>CATIUR010000001.1:161744558-162144558 GCA_949592205.1 Helichrysum umbraculigerum | reverse complement strand
CGGATAAGATTATCTTGAATGAAAATCACCTTTAAATAAACCTAAGGGCACCTAGCAGTAGTAGTTCAAAATACATTCACCTCACAGCAAATCCTTAAAACAATTTCCTTTCGTATTAACCATGTGTATTTGATCCTTCATATATGTTGTAGATTCTGGCAGACCTTCCATATGTTGTAAAGGTACAACCTTTGATCCTTCATATATCTATTTACGTTGCTTATGGAGAAGTTCAAAATTTACATTTGTTATGGAGGTCGTTTTGAATATATTAACAACATGCCGGTGTATATGCCAATCGAGTGTACTAGAGTGCCATTAAAACTTCCAGTGGCACCGGAGAAGCCCATGACAGCCAAAATTTTATTGAAAAACGTTTTTAAAAAAGTTGGTCTACCACTTGATGCTCGGGTTTGTCTGAAATATAAGGTAGATCAATATGTGATTGATATAAATGATGATGCTGATGATTTTGGAGATTTTTTGTGCCATGCAATAAATAATGCTCCGGTAGAAATTTACATTGTCGATATAGTCAAAAATGTTTCGAGTATGGGTAGCAATCAACCTAGCAGTAGTAGTTCAGGTTTTCACCAACAATTTCAACAACTACAAACTAATGAATACAACCAACAACACCAATACCAGTCACTTCAGCAACCCTTTCAACAATTTCCATTCCAGCAATTTCCATTTCCTTTTCAACCACAATATGCATTTCATTATCATGCTGCTCCACAAGACACGACGATGCACAAACATACAACACAACACACCCAAGATACATCCTTTAAGGTAGATGACGAAACCCAAGATGATTGTATATATCACGACGATGTTCATGGTGATCATGTTAATTCAGCCTACTATGTGGAGGAGCCGGAGGAGCCGGATCCACATCCTGATGACTTTGATCATTATGATGAAGAAAATGTCAATCCACCTAAGGAACATGACCATCCATTTTGTAATCACATTGTTACTGATGATGAAGATGATGAGGAGGATGAGCCAGATCCAAGAGATACATACGACAAACCTATCCCACAAAAACCTGCAGAACCAGACATATTCTGGAATATGCCATCGCCTTTAGGAAACAAAGAAGAAGAAGTTCAACAAAGGCCAGTTACAATGTATGAGACATCTTGTCGAATTCGAGAGGGCCAAACATTTGAAAATAAAGAGGAATTTCTTCTTCAGTTGCATACAAAGTGTCTCGAAGAAGGATTTCAGATTAAGCTGAAAAAGTCAGACAAAAAAAGGTACTCAGCAAAATGTATCTTGCCTAATTGTGATTGGAAGATTAGCGCAGCGTGCATCCAACATTGTAACAACTTCTAAGTTAGGAAGTTACGTGATGTTCACACTTGTTCTCGTACTCAAATGTTGTCAAATAGCCGTTCTGCGAGCAAGAAAGTGCTTGGTCACATCTTAAAAGAGGCGATGAGTTTGGAAGGACGTGTATACAGAGGCAAAGAGATCAAGCTTGATATGACTGAACGGTTTAAAATAAGCCTTACGTACAACCAAGCATGGAGAGCAAAATGTTACGCTATAGAGCTGTTGAGAGGTACTCCGGCTGAATCGTTTACGAAACTTCCCATTTACCTCCACAACCTAAAGCTACATAATCCGGGGAGCATTACGAATCTCCGTACAGACAAAGAGAATAAATTTGTAATGTGTTACATATCCATAGGTGCAGCTGTAAGTAATGATTGTTGGTTTACATCTTATGTTTGCAAAAAATCATTCATATATTAATGACATATTTTTATCTGAATTTGCAGATACGTTCTTTTGTCAACCATACACGCCCAATTATCATCGTTGACGGTGCTCATTTGAAGGGGGGTTACTTGGGTACTAACTTGATTGCCGTGGCGATGGATGGTAATAACGGCATCTTGCCACTAGCCTATGGAATCGGGGCGGGAGAGACATCCGACGTTTGGACGTGGTTCTTAGGAAACTTACGTGATGCCATTGAATCTGCCGATGGGATTGACAACCTAACATTCATCTCTGATAGGTCTCAAACAATTGCAGCCGGCATCTCTGATGTGTTTCCAGAGGCATTTCATGCCCTGTGTTGTCGTCATCTGTTGATGAACTTGAGAAGCAAATCTTCAAAAGTCAAACACTTCGAATGGCATTATTGGAAAATGTGTAAGGCGTACCGTAAGTCAGATTTTGATGGCCATTATGGGGCCATTTCTAGACATTTACCGGCTTCAACTAAGGTTCTTACGGACGTGGGAAAAGAAAGATGGTCAAGGCATCATTCAACAAGGACAAGATATGCTTACCTCACAACTAACAGTGCGGAGTCAATAAACGCCATGACCAAGCATGCAAGGAAACTGCCGGTCACAATGCTATTGGAGTTTTTTCGATCTTCAGTACAACAATGGTATTTCAAACATCGGAATACTGCCGCAGCTGTCACAACACCTGTCACACCATACGCGGAGCACAAAATCGGTAAGAGGGTTGACAAATCGCTACGCTGGAGGGTCAATCCATCGACAAATATGATATGTGAGGTGGTGGATGGAAGGAAGAATGGGACAGTCAACTTGGAAGCGAGAACATGCACTTGCATGCAATGGCAATTGTCTGGTTTACCCTGCGGACACGTATCGGCGGTGACCCGTTACTTTAAAATTGACAGCGTGTCAGGCTTTGCAGAGAGGTATTTCACCAAGGAAACGTATCGAGCGGCCTACAGTGAAGCTATAAATCCACTGCCTCATCCTTCTGAATGGGACGATCCAGGTAATCTGCTGATTTGCTTACCGCCGATACTAGTGAAGAGGCAGTCTGGTCGACCACCTGGGCGTGCACGTATTCCTTCTAAAGGAGAGGAGAAAGGTAAATACACAAAACAATGTAGCCGTTGCAAGGAAAAGGGTCATAGTCGAGTTACGTGTATGGCTCCATACGATAGAACAGATGAGCCAAGCCGATCAAGAACCACAACAAGGTCCAAGTCAAGGTCAAAATCAAGATCCAAATCAAGATCGAAAAAGGTAACTTCTCAAAAATATTCATATAAAAACTAACATATTACGTTGTATTATTATGATAATCCAGAAATATTTACTTGCAGAAAACGTCCACAAAATCAGCGAAAAGCCATATCGAGGACGAAGCTGCAACCTCGTCTCAGCCAACTCAGAGTTATCCAAGTGTTCATTTGGGTGACCCTTAAATTATTTGTAATGAAAAACCTATGTTATGTATTAGTTAACTATGTTATTTATGTTTTTATTATCGTGGTTAATTTGAGTGAATAAAATTGGTTGATGTTTACTTTTACATGTTTGAACAATACTAAAACGTCTCCATTACATAAGGCTTAAGGTTACATAACAATTAAATGGACACTAAATAAACAGCTTACATAAGGAATAATAACTTACATAATTTGGCAACCATCCAATTGATTGAAACATAAATACGAATTACAAGATTTAACTACTCACTAATCGAATAACCGTCTTTTACTAGAAGAGCCGGTAATAATCTTAGAAATTGGGAATGGCTGGGTGGTATCAGAATTGGAGAAATGTGACAGATCGTTACGCACAACATACACCTCAATCTCTCTATGTATTTTTGCGTAATCAGTGATCTGTTTCAGTTGCTCCACATCATCAGTTATCAATTGTAAACTAGTATCTAGGTCTTTATCATGCTCTTTAAAGTAACAGAACCACTTGTTTGGAGCCCAATAACCAAGCTCTTCCAAAGCGTAATCCAGAAATTTGGTTGAAAAGTCATCAACATCCACGCAGTCAATAAACGTCAACAAACCTTGCGTGTACACTCTTTTCCTGCCCTGAAAATGTCCAGCATGACGAAGAGCTATGGTAAACAACTCAGGAACTGTTGCGTATAATTCTTCGGTTATTGGTTCTTCATTTGGAGATCGGAAATGCCAAAAATGGTCTGTGTGAACCATTTTAAAAATTTTATTCGTATTTTCTAAGAAATTATGAAAAACTGGATAATGTGTTTCTGCTTAACTCACAATACTTATAAATTGAAAAAAATCTAGAAACTCACATAAAATCTTATCCAAAAAATCCCGAAAATCACGGAAAAATCTTATCCAAATATATAAAATCGCGAAAATCACAGAAAATCTTATCCGAAAACCTAAAATCTTATCTAAAAACTGTGAAATCCCGAAAATCACGGAAAAACTTATCCAAATATCCAGTTATCCGAAAAAATATGACATAAAATGTGAAAGAAAATATATTCATTTAAATGAAGTAAATTTTGTATATATATATATATATATATATATATATATATATATATATATATATATATATATATATATATTTTATTCATGTATATTAACAAAATGTATATATATTCATATATATGAAATAATGATTCACCAATTCAATTTTTTTTTATTACAATTGATTTTATTATATTCATATATATAATAAAAAATAGGTGTGTTATATAAAATGTATATATATATAAAAAAGGGAATGATGTGGTTTTGGAACCAAAAAGCAAAAAACAAAACGGAAAAAGCAAAAAGCAAAACGCAAGACGCAAAACGCAAAAAGCAAAACTATTTTTGCGATTTGCGTTTTGCTCCGGCACTCGTCTACGATCCCGTTCTAATCAGTGAAGCAAAAGCAAAAAGCAAGACGCAAAACGCAAAAATCAAAACTATTTTTGCGATTTGCGTTTTGCTCCGGCACGTTATCTCGTCTACGATCCTGTTCATTAGTAGGCACGCAAAAAGCAAAAAACGAGTCGCAAAAGCAAATTTGCTTTTGCGCCTTCATGGGGCATATTGTCAATTTTTTTTTTCGGAGGGCATATCCATATACATCTTTAAAAAAAGGGGTATATCATGGGTCGGGTTGGGCCACGGGTTTAGATGGGTTTGGATTTAAATGGGTCTGGGTCTAGATGGGTTACTTAGGAGGATGAATCTAAATGGGTCTAGGTCAAATGGGTCTCGAGTCGGGTCGACCCATCGGGATTCCACCAAACTTTTTTTTTTTCGACCCGCTAGACCTGTCTAAACCCGTTGGTTAATTGTTATAGATTTTGAGAATATATTAGATACCCATTTAGACCCATCTACAAAAATAGAGGGAGACTCAACAAACTCATCCCCTCATAAATATTACCCAACTTGACTAATAAATAATCAATGAGTCTAAAATTGTCACATCTGCTTTTTACCAATGATCAACGCGAAGAAAATATGTCATTATATTATAATAACAGATGAAAATTTTGAATGAAATACTCCATAAAATGTATGGTGTGGAATCTACAGTGAGTACTACATTTTGAGAGAAAATAAGAGCGGGGTATGCGCTATCAGCAATTGATATCTCTTATTAACAGCCTAAAAATGTGAAGTTAGCTTTGAGAACCTTACCAAAAATAAATTTGTAAAGAAAAATTTCATTTATAACAAAACCGTAGTACTTCGTAACATTTTTTTAGCGACATCAAAAGGGACAAAAGTGAATATTATTATGAACTTGAAGACAAAACAAGTACACAAACTTTTTTCAGCCGTCAAATACTTCTAGATAAAATAAATGAAAAATAATAACCACCGTTGAGTGTTCTCAACTACTCCAAAAATATCAAGGCTTTTACGATTAATATTTAAATTTGATTTTTATTATTAAATTAATTACACCGTTTTAAAAAAATATCCATTTTTAAATTTTGTTCGGTTCAAAAGTAATAATTGGTATATTAACTTTATTTACTGATTTACACATGACTGACTTACTTTTTCAAATTACTAATTCATATAAAATTGTGTACAAAGTAAGAGTCTGTTATTTTTCTTTTACACAATACACTGATTATGTTTTTTGTAAAAAAAAAATTCTTTTGTGTAATTTGATTATGCACGATTATAATGAGACGGATGAATAATCACATGTGGGATTTGTGTCTGCAAGTCAGAGAAATAACTTCTCTACTTTTTTATCCATTTCCCATCACAAGAAACAAGTACATGTTGAGTATTGGAGATCAAAGTAACAAGACTATGTATGGCTAGCAGAATTATTATTTTTTTAACTTGTACATGTTGGTTATTAAATAATTCTTTAATTATATTGGAAATCAAGGTAAACCAATTATTAAGATCCAATATAAAGTACCATATTACTATTAATATTAATTAATATGTCGACATGGAGTATCAAATTTAATGGAATTAAGAATTCAACGGACCAAGTGATTCAACAATTAAGCTTGTCAACATAATTAATAGTAACACTATCCCGCGCCAACCTCTAAAAGTGACAAATCGAGATGACACCATTTTGTACTTTTTTGTGTAGTTTCATTTCGATACCCTCAATCTAATTATTCAATTTTATTACAATATGATATCTAAAATGTCGTGTTTTAGACTCTTCAAACGTGAATGAGATGTGCTAACTTGAAAAAAGGTACGTTAATTTTATTTATTTCTAGCTCAAAGTCAAATCAATCATCAACACGATTATGAATTATGATCAGTAATGTTGAATACATGTGTATCCGTAACAAATAATAATCTAATATTGGTATTAAAGATTAAATGTTGGTAACTTTAATGTATGGAGTAATTTCTATGAACACTAATATAGTAATACGTATGCACAATTATACACAAATACAACGTTGTAAAATGAAATACGAAAAAGAAATTGAGTAAAATTAATAGGAATGAGTCATTATACGTACACTATCCAAAAATTTATTATACGTACATTATTTAAAAATTATCCATCCTCCACTAATTGTGTTTTATAGTATTGTACGGTACAAAGACATAAAATATAATTAGTGATATAGAGATAACTTATAATGGTGTTGAAGGGTTTTTAATATAATTGTACGTTACAAAATTTAATCTTTTATTTATAATAAATACAATTAATATGCGGAAGTGTTATAAAACTTTTAATCACATTAAATAAACCCTTTAGCCAAGATCTATACTTTTCTTAATAAAACATGTACGAAAATTAATTACACATTCAACTAATAATGAACTTCACTTGAAACCTTGAAATCGACTAGCTAGGGATACGTTAGGTATCCACCTTTGAATCACACTTGAATGGACGGTAGTATCCTAAGTGTGTACTTAATACCCAAACAAAGAACACGATCAAATCGCGAGTCCAATAACCCTTAATTGGGGTTGGCCGAAATTCAGCTTGGGCTCCTTGATGGGGTCGGTCGACGAAACCAAAAGGGGAGGGAGAGGAGAGAAAGTTAGGGTATTAGCAAATAATAACTTAACCCTTAACCCTCTATTTATAGGTTCAATAAACTTGTCCAACAAGTTTACCTAAGTTTACACCTACAGTCCCTCAAACTAATTCCAAAGTTAACAAATTATAACTTTATAGTTTAATAATAATTAAACAAGTTAATTTATTTACAAAACAAATTATAAATAAATCCTTTTATTAAATAAATAATTACACGTGGTTATTTATATAATTAATGTTTCAATTACATTTGACCAACTTATTCATTTTATATAAATGACCGATATCAAATATATAATTATAGTATCACACTACTTATTTAGTTGTGCTCATCAATGTAACCATGCGGTGTTCATGTGAAGCTGAATTTGATATTTTTTTATGTTAATATTAACCTAATTTCTCAGGTATACAGTTCACTTTTCGGAACACGAAAATGAAACAAAGAAGTTTGGGGGTTCGTGTGCGGTGGTAGTGTGTGGTGGCCCCACATATATTATAGTGGTCGTCGGTAAGGATGGCCCACCAGTAATAACTACCCGCCAAAAATCAATTTAAAACCCAACTTCAATTATTGGATCCTAAATAATGAAAGATCCAATTAAAGAAACAAAAAAACAAATAAGTGGCAGCAGAAAATTGACGTGCTGGACTGCTCGCTTCATTCCTGCCGTTCTTTTTTCCCTCATCATTTTTATTTTTTCATCAATTCACGTTCTTAATCTCTTAACAATATGCAAAAAAGTGGCGGAGCTAGAAATTTTAGAATGGAGGGCAATTTTTGTTTCCTTTTATTTCTATCACATTAAGGGGGTCAAAATCATAAACTATCACTAATTATCTTTTAAAAAATTATTTTTTTCGATAATTTTTTATTTTTAAGGGGGGCGACTGCCCCCACTACCCCCTTCTAGCTCCGCCCTTGTCCGCAAATGTGTAAATTGACGGGAACACCCTGGTTCTGTTTGCCTTTGGCACCAGTCATTGTCTACCCCACAAGGATGACTCCGGGTAACTCCCCTAGCATAGTGGGGACGTCTGGAGTTGGAAAACGTGATGGACTCCTCACTTCATCTTTTTTCCCTCATCATTTTTTATTTTTTCATCAATTCATGTTCTTAATTTCTTAATAATGAATTCCTTCCATATATTATTAAAAATTATTGTGGTGTTTATAAGTCGACTGAATGCAACAAAGTGAAAAGGTTAAACTGTTAGAGTAAGCATTATTTTTCCTAGTAGATTAGGATAACTTTATGAATTCTTTGGCCAAACTTTTATAATCGAATACTATGTTTTGGTTAACGCTTTGCGGTAAAATAGGGATTCGTTCGGAAATAAACTTTCCTTGCTTGAAAAAAGACTTAACGACGTAATGAAATCATATCATATAGTGTGGTAAAAAGAAACCGGCCATATAGTGTGGTAAAAAGAAACCGGCCACAAACTTACATAGTTACATAGGTATGACATCTAGGGGTGTGCATGGTCCGGTTCCGGACCAAACTTTCTCGGTTCGATTCGGTACTAAGACCCGATTCAGAGCAGATTCTTGGACCGAGGACCGGACCATATGTCATCGGTTTGGTTCGGTTTGGTTATAAAATGGTCCTGCTCGGTTCGGTCCAAAAGACCGACCCGATTGGTTATGTATGATTTCATTGTCATTTTGTATCTAGCTGATGTTTAATAACCGTTGACATGGGAAATATTTATCACCAGTTTACATGGGCATTATTTGTTAGATTCGTGTATTTAGGCCCTTTTTTTGGGCCTACTTTAAAACCATATATCATGTGTACGATTGTAATTTGAAAATGAGGTTCAAGGGGTAAAAAGCTACAGAAACATTTTCTCTCGTCATTTTTTCAGCTGTGAGACGGTCTAAATTAATGGCGGTTGAAGCTTAAAAAATAATGATTAAATAAAGGAGATATATATTTTGGAGTAAATGTATAAACAAATCCAAGTACGAAGGTTTAAAGAAAATAAACAATAGACCACCTTGGTTAAATAAATAATAACCACCCCAAGATATACTGCTATAGAGGTTTGAACCCGATACCTCTTATAATCGGGTATCAGGATGTCAGCCAATAAACCACTTTGATGATGGTTATGTTGACCATTATATAATATAGATATAAAATTTATAAGGGAACAAAATATGAAGTCATAAATGTGTATAAACATATATACACATGATTTAAATAGCCAACTGAGTCCAACATAGGTAACAAGGAATTTGGATGAGTATTTATTTTTTGACGATACATAAGGAAATTATATGAAATTATATGCTATATCTAATGAATGTATATGAATATTCGGTTCGGTCCATTTCCCATTTTTCTCAGATTTGGTCCAGGACTAAACCGAGTCCCAAATATCTTAAAAACTATGGACCATGGACCGTACCATCTATCCTCGGGTATTTCGGTTACGGTCCGGTTCCTCCTCAGTCCTCAGGAATTTTCGGTTCTTCCCATAAAATGCACAGCCCTAATGACATCTCATTCCTATTCGGTCTTATTTCGATTGGGAAAATATGGCACAAGGCCACAAGGGTGTAATTATTTGCTTGTATGATTATAATAAATAGTATATATCATTAATAAAGCATCTGTTTCGCCTTGTACTCATTGCTTTCTTATAACTATTAATCAATATAACTCAAATTATAATTCACTTGTTAATTGATGTTGTGCACCGATAGATCGAGTTGTTAATATCGTTGAAGTTTTTCTCATTTCATTGAAAAAAAGTGCTTGATTTCAGAAAAGTGAACATGGGAATTACAGTACAAGATAGAGAATGAAACATAAAATAATACGGAGTAGAATATATGTACTTGACTACTTGTATCTATCAGAAAACTTTGTTATATATAATGATAATGGTCCAAATATTTTGTGGGGAACCTTGAAACACTACTAGGAAATAGGAAGTAGGAAGTGGGAATACTACGTCATTTTATTACGATATTGACCTACATATATATAGCAACGACTAGTGCTACTTTTAATGTCATTTTCTCTCAATTCTCTATTCTTTCTGGTATAATTTATTGACCCATTTAGCAACGACTACTTTTGTTAGTTTGTATCCTCTATTATATATGACACTTAGATGACGTCTGATTGATTATAAGAAATGTTTCAACATGATCAGCACCTTTTTTTTAGTAGCATTATGAGTTTGAGCATGTTTAGCGAAAAATAAATGATGATAAAAATGATAGATTGTTTATACAAGAATATGAGTTTAATGAACCATATATATATGAGATTATGTGATAATGCTTAGGTTGTCTACTTTACAATTTGTTTTTCGGTTCTATTTTTTTACTTGTCACAAAACTAAACACATTTTTATGTTTCAAAATCAAATATTTCCCCTCACTTGGTTTTCTATGTCCAAATAAATAAAATGTTAACCAATGACTAGATAGCCTAGTGTGGTTTCAAATTAAAAAATGGTACCCAGGCCCATGATATTCATGCTCGTAAAAAATTATCCCGACTGAAATATATGAGATTTGTCCGAACATAAATGTAGATTTGTAGAAGTTGAAACTAGATTTTTTTTTATTTACAATTAAATCATCAAATATGAAAAATATTTTTATCATTTATATATATTATTACTAGTCGGGGACCTACGCTATACGACGGTGATAAATAAAGACTATAGTGGTCGATAATGATAATCGATGTAGCGATAATGGTTGTATTAATTTAGATTGTTATTTATTTTAATTTTATTCTGTTTTATTTTGTATTTTTGCATTTTTTTCAATTTTATTTAATACTTTTTGTTAAATGATTGTATTTCTATTTATTATTTATTTCAAATAAATATAAATATTTTTATAAATATAGATATGATATGAATGTGAGGGTGTAGTGTATAAGTTAAAAGAAGCAAATTTGTATAAATTCATTTGATTTTATTAGTTAATATATCTATCTACTAGTGAGAATTGGTAAACATTAAACGTAATGACTATATGTTATATAAGGGTTTAAGATAATTTAGAAGCTAGGGAGAATTACGTATATATTTTTGTAAAACTTTTGAAATTACATATATATCCTAACAAATTTTATAATTACATCAATATCCTTTCAAAACATTAAAATTCTTATATGTATCCAAATAACCAACTATATCATTAATTAATAATTATAACTAGATCATTGCCCATGCGATACACGGACGGGTCAATCATAGCGCAAAATAGTGTAAATCAATGCTATGTGTATTATAGAATTTGAAGCTTTCAATAAGAAGATGTTTTTATGTTTGAATGAATGAAATAATAAAGGCAGTAAATGGTCGAACCCAAAGGAATGTTTGAGAAGAAAAATGATCGATGGGGAAGAAGGATTTAACAATTATCTATATTTAAGTAAAACTTGTAAATATTATACTACTTATTATTTGGATATACATGATACGAGTAATTTGTAAAGTTTTAAAGAATATATATATGTAATTATAAAATTTATAAGGATATATATGTAATTTTAAGAGTTTGCAAGATTATAAATGTAATTCACCATAGAATGTATATACATGGATCGACTCTGATGATGGTGCGCGACATAAAGACACACACATATATATTATTATATGTATGTATAATCACACCTATTAAAGCATCTCTAAGAGCATACGGAGTGGCACCGTTTTCGTCAAAATTATCCGTCGAGAACGCCGTAAAACGGCGTTCTGCCATTCCGAGACGGCGTTCTCGACGGCATTTTGCGACCAAAATCTTCTGCACGACGCTGAATGGTTCGGTTTCCTCATTTTTTTAATGTTTTTTTTCTTTTTTTTTTCTTTTTTAGTCTTAACATGTTATTTTAAAAAAAAAAAAAAAAAAAACTCCAGAACACTGTTACCACTCCACAAAATCCTCACCACAAAATTCTCACTCAGAACACCGTGTTTAGGCCGTCACCACTCCGTGTGCTCTAATGGTATGATTGAAAAGGTTTTGGTATAAAAGATTTAATTAATAGAGGTTTTATTAGAAAAAACTATTCCCTCCAATGGCAAAATAAATTCATAAATTAAATTCTAGTAAAAAATATATTGAGAACTCTAACATTTTCCGGGACGTAAATTTTAACACTATTAAATGAATAGTTGTTTCACTATTTAATAAATATAATAAGGTTTTAGGTTATTCAAGAAAAGAATTTACTTTAGTGGGCAAAGTGTTCACCAAATTCTTTACTATTTTCCTTCCATTTGGTAACTGTACTTTCTTTTAGTTCAATCACCTCATTTTCACTTTTTGTTTCTTATTACGCTTTTTGTTTCTTATTATGGAGATCAGTAAAACAACAATTAAATATACTTTGGTAAACTTATTAATTATTCAGATTACAACTTTATAAAAAACTAATACATCGACGCTATAACCTTTTAGTAAGGTTTATGTTAACTATTAGTTGAGAATAGTACACCAAGTTTAATTTGATTAGTCGATATACATAGATGAAATTTTTTAATTTGAGCTTAGATTATTTGAGTGATTTCATTTTAATTACTTGTCAAATATTTGGAGTTGGAAGATAGGATATGAAGTTGAAATGGGAAAATCTTTAAGGTGATAAATTGGATGACGAAAACTAACAAAAGGTTAAAGATTTGAGATATTGTATATGAAAATGTAATTTTAATGGTAATGAGTTGATGAAGATGAACAAATAATGTTTTCGCGGCAAAGTTTAAGTATTAACGTTTTAGAATATCGTTGACATAAAACAAATTTTACATAAAAGGTTTTAGACTTTATAAATTGTGCATAAAACAAATTTCACATAAAAGGTTGTTACTATATAAAGGTTACTATATAATTCTAAGGTATAGACTCTATATATTTTAGGTACTTTTATTGTCCTCACCAAATAAAATATTTGACCAACGAGCATAAAGTTTACGTCCATATATACATAGCACCTTAATTCGAATATCTGAATTTGACTAAATATGAAATATAGATTTTTCGCGCTATATACCAGTATTTTCATAAGAAGATATAATTAATTTTTGTTCCGCCGCAACGCGCGGGATAGAAAATACTTTTTTATCTTACATAATTAAGGAGAGGGTTTATCAACTATTTCAACTCATGCATTCTTGAATGTGTCACGAACGATTGCATAGTATATAGGCAGCATTTATACACAAAGTTGAAAATTGAAAATCAGCTTCTCATCACATAGTTTATCGATTGCTTTGTGACACGTTAAACGTATACTAACTTGAATATTATGAAAATATAGGATTACAAGAGTTTGTTTATGACATATAGAGAAGTTAGATGACCAGTCGATCAACATTTAACCAGTGAACCAGTAAGTCAACGATCGGGTTTTCAAAAACATTGGGGATACTAGAGAAGTTCGATGATGCGGAAAATTACTACGACATGAAAGTACACCCTCACAAAGTTAAACGACTTAGAGAGCAAACAAGGGAACCTGAATTTTATTTTATAAGCTAGCTTGTGTTAACTATGATGATCTGAAGACAACTCTTAAAAGTTTAATAGAATTAAAATAAATCAACCTGAAAAAATGTTTAAATTTTTTCAAAAGAACATATTCACATAAACGAATATACCACCACAGATAATGGGCAATATGTGACTAATACTTTTCGAAGAAGACACTAGGCCCGACACGTGGAAATCAATGGCCCGGTGCGAAGACAAAAAATAGCCCCTTTAAATACATAATAGAATGTCCATCTTTAGTACGAAATTGTTATAAGTATACAAGAGTATTATATGTCAGACGAATCAAGTTAATGATATCATACAATTTGTGTAGCAACTATTAGGTCAAATTTGATCGTATAATAATATTGAGTCCCAAACCATACTCATTTAAAGTCTACAACTAACAATTTACAGATTCAAGTTATACAACATCAAATCAACTGAATCCTAATATATAAATTGAATAATCAAAGTCATAAAATTGAAGAATATTAACCTAACATTCAAGAGCAAAAAACTAAAAATATAAAAAATTAAGAATGCATACATGTTGATGTTGATTGTAATTGATGACATAGTCTATGGATCGATTGCAATACTAATTAAACTTTTAAGAATATAGGATGGTTGATGATTAGGCTTGACACAAGTAAAATTTGTTCCCACTCCGATTGATAAAAACGGTACGTGCTATGTTTATTTTAAACTATAAAAAAGAACCCAAAACGCTATTGTGGCTGATGTACATAGTTGATATGAAGCGCATAACACAAACTTAATTGAATTAGACCCAAATTATTAAGTGGGCTAAGATTAAAATACATTGGACCTGTAGAAAGTGAGACCCTATCTGGAACTTGGGCCATGTGCAATGGCCTAGCCAGAATACGCAAATTGATGCTTGATTGGTTATAGACTAACAACGTTGTTACTAGGTTTGCTATGTATGACAATATGCTCACTGTTGTGTATTTAAATGTTAGAGGGTTCTTTAAGTGCGATATCTTCTAGGTTTTGGCTTTCTTCGTGATATGTACCGTTGAATCGTATTAGAATGTTGTAGTTGGCCTATTACATGTTTGTTAAGGTCATGGGCTTTTACATATTATAGCAATATCTTTGAACATCATATTTTAACAACGAACGAATCCCGAGGCAGTAAACCGTGTGCTCACATTGATATACCCTGAGACCAAAGTGAGGTTGTCGATCATGAGCTGAGTTTAAGGGTTACTTGAGTCCACTACTGGCCTACTGCACATATATATTTCTATAAAGACAATTAACATAGCTACCACGCTTACCCACGAATATCTACATTTATTATATGATCAGGATTCGAACCACTTACATAAGGTTGAAATCTCGATCAATAAACATTTTGACTAATGAAGCAGATATTGGTAATATCATGGTGAGGATTGCATAATTGGAAAATGAAGTTCGAAGACAGGGCCATTGTGATACTTTTAAACTTTTACCATATATGAATCTTATATTATTGATGATAGATATTTATTGATACTTTGATAGATGAGAGACAATATTATATAAATTTTGAGGCAATATAAGGTAATGACTAACCGCCAAAGCTATTATGTGAACAGACAATTAATTCACATGGGGTGTATCCAATTGTATTTAGTAAATACGTGAGAAAACTTGTAATCTTGATAAATAATATAGATTTGGTTTTCTAATATTGTTGAAACATCTAGATATATAGTACTATCTATACATCAATGCATGCATGGTTGTACATCCTCTGTAAATGCCTTCATCATTTTTTATTTTTTTTTACAATGTAACCAATTAATCCTTACTTCTTTAATTACCCACCCCAATCTTTTTTAATATTGTATTTATTAAAACCCAATCTTATTGCAAAAATCCCTAGATAGAAGGATTTAGGTGCTTTGTATAAATCGGTGAATATTTTTTAGGCTCTCGACATAAAAGATTTAAAAGCGAGTTTTTTTATCAGCATTATTTTTTACTGTAAGTAATTTATATGTATTTTCATTACGTAGTACGGAGTATTATTTTACGTAAGTGTAAAATAAATACGGAGCAATTAATTGATAAAGCTTTATTAAAAATTTAAAATTAAGACATCAAAATGAACGAAAAGGATAACATAAGTAATTAAGGTCAGGCCCATATAGCTTGCGGGCCTTGTCATTCATTTTTTTAAACAAGGCCTTGCAATTTTGTATCTAATAATAAAAAAAATTAATCTACCTTTTTCTTTTAAATATATTAATAATTAATTAATTAATTAAGGGTTTCAACTTAAGGCTGACCAATATGTAAAACATGACATCTTTTTGAAGTAACTTAAACTTAATTGTCAGCAAAAGATTAATTAATTAATTAAATGTATCCACGTTTCAACTTTCAGCACTAATATAACCTTAATTTTTGATTTTTGATGTCAACAGTTACTCACTTTATTTTATTATTAATAAAATCATTATTATTATTATTGAACTAAAATATTATACACTTTAACTTTTAATCAGAACAGCTAGCTTCTTTCTTATTTAATCACATATATTTATACAAGCTTAACTGAATTATGTGTCCCAAATTTCAAACACGCTAAACCGATTTATAACTATATTATTATTGAACGAGAATGTACCAATCTTTGATGCATATTGTACAAGTCGATGATTCAATCTACCTAAACAGTCCATCATATCATATCTATCTATGATAAAATTAATATTGATAACGATTTTCTGTTATTTAATTACTCGTATATTCATGATGAATGATGATGATGAAGATGATGATGATGATACTTACATCAAATTAAGATTTAATGCGCCTTTGCATGATTGTAACATCGAACAAACAAGTTTACATGAATCAGATTTACCGAGCTATTATAGTACAATACATCATGAGATACAAAAATCAGTGAATTGAAACAACGATCGATAAAAAGTATATCTAGAAAAAGTATGTACATCTTATTAAAAATGTTATTAATTACTCGTAAAGAAGAACGAATTGAACAATCAAATTTGATAGACGAAAAGCTGTAAACACTTGACAAATCAAAGTCACTTGATGAAGTGTGTTTATATATCTTTACTAATTAAGTATCATATAAGTATTTCCTAATAACATGTATATTTGTTTTTATCATATTAGATCTTGTGACTAATAAATTAACAACCTGTTAGTTGTTAAAGTCGTTTGTTCTCCCGATTGGACCAGACGGCGGCATCGGTGATCCTTTTGGAAGAGCGTTTAGAAACAAACTTTCGTAATTTCCTGCTTCAAATCTCTTCATTAACCAAAGTTTTCCGTTTGAGGAACTCATTTCACATGGAACGTGTTGCTTCTTAGAATCCAAACTAATCTTCTCCGGATGAATTGATAGGTTTAGCTGGTCATCAGGTTTGAACGGTCTAGCCGTTGCGAAAACATAAGGTGAAATCACAACGAACATGATGACTAGAAGCAGTGGAAGGTGAACGTATTTCGACATGGGCGATATTTGATGAAATTGTAAATGTTTATTAAGGATTTTGTTGGATTGTGGTGCAAGGAGTTGATACTTGAGAGAAAATAATCCAATGAGTATAGAAATATTCAAATATATATAACAGAAAGATGGATATAATGATTGTACTGATATAGAAATAGAATTAGATTAGATATAGATGTGGTGGAGGTGTTGAAAAGGCGGATATTGTTAAATAAATATAAATAAATTAAATTTGAGTGTTTGAAAAAGTCAAAATTGTTGGAAAGTCAAAGGGGGAAGGGAACTACTACTACGCGCTTTTTCATCGTTAGATACGGTGGTCACTATTTTGATGAAAATTGACAATTGTATTACAGTGTTGCGTTTAGGGGTTAGGGTTTAGGGTTTAGGGTTGGGAGTTTGGGGTTTCGGCCTGCTAAACCCTAACTCTAAACCCTAACCCTAAATCAAATGTATAATTAATCACTAACACATGTGTTACTAATATGTAAAACCCACCAAAAAATGGAAAAAAAAATTCGTCGGAAGTATGCCTTGATGGACGGCAAATCGAAGAGGATAAAACGCTGAAAAATATGGTGCAATTTTCATGATTTTTCGACTTGTCGTTTGTGAGATATTTAATTTTTAAAAACGTGGATGAGAGAGAAAAAAGTGACACATTGCATATTGTGGTTGGTTCCTCCATTCTCACACAAAATAAATGGTCTCAATTGAACTCTTCTCATCACTTTTTATATATACTTAAAGAGCATACATTCCGTTATTAATTATAATCATGATAATATTCAGGTTAATGCATGTTCATTTAACGATTTGAATATAATTTAGGAAATATTAACAAGTGCCCTAACGGCACCCGTTAGAAAAATCGTAATTGTAGAAACTACTAATGTTAAATGAAAAAAGATATTAATCAAGCCCTGGATCAATATGTTCTCTTTTAAATTTTATTTGCTTTTACACTTTCTGCAATAATATCTACGTTAAACTATATACAAGTTCTACATATGGACTCAGAATGATTTGTGTTTACGTAAGTTACAAGTGATACGGGTAATGTATCATCTAATTAGCAACTTAAATTGTTATAAAAATCAAAGTTTTACGAGTAACAGTTACTACAATATATATATATATATATATATATATATATATATATATATATATATATAGGAGAATGTTCAAATGAGAACCAACCCAAACTTGAAAACCGTGGGAACTAAATATTAACCAATCAGATTTTTTTATTTTTCAAAAGAAATCTATAATTCAAAAGTGTATAATGGTAAACAATCACTTATTGACTTCGATAAACCGGCAGGAATATAACCATTATTTTAGGAACCTCCATAATATTTGGAGATTTTATTTAATTTACGTTCTTCCTCATCTCATTTTTTTCATTTGCAATTTTTAATTCACATGTGTATCACACTAAAGTAATTCATATGAAGTCATGATGAACAATAGTACAATAAATATAAAAAATCAAAGATAATTACATTAAGCTTGTACGGTTCGATTAAAAATCGTATTATGTGCACATATGAACAAATTAAAAGTTTACAAGCAAGCATGTAAGCTAGCACCCTTTGTGCACATGTTAACGGCCAATCTTAATCATCATTTAAACTCCTCGGTTCTTATTCTTTAATCTCCATAGTTCGTACAATATCGTGTTTAGGTACACATGTGAACACTACATATATTTACAACCCAAACAAGCATGTGAATAGCCCGTGTGCACATGTGAACAACCCGTGTGCATACATGAACAAACCAAACCAACTTCCTCATGGTCTGGTTCGCTTTTCGAACCGGCTTCCTCATGGACTCGTTTGCCTAAAAGCCTTCGTTGTCATATTTATACACGGAATTGTCACGTGCACCAATGAACAACCAAGTTTTTTTTGACGTGATATTCGGTAAATCAAAACATCATAATCAATTCAACAGTGTTGATGAATCCGATCAAAGGCATGATAGTGGTTATTTTAGAAGAAGACTAAGAAGATAACTATTAATGACAGGGAAACAAAAATGCTTGGATTTAATACTAGAGAGAATAATTAAATATCAAATTTATTGTGAGAGAGAGCTGGAAACGTGACATACGGAAAGTGTGGAAGTTTTCAAAGTGCTTCATATTGAAATATCTTTAATACCCTTCTCAATCCTACGAAACATTCTATTTAATTACAAAACTGCCATGGTCAATTTAAACGGTTGATCAAAAATCTAAGGGTGGAGAGTTCGTTCTTATAGTTCTCTATTTTTGTATAGTTCTCAACTGAACTCCCCACTATATATATATATACTAGTCGTTAGCCCGCGCAATGCAGCGGCGGCGACTAATTTCTAGTTATTCCTGTAATTTTGTCTACGAGTTTCGTTTTTATTCGGTCATCGTGATTTTTAATGGTTTACAACCCGCGCTTTGCGGCGGCGCTAATTAAACATTCACGGTGGCATTTAGAAATATTAGATGATAACAGTATTATAGCACTTATTGTAACGGTTGAATTTCCTTTTAGAGCACATGCCATTACAGTTAACGATTTTAGTATTACTGCGCGTCATAAATTATTAGTTGATATCTGAAAATAAACTTAGATTATAGCCAAAACCAAACGCCCATGAATATAATGCTTAGAAGAATCCTAGGTTTGAGCTTATCTTAGGATATATCTATCTAATGATCATACATAGATATGTTACCTGTTTATGTTAATTTGATTCGCTACGTACAATTACCCCAATTATATTTTGAAGTGTGTAAATTAAGGTTACATACATAGTTTACTTTTCCTTTAACTTGAACTTAGGTTGCTACGATTCTTGTTTATATTATTATGAAGATTGAAATGGTAGTTGCTTTAATTTTGATTTGTTTAATAAAGTGTGCACTTAAAAGGTAGTTGCTTTAAAATGATGTTAAATAAATAGATATTTTTAATTTTTATTTCCGATTAATTAAATATTATTATTTGTTGGATGGAAGTAATGTGTCGGAATAAACAAAATGGTAACGTTAAAAAACGATGAAAGTGGTGTGGCTAGACAAAAAGAAATTCATTATTTTTTTATTGACATTTTACAGTGTGATAAACATTTTACCCAGAACAGGAAGCGTTTTTGAAGTTGTAGTTAATGTATTTTTAGGTGTTGTTTGTTTTTTTAGATGTTTATGTCTAAAATCTGAAAATCACATCTGAATGTTAAGTTAAGTAATTATTTATTTTATCATTTTAAAAATTAAACATTTGATTTTTCATTTTGTAGAAAAAAGAACTTGACTTAAACTTAAATATTTCATTGTTGAACAAGCTACGACCTTACTTTTTATTTATTTATTTATTATTATTATTATTATTATTATTATGCTAAATGGTACAGACACGGAAACATCACCTCCCCCATATGATTTTTTCTAGAGATTTTCACCTACCACCCAACTCCTTTCCCACTTCTCCTTTCACAAGATTTCAATAGCTCCGGTTAGATAAAAACCAATTAAAAAACCCGACCGAATCATTAACAAAAAACATACAAAAAATCCATGTTAAAGGTTTGTTTTCTTCTCTTCTTTTCCCATTCTTAAAATTGAAGATAAGGGAACGGCACCTAAATTTCGACGGTGGTTTGTGGCTGTGGGCGGCGATGGGTTATTGGAGACTGAGGGTGAACATGCTGGGGTTTGTTTTTCATTTTTGTTAGCTACGCACCGGACTAAAAGGTCGTTGCCTTGGTTTTCTTTAAGTTTTCTTGTAACAAAAACATTTCGGATTATGCAACGATCAGATTTTGAAGCTTTCGGGTTGTGAAGCTGCTAGATTATGTAAGTTTATCTTGTTCTTCTTCGATTTTGATTTTACAATTTTTCGGTTATTTATGCTTGATTTTGAATATATGTTTAAAGTTAGGGGTTGTATTCAAAGACAGTTTTGTTTATAGTTGGATCTAGGTTTTGATTTCGAAATTGTTTGTAAATCTTTTGCAATTTTCCAGATCCGATTGTATGTAACCACCGGATTCTGAAGCTGCCTGAGCTTTATTCTTCACGACTGGTCTGAGAAGTATGAACTTACCGGAACAATAGAGCAATGTTCTTGCCAAAGAATAAAAATCAGGCAGATTTAGAATCCGGTGGTTTCATCTCGCCTGACACTTTCTGTAAGTTTATGTACCATTCTTTCATGCGTTTCTAACATGAACTTCTGCGGCCCCAATCGTTCTGCAGTACACTTGTCCCAAATATGTTGGGAAACTCTGTAGAATTCGAGGGGATTTTTTTTATGGGACTTGGATGATGGTTGTGGTGATGTTGGTGGGCTTGATGCTCTCTTGTTGTTTTTTGAATTATCGGATGAGGAGGCCATTGAGACTTTTGTTTTGTAAGGAAAATTTGAGATTTTGTGTAAAGTAAGAAATTGATGAAATAACTGGTTGTGTAAGGACTGTATAGGTCTAGGTTGATGGGGATTAATATAATCGGTATCAGATTAACAATCATTCAACTTTCTACAATCATCTTAGGTCCACTTTAATAACACATGCGGGCCAGTAATGGAGTATCTCTGTAGACTTTAAGACCTTTGCAATAATCCGATATCTCTTTTCCTGTGGATTCTCTGACTTTAGTAGACTTTTGTAAAAACATTCTCTGTAGACCGTAGACTTTTGTAAAAAGCATTTTTTGCAGCCGTAAGTAAATAATCATGTTGGAGATAAAAATTCAGATGGGTCCCGAATCAATAATACTTGCTTTGGAGTTTGAGTAAAATGATTTTATTTATTAAATACCCTTTTTCTTTAATTAATTACAACCCTATTAATTAATATAGTTATATATTGATTAACATACTTTCTACCTCTTTTTTCAAACTCCAGGCCGAAAAGTCAGAAACAAAATCTTAAAATGTCAAATACGATTTAGAATTTTCTTTAAAACATTCACGTGATCTTCTCACAGTATCCTCACGATTATAAATTTAGCTTTCACTGTTTACACAGCTATCCTTACCATTATAAATTTAGTACATACACTCTTATACCATTATATCAGTTCAAGACTCCTTCTAAGATAATCATACCTCTTTAGTACGTCCATAATACAACCAAGAAGAACCACTCAATGGAAAATATAGATCTAAACGAAGTACCTAGTTCTGAAAGTCCAAGGTCTCAACCTCCGAAGGAGCAAGAAGTCCAACCAGGAACCTCAACAAGTGAAGCCCCTCCAGAACCAGTGATCCATAATCGTGATGTATACGATAGTTTGATTAATGACCTCATAAAATATAAAGATGGATTCATAGAACTCCATGCCCAAGTAGAGCGGCAGAACACTGAGTTAAGGAGGTTGAGGCATGATATGGAAATAGCTGTACGTAGACAAAATGAAATTCTTAACCAATGGCGTGGCACAAGCTTTCTGCTGAATGAGGAACGAAGAATTAATACACGTCTACAAGCAATAATAGCAGCTAACCAGCCCCAACCTAATGTCAATGAACAACCGCCCAACAATCAAAATACATCTAGTGTTAATCAACGACCCCCTATCCCTAGAAGAGGATAATATGTATTTAGATATATATTTAAATAAAGTATGGAATTTCTATAGCAATAAATTATATTTTGGTTGTTTACTCTGAAACAATAAATCTCTTTTAGATCGCAATTACGATTCCTATAGCGTACGGTATACATATCTTATCGGTTAGTATGCAGTAGCAAATGGCATTTACACTGTAACATCCTGTTTCTGGGCCTGGAAATATATTGTATTTTAATAAGTGTGATTGGTTTATTTAAGAATAAACAAGTAAAAGAGCCTCAGTTTTTATAGTGACTAATAAATTATTGCTTGTTTTAATTTATTAAAGATGACAGTAAAATAAAAAGTATTTTGACTTGCGGGTATTTTCGGGTTCCAGACAATAGGCTAGGAACGGGTATAATTTACACATAAAATAAGATGGGGTCGGTGGGGATATATCATATTCATTCCACCAACTCTTTTATTCATTCTCATTTCTTCCTCTTATTTATCTCTCTCAAAACATAATTAAAAATCAAAGAAAATCAAGGAATAAACTAGTGATTGATCTTGCTAAGGGAAATCTGAGTTTCATCATAATCTTCTTCATTTGAATTGTAAGTTCCTTTTTAGTGTTCTTGAGCATATTTATAAAGATTGGGTAAAAATGGTGGATATTTGATTTGTTAGAATTGAAGATTAAATAACATGTGTGTAATGTTTCTAAATGATTAGATAACGATTTTAACATGATTACATGGTGATTGTATGGTAGAAATTGCTAGTGTTCTTCAAGTTAGTTGTTAGTTAGGGTTTGATGATTTTAGAGATATAAATGAAGATTGCATGATGGAATATGATGCTAAATAGGTTGTTTGATGTTGGTGTGTGTTAGTGTAAGTTTATATGTCGTTTTTATGGTGAATGGTCGAAGTATAGAAGTGTAGATTTGAGTTTTGGGTGTTAAAGCCCGTAAGTTGTTTGCTGTTTCTGCTGCTGCTGGTATTATGATCAAGCCGGCGGCTTGATCACTGAAGCCGACGGCTTCATGTGGTCAGCCGGCGGGTTAGGACCCCAAGCCGGCGGTCTGAATTGGCTTATTTAGGTGATTTAAGTTCTGATGCTGAAAATGTTAAATTACCCGGCGGGCCAGGGTGCCAAGCCGGCGGCTTCTCAGCCAAGCCGGCGGCTTCCCTGCCCAAGCCGGCGGCTTCATGGGGTTTTCCAGCAAAAGTGTTTTAATTTTGTATGATTCATTGTTAGATTAATAATTATCATATTCTATGGCATGAGTTAATTGAATGAGGTGTTAAATGATATTATGTTTGAATGATGATTATGATGTGGATAATATTGTGATTGATATGAGATTTTGACATAAGTATTCGTGATAAGTGTTGAACGTTTACTGACTTGGTGTTATTGTTGTTTCCAGATAAGCGGACGGCCACTCAGTAAGATAAGACCTCTGAGTTGGCGATCGGGCGTAAATATTTGGTGAGTGGAATTGTAGTCCTCGGTTCCACCCAGTTGTAACGGGTTCGGTTACAACGGGTAACCAGGATTGTTTATTTCAGTAGGTTGTTGTTATTGGTAGTACTGGTACCAGTCTTGTCTGTTTTGTTTATGTTGCTGATTATATGAGTTGTTGTGTGATTGTTGTTGAATTGTTGATCAGTTGTGAACAGTTGTGAACTGTTGCTTGTTGTTGTGTGTTTTTACATTGTGAATGCAACGTGGTTGTTTTCAGAGGTCAACTGTTGTTGGTTGGGTTTGGATACTACTGTGTAGTTGTCGAGGTTTCTTTGAGACACATAGTTGAGAACAAGCCTAGTCAGTGAAGGTAGTACTCAAGCTATCGGTTGATTACTGGGATTGGCTTGGCGCCCAGTAGTCGTGGTTTCTGGGTTGGGTGGATACCAGGAACCGCCGGTCCTCTTGACGTTATGTGCTTATGTGTTTAATTGTTGTTGTTGCTTTGTTGTAAGACTTGTTATGAGTGGGTTGAATCGTCGGTTACGGTTCCATTCACTTAGCTTTGGCTAATCCCCTCGTTGTTTAATGTTTTGCAGACTGTGGTTAGTTGATGTAGATGTTCGGGTTGTAGATGTTGACTGGAAGTTTGACTAAAGCTTGGCGCAACTCTGATCTTTTGTAGATGTCTTTTGGAAACATTTTATATAAGGCCCGTTTTGTGTTAATATGGGTTGTAACTAATATGGTTGTAAATACTTATCTAATTTAGTTATATTTTATTAGTCGTTAAACAGGGAAGCTTTGTAAGTCGGTAAATGTTTTGTTTTGGGGGACTTGCGCTTCCGATTTTCCAAATATAATATTAAAATGATATGTTTTGGTTTGCGTGAAGGAGCGGGCCTTACATACACGGTTCCTAACGGCTAGTATACGTAGCCAACGGCTAGTATACGGTGCTAACGACTTCTATACCGTTGCCAACGGTTAATTTACGCCAAACCAATGGCTTTATATGTACCATAATACTTCTCCTTCAACATACTCTCTTTCATACCAATATTCCCAATCTCTCCATATTCAATTTAATTTTCTTGTTCTTTTAGTCATACTTTTCATCCCAATCAAAAATGTTTAATACACTTACGTGGTTGGCTCTTTTGATAATTATAGTTCTAATCATAACAATAACTACTGCCTCTACCGAAGAACTTGAAGAAATGATTCCTTGGATAATTGTGTACTTTGGATTTGGCGGTCCTTTATTATTCGTGGTTGTATGGATTAATTTGTTTGAATATCTGTTGTAATTTGTGGTTGATATATGAAATATATTCGTTCGTTTCCCTTATGCTTTTTTCCACCGGAATATATATGAAATATATGCTTTAGTGCTGACCTTTTGTGTTAAACTGTTGACAATATGGTGTAAGAATGCTATGCAATGTTTTTTTATATAGAGTAAAAAATTTATGTAATGGTTGCTAACATTTTAATTTGAATTTGAATGTAGGCGAATTTGAATGTAGGGGCGCAATCAGAATTTAAAAACTAAAAGTAAAAATGATGGGGTCCAACAGCTTTTTCCTTTTTCTTTTTCTTTTCTTCGACCCACATGTTTTACCTTTAGGTTTTACTTTAGCCGATTAAAAGAAATAGAGACGGGGAAGATAAAACTTTGATGTGCATAAAAATTTAAAACAAAAAATTTAAACCAAGAATCCACAGCCAAACTTCAAAATTCAAACGTTCTAATATAATGATACCAAAATATAGGACACAAATGATGATATTAAAAGAAATAAAATGAGAAAATCATTTGTTTGAACATAAATAATTACGAAACATTAATCATTAATCATGATATATTAACATAGACACAAATGATAATATTAAAAGAAATAAAAGGGGTTTTGTGGTCCATGATTATTTTGTGTTAAACTGTTGAGAATATGGTGTAAGAATGCTATTCAATGTTTTTTATATAAAGTAAAATTTATGTAATGGTAGGTAACATTTTAATTTGAATTTGAATGTAGACGAATTTGAATGTAGGCGCGCAATCAGAATTTGAAAACTAAAAGTAAAAGTGATGGGGTCCAACAGCTTTTTCCTTTTTCTTTTCCTTTTCTTCGACCCACATGTTTTGCCTTTAGGTTTTACTTTATCCGATTAAAAGAAATAGAGACGGGGAAGATAAAACTTTGATGTGCATAAAAATTTAAAACAAAAAATTTAAACCAAGAATCCACAGCCAATCTTCAAAATTCAAACGCTCTAATATAATGATACCAAAATATAGGACACAAATAATGATATTAAAAGAAATAAAATGAGAAAATCATTTGTTTGAACATAAATAATTACGAAACATTAATCATTAATCATGATATATTAACATAGACACAAATGATAATATTAAAAGAAATAAAAGGGGTTTTGTGGTCCATGATTATTTGTCCTTAATTTCCAAATTTATAGCGGATAGTAGTTCGTGATCATAGATTAGTTGATAGTAATTTGATTCCCGTGGAGAAGGGGAGACGGAAGGTGTACATGGTGCTGAAAGTTTCTTTAAGATAGTATAAGGTTAAAATGTTAAAATGTAAAGAGAAGTTAAAAGAAATTGAAGTATATTAGAAAAAGAGAAGTTAAAAGAATTTAAAAGAAATACTACGTAATAGATTGTAATTTTAAGATAGTATAAGGTTAAAATGTACTAACATTTTATAAATGGTGTTCATGAAAGTTTCTTTAGAAATTGTGAAGGTACATGCTCTGTATATCACCATATATCATAACTTATATTTGAAATTTGAATTTTTGGATGGTGTAATTTGTAACAAAAAAAATGAGTACAACTTTTTAAACATTACGCAATTTAATGACGATTAAAATTTGTTACTTATTTTTTATGCTTCAATATTAAAAACGACTATGTATAAGAAATTAAAAATATATCAATATTATACTTGTTCTGATCGTATTCGAAAGATCTCCACAAATATAATATATGTATATGTTAATCTCCTATGAACATTGAAGTATATAATAAGAAGAGAAATTAATATAATTTAAAAGAAATAATGAGTTGTAATATTAAAATAGTATAAGGTTAAAATGTAATATTTTATAGATCTATAGGGGGTGTTAATGAAAGTTTCTTTTGAAATTGGTGTGGGATGATGGAGATGTATTGGTGGTGATGATGACCATGATTAATTGCTTCCCTTCAATCTTTTACTCAATCAACAAACATAAAATCCTACAATTATCGCATGAATTTTGTAACTATCTATGATATTTTGATCGACCCATATCAATTATTGTTATTCTGAAAGGGACTTCTTTTATTTTCCTTTTTTACAATTTAAGATAATTATTTTTACTCCCACTGAAAAAAAAAAGATTTATGTAATTATATATAATATTTTGGTTGACCCCATATCAATTATTGTTACTTTGAAATACAGCAAAGATTGTTCGAAAATCCCATATCAAATTTGGTCGACTACATATATATTATATTATTTCATGATCATCTGCATCAAGAATTGTAGTTCTTAGAGCATCTCCAATGACTAGTTTTGTAAAGCTTTTTGTAAAGCTTTTCTATAAAGCTTTTTAAAAAAAAGCTATCACTCCAATGATAAAAAGCTTTGGAAAAGCTTTGTAGTACTAAATCTCATTAAAATGTGAATAAAATAATCAAAAACCATAGGATCTAGTATATCTATAGCTTACTAAATGTCAAGCTTTGCGAGCAAACTTACACTAGGAATTGAAAAGCTTTTTCAAAAGCTTTTTTAAATAGTAAAAAGTCATAAAAAAGCTTTAGCAAAATGAATAATTGGAGATGCTCTTATGTTGAATGTTGATAGTGAGTAGTGACAATTCAATGATGTCACATGTATTTATAAATTCAAGTGACACGTAAATGGCAATTGGTCAATGCATGAAAAGACGTTAAAGCAAAAGAAGCACCCTAATGGTGTTGTCGACTACTTTCCCGCTTTAAACAATTTCATTTTGAAAGTCACATTAAGTAACAAAATACAGAGATTAGATAAACGAAAAGTTTTTTGAAAAAAGAAACCACATAACAAAAATACTCAAAATCAAAACAAAAATAGCAGCTAAAAATATTCTCAATTACTTTCTTCATACAAAGTGACTAACACGGAGTAAAACAAAAATGTGTTGCATTAATAATCTTCGATCTCTCTTTCAATCATCTATTTTTCATGATGAAGAATATTTGGGGTAGGCGGTCGATTCCACTACAAAAAATATATAAAACGTTTAGATTCGAGAACAAAATGATAATAAAAGGATAGTATCACATGCTTATATCCTATATTTTGAAACATCTAAAAACACATTTTAAGAAAATACTACTACTTGATAAACATATTCTTCGAATGAATTTGAATTTGAATATAACTTGGTAAACTGACACAATATTTTTACTTAAAGTAATAAAGATTTAAGTATTACCATTGTCAACAGCTCTTGATTTTTATAATTATGTGAACACCACCCCCACCACAAAAAAAATCAAAAATGAACATCACTCGTACCTATAATCTATCTGGAATCCACCACCATACTTACTTTCAATTTAAATAAGTAAATAAAATATTCAAAACTATGATTAAAAATATATGTATGCACAGATCCACCACGTAAGGTTCATGTTGATATATTCATAATTCATTAGGCCTCTCCCAACCGTGACACGAACTGACGCGTCAGTTGCCTGCCAGCTCAGCGCCACGTCAGACTGACACAACTGACACACAACTGACACACCCCTGCCAACAGCAACATCACTTCCCTTATTTTCAGGGCCCCACACACTATTTAATCTATTTATTTAATACAAAAACTTAAATAACACATTAAATTAAAACTAAAAACATTACATTAATTAAAAATTAAATATTACAAATCCTAAAAAAATAAAATGTTACAATTCCTAAAAAAAGAAAAAATTACAATTCCTAAAAAAAGAAAAAATTACAATTCCTAAAAAGGAAAAAAAAAATACATTTATTAATAATAAATTAAAACTAGCTAACGCGTTCGGAAATTTGGTGGGAGGCTCGAGATGTGTTCGATGAGGGCATCGCGAAGACGATGATGGACGACACGGTCACGCAATTCTTTATCCATACGTAGTTGCACCGCTACCCTTTCTTCCCACGTTCGTTGAGGTAGATTTTCCGGGTTTGTCCAATACTCTTCCTCGTGTGTACACATATTGCGTCCATTGTCTTCGATTATCATGTTGTGTAAAACTACACAACAATACATGATTCGCCGTATTTTGTTGACGCTATATGGTCTAGCGGGCTTTTTCAAGATTTGCCAACGGCCTTGAAGTACCCCGAATGCCCGTTCCACATCTTTCCTTGCCGATTCTTGGTACCTCTTGAACCTTGACTCGGCTTCTGTCAACGGATACTTGAACGACTTCACAATCGTCGACCATTCCGGATATATTCCATCGCCGAGATAATACCCTTTGGTGAATTGTTGACCGGCAATAGTGAAGTTGACTTGAGGAGCTTGATCTTGTAGTAAGTCTTGGAATAAATCAGATTCATTGAGAACGTTGATGTCGTTGTTCGATCCGGCAGGACCAAAGAAAGCGTGCAAAATCCACAAATCGTAGGAGGCAACGGCTTCAAGCATGATTGTTGGATACCCGTGATCACCTCGAGTGTATTGACCTTGCCATGCAATTGGGCAATTTCTCCAAGCCCAGTGCATACAATCTATACTTCCAAGCATACCCGGAAAACCGTGTAGTTCCGCATGGCGTTGATGCAATCGTTGCACATCATGGAGTGTTGGTTTTCTTAAATACTCACGTGAATACATATGAAAAATACATTTACAAAAGTTGTCCAAACAATCGTATGATGTTTGTTGACCCATATGTAGGTATTCATCGAACAAGTCGGCGGCACAACCGTATGCCATTTGCCGTAAGGCCGACGTGACTTTTTGGAAAACATTAAATCCGGGTTTTCCGGTTGCGTCTAGACCTTGATGGAAATAAAGAAAGTAAGGGGGTATCGGATGGTGGGAGTACGATAAGATACCTTGGCATAAATGTATAAACATTGGCCGACTCATCCGAAAGCGACGACGAAAGAAATCAAGCGGGAATGTCGGGTTCTCGGCAAAGTAGTCTTGATATAAACGTTGGCCGGCGGCATAACGATCTCTTGGAAAATAACGTCTCGGACGTGGAACGCGTACTTCAATCTCCTCGTCCGAATCGGATGACGTATCTTGTTGTACACGGGTAGCGACCGGATTATATGCGGCTAGGACGGCATTTAAATCGTCTCGATCGGAATCGGATCCAGACATGTTAAGAAAATGGTGTTTTAATTTGTAGATGAATTGGTATAAAAATGGTGAAAAAATGGGTAAAAGAAATGAAATGGAAATAATATTGAAGTTGTAGAAGTTGTGAAACATTTTGTTGGATTGGGTGTGAATGTTGTGAAAATGGGTGGAAAGTGGTAAATTGAAAAGTAAAATTGTATAAAGTTGTGGAATATTTGAAAGTTAGAGTGTGAATGTTGTGAAAAATTGGTTGGGTTTGGTTTGAATTTATAGTGGTAAATTGATTTTTAAATTTTTTTTTTTTTTTTTTTTAAGCTTGCAACGGATCCCGACCGGTGGCCCCCACTATTTCCCTCTCTCTCTCCCGTCGGATTCCCGACGCACACCCACCGACGCGGCGTACCGACGCCCCGTGCCAACGGCGTCGGTGCGTCGGTACAACCGACGCCCCCCACCGACGTCCCGTTAGTAGCAGTCTTACAACACTCACAATGCATCCAAATAAACATAAACATCACTCATTACAACAATTTAATATTTAAAAAAACAAAAAAATCTTGAACAATATTACAAAGTTAAATATTTCTATATCTATATCTATATCTACTTTATTTGACTTTGTTTCTTTGTTTCGATGGTCCGATCCAACGAAGATCGAGTTTTAATTCTTCATGTTAGTAGTCTTTGTATACTGTCAAAACCTGCACATATACAAGCTACAAAAATTGATATCTTGGAACAAAAGTGTATACCAAGACAAATAACAAAGAAACATAAATTTTAGATCTAAAGTAATCTGCTTTGAAAACTCCAAATAAATAAAACTACCTTTGATGGTCGTGGTTCGGTGGTCGTCGCGTCATGGGTACGATGGTGTTCCTTTTCCAACTAACAATCTAACTTTGGTGCTATACTGGTATATACATTCATATCTGGAAAAGAGAAAAGAAAAAAAATACCTTTAGATATGAGAAACATCACTTGAATTTGTATAGATCCGACCATGATGACTTGGTTTCATACTTGCAGGAGTGGTTCTGTTAGAGAAGCAACAACCGTTATGTTAGAGATCTAGTATATAACACTATAGGCGATGAAATGAAAGAAAAGGGAAGTGATTACACGCAGGATGTCGGGTGGTGGTGCGCCGGCTGTGGAGCCGTAGAGGTATACTGAGGTGGTGGCAACGGAGGTCAGCTTCAGCAGCTGGCCGATTTTGGTGAGCGCCCGTTTTGGAAGTGTACAGAGGTGGTGGTGACGGGGTGGGTTGCAGCAGCTTACCGGTTGTGGTGTGCGCCGATTTTGGAGGTGCACAGAGGTGGTGGTGGTGGTGGTGGTGGTAGGTAGGTTTCAGATTGAGATTGAGTTAGATGAGAGGGAGAGAAAATAGAAGAGAGAGAATGAGGATTGGAGATAGTGAGAAATGTGGAAACATACAAAGAGAGAGAAAGAGAATGAGAATGTGATGAATCGAGAGTTATGTTATGTGTAGTCAAGGGTAAAAGGGGAACCAAGGGTATGGGATGAGGGGTACATTAGTAATTTACTAAGTCCCCCTCTTAAACAGTGAAAAATCTCATCTCAATTATTAAGGAGTAAAGATATAGGGTAGTGATCAAGAGGGAAGTGCCTTTTTGGGAGGGAAGCGTTAGTATGCATCAAGAAGCATATTACAATTATCAATCAAAACACCAACAAAAAATTATTTTTATCGGTAAATAGTAATCAAAATCGATGCAATAAAGAATATTTTAACGAATGAATTTCATTTTTAAGTCATAACATTAAGTGATGAATATTTATTTAATAAAATGTTAATATGCAGTGTGATGCATATTAACTAATATGCATCGCGATGCATATTAAAACTTCACATTATTTGAAAGATATTTTTATTGTTAATATGCTTCACAATGCATATTAACTAATATGCACGGCGATGCATATTAACGGATTTGGATCTAATATTCATAAATCGATGTTATAACTTGAAGAAAGAATTTATCAAGGAAGCTTAACATTCATAGCATCGATTATGATTAACATTTACTAAATTTTAGTTTGTTTTTTCGAGATTTGTATGGGTGAAGGTAATATGCTTCCTGATGCATACTAACGTTTCCCCCTTCCCCAAAAAATGCACTTCCCTCTATATATATATATATATATATATATATATATATATATATATATAGTGGCGGATCTAGAGCCTAAAGTCACATGGTTCATTAATACCTTACTCAATAACATGGACACATGATTGAAGCAACAAACTAATAATGTAAAAATAAACGGGTCGGATCGTTAATACCGAACATGGAACAAAGATTAATGAATATTACTAAAAAGTGTGCATCCTGCAAATTCTATTTGTGGGAAACAATGTTTTCGAGGTTTGCAAGGCCCCTTTTGCAAGTATAATCTTCTAATATCATCATGTTGATTTGCCTGATAAGAAATACTTAGTCGTTCAATTGAATCTGCAGGTAGTACATTTAAATCAACTTTCAAATACTTTCGTTTTGCATAATCTCCAAGTGCTCTTTTTTCTATTACATTTGTTGTTGGAGCATGAACGGTAGATGTTGGAACATAAATTGGAGATGAACTAGGTTGTACAACCACTTGGAAAAACCTTTTCAGGTTTAACTAGAACAACACCAATATTCAAATAATTAACAACTAAACAATACATTTTACAATTAAGGGTTACATAAACATAATATAATTAGCAATTCAAATTCTCATAGATCCATCCGATATAGAGGAGTGAGTTGGAGTCTAGATAAAGAGCTGCACGTTTACCTGATATTTTTGTCAATACAATCTTATTTATATTTATTAATTTCAAGGATTATAAAAAAAGTGGGCCATTGATGAATCATGGCCAAATAACTTATTTAAATATGGACTACTAGTGGAGATCAAAAATATAATGGTGGTTCACTTTATATTTGCAATATGGTTCATTTAATAAACTAAGTAATCATCTCTAATTAATTTTTGATTTCAACGTGGATCACTTGACCCATGTGGTTAACAAGTGAATCCGCCTTTGTGTGTGTGTGTGTGTATATATATATATATATATAAGGTTCATTTGAGAACCACTATAAAGATAAGAACTTTCAGAACCACAAGGAATACGTAATTGTTCACATGTAATTATTTTTATAAATATGTGAACATTGATATTTGTTCAAATGAGAAACAAAAAAATGTCAAAAAACGTAAAATTACATATAAAAACACGTAAAAACACGTATAAACACATATTATAACACCCCTCATTTACACTCATTTAAATATAATAATTCGGAAGCGTAAGTCCAAATAGATAGTAATACTTTACATCATTTTATCAGCTTATAAAATCCAACCTTTTCAAAACATAATTTCACCACAGAGGTGTTATATAAAAACGTGTTAAAACATTATTTTATACAAATCAAATATCAGAGTAACGCTTCACGTCAAACATTCCTTCTAGTCCAACTTCTTGCTCACCCAAATATATCAATAACCTGCAAGAAGTGTTATGTGGGGGATTAGCATAAAGCTAAGTGAGCAGATAACTAATCAACATCATAACTTAGCTCAACAACCTTGTGTACAACACTTAACACTAAAACAAGCAAGTACACAATACGACACATCAACAATGCATCAGTTCAACAATGCAACATTTCAACTAATCAACAACACCATAATGAGGATCGGCGGCTCTGGGGATAACCATAAACCCGGGTGGCTCCCCAAGAACACTTATCCAACCTAACCGTATGGCCATACGGACGAGACCGATAGCTAGTGATTATCTTCAACTAACACAGGAGGTGTGTTAAACTTTAGATAACCAACTAGCCCAACCAACAGTTCAACAACTCGTTGCCTCATTAACAACTGATGCCCGAAGGCCAACAACAAGTCAAGTGATCACATAATCAACAAGTCACATATTCAACTAGTCAACATATCAACAGTATTATTACTATCAACATAATCATCAATGCAACTAATAAAGTAAGAATACGTTACTTGTTGTAACCAAACTTGTTACAACCAAGTTACGCTGAGGATTAGAGATCCACTCACCGACCACCTCAGGCATCCACTCAGTAGTCTAATATCACTGAGCCTTCTGCACATCTGACAATATAATTAAACAAAATGAGTCAGTAACTCATTCATAATAATTAACTCATGTTAGAGTCATACAACATGATTCATAATCTCTATTTCATTGAATTATTACTCATTTCGTTAATCACTTAAATTGTATCATTTCAAGATTATGAATAATCACTTTAATCATCTCAATTCGCAATCACTTAATAAACTATGATCATCTTTCAACATCAAATCAAGTAAGTTTCCAAGATTATGAATAGCCATTATAAACATCAATATTCATAATCAATTACCAAATTATGATCATTAATATCACCTTCTCACCTTTATCCATCTTAATCATGGTTAACTAATATAATTAACCCATTAACAAGATCAATAACATCTAACATCAACAATTAATCAAACCCCTCATAATCATCTTCATGAATCAATCATAATCACCATGAACACTTAATCAACTTTACACAATTTAGTTTGAACACAACTAATCATCATCATGTATCAACTCTAACATGATCACTAACAACAATTATCAAACATACACTAATTACACAAGTTTTGATCATATCATAATCAACTAAACCCTTTAACTTTATTAATGATCATATATCCAATTCACCATTTTTAAACTAGGTTTAGATTATAATCCACATATAATCATCAACTAACAACTATATGATCATTACAAGCTTCAATTCCATCATTTACACCAAAACCCAATTTCTAAGTTAACATAAAATTCAAGAATTATCACATACAACATGTTTATAATGATGATGGAATGATTAACCATGTTATAAAAGCATAACTAACATCAATTCAACCATTGGAAACCCTAATTTCGAATTAAAGTCAAGAACACCCAAAAACCCCCAAATTCTAGGGTTCATCTATAAGAATTAGAAGCTTACTAGTTGATTAGGAGGATTACAAGATGATAATCCTTGCTCTTGAAGCTTGAATTCGAGTTTACCACCTTCAATTTGATATAGAGGAGGAATTTGATCTAGGGTTTTCAAGTTATGTATGTATGTATATGATCGTAAGTATGTATATGTGTATATAGATATGTTTAAAACAAACACCGACTCAAATATGGAGTGTACCATATAATTGGTTAATTTTCATTCCCCGTACTTATCATAGTCTGGAACTTAAAAACCATTTGCGGGGAAACATTATTTTATTTTATCGTCAACTAAATAAAATTAAAACACTCAATAATTTATTAGTCACAATAAATTATTCGACTATTATCACTATTTATTTCAAATAATACAACACACCTATTTTCTGACACACTTAATAATAATTCACAGTCAGAAAATATTAAATACTACTAGACCCAAATACTGGGTGTTACACATATGTTCACAACTGAACAGTTCATATGTGAACAAATCGGTTAAAGTTAGTTAAAATAAGTTTTAACACATAATTATTTGGTTTTCAAGGTTTTATTGATTATTATTAACATTTTTTTAAATATTATAACATTATCACATGTGAACAATCACACATTTAGGTGGTTTTCTTGAGTTCTCAATTTCTTGGTGGTTCTCATTTGAACCCTCCACTATATATATATAGTCCCAGGTTCAAATGAGAAGAGTAATTTTCGTGAGAAGGTGAGAAACATTTTAAAATCACTTTTTAACTATGCAAAACATGTTATTTTACAAAAATTTCTTCGAAGCTTCTTTTTTAAATAACTTTTAGAAGTTATTTTTCAAATAAAAAATTTTTCGACGTTTTATTATTTTTTTAATTATTTTTAATTAAATTTTTTATTCATAATAATCACATTTTATAACTTGATAATCACATGAATAATATGTGATTATCATGTCATATTTTGTGATTATCTCGAACACATGATAATCACATTATATTGGAGAATAATCACATGTGATTATCATGTTATATTTTGTGATTATCTTAAATAATCACAACAGTAACGACCGTAAAATAAGTTCGAAAAAAAAAGTTAATATTTTTTATTTATATTTATATCATAGCTTCCAAAAGTTATTTTAATAGTAATCATTGAAAAAGTTTTATAGGAAAATGTGTTTCCAATAGTTAAAAAGTTATTTTGAAGTGTTTCTCACCATCTCACGAAAATTAGTCTTCTCATTTTAACCCACCTCTATATATATATATATATATATATATATATATATATATATATATATATATATATATATATATATATATATATACACCTAAAATAATACAACAAATATATCCTTGTCCAAGATGGTGCCAATAAGTACTAACCTCACTTTACATTCAAGATATTAGCTTATAACTTAATTACTAGATAGATAGATAGATGTTAAGACATCAAGTGGAAGAAAAAGTGCTTGCAAGTCATTTTCTTAAAGCATTTTCGACCTGATAATAAATGCAATTAATATTAATTAAACCTCAAATTGCAAGTTGGTTAGTTGGATCAATTGGTATGGGTCCCATTATTACTTTTTATTTGAATGGAATATACAAATGATAGTATGATACTGTAATTTGATACAATTTCTTTTTACTAGCAAAATGCATGGGTCGGGTTGGGCCACGGGTTTAGATGGGTTTGGATCTAAATGGGTCTGGGTCTAGATGGTTTACTTAGGAGGATAGGTCTAAATGGTTCCGGGTCAAATGGGTCTCGAGTCGGGTCGACCCATCGGGATTCCACCAAAAAAAAATTTTATTTGAGTGAAAAATGTAAAAAATAAAAGTAGGTGTTAATTTTTTTTTTCCGACCCGCTAGACCTATCTAAACCCGTTGGTTAATTGTTATTGATTTGGAGAATATATTAGATACCCATTTAAAACCTTCTACAAAAATAGAGAGAGACCAAACAAACCCATTCCATCATAAATATTACCCAACTTGACTAATAAATAATCAATGAGTCTAAAATTGTTACCTCTGCTTTTTACCAATGATCAACTCGAAGAAAATATGTCATTATATTATAATAACAGATGAAAATTTTGAATGAAATACTCCATAAAATGTATGGTGTGGAATCTACAGTGAGTACTACATTTTGAGAGAAAATAAGAGCGGGGTATGCGATATCAGCAATTGATATCTCTTATTAACAGCCTAAAAATGTGAAGTTAGCTTTGAGAACCTTACCAAAAATAAATTTGTAAAGAAAAATTTCATTTATAACAAAACCATAGTACTTCGTAACACTTATTTAGCGACATCAAAAGGGACAAAAGTGAATATTATTATGAACTTGAAGACAAAACAAGTACATAAAACTTTTTTCAGCCGTCAAATAAAACTTCTAGATAAAATAAATGAAAAATAATAACCACCGTTGAGTGTTCTCAACCACTCCAAAAATATCAAGGCTTTTACGATTAATATTTAACGATGAGTGTTACTATTTAATTAATTACACCGTTTTAAAAAAAGTATCCATTTTTTTAATTTTGTGTGGTTCAAAAGTAATAATTGGTATATTAACTTTACTGATTTACACATGACTTACTTTTTCAAATTACTACTCCGTAATTCATAGAAAAATGTGTACAAAGTAAGAGTCAGACTGTTGTTTTTCTTTTATACAATACACTGATTATGTTTTTTATTAAAGAATTTTTTTTTTTTTTGTGTAATTTGATTATGCACGATTATAATGAAACGGATGAATAATCACATATGGGATTTGTGTCTGCAAGTCGAAAAATAACTTCTCTACTTTTTTATCCATTTTCCATCACAAGAAACAAGTACATGTTGAGTATTGGAGATCAAAGTAATAGGACTATGTATGGCTAGCAAATTTATTATTTTTTTAACTTGTACATGTTGGTTTTTAAATAATTCTTTAATTATATTGGTAATTATAACGCCCCAGAATTCACAACTGTTTTTTTTTTTTTTACAATGCGGAAACTCAAGTCCTAAAACATATATATACATAAAATGACATGTCGTCATCTTCCATTACATAAGTTCTAAGTATTGATTATTACCGTTTACAAAACAATCCATTATATCTTGGGCATTATATAATCAAACATTTTAAACTGTATTAAATAATATCAGAGTAATCCTAGTCAAACATTCTTCAGTTACTCCTTTACCCGCCCATAACAATAGATATTAACCTGCAAGGAGTAAACAACGAGGGATTAGCACGAAGCTAAGTGAGTTAACTCATCACTAACAATACAACTTAGTTTAACACTATGAGTTCACCACATTTAACACTTTGACTCAACATCACCAGATGATCGGTGGCCCTTGTGGCGCCCTCAGCCGCGGTGGCCCACCAAGCGACACTTACACCAACTGCAGGCCAATACAGTGGTTAACCGATAACTGTTTATTACCTTTAGTCAACACAAGCCTTACTTACAACGAATGTTCACAACCCTTGTGTTGACTAACCTGTAACAACACAGTCCAACATAGTTGACCTCTATTAACACAGTTAGCAATAGGTCACTTAACACTTTAACACTTTAACACAATTCACAATTCAACTTAACACAGGAATAACACTTAACACTTGAAGTAACCACAATAGTGATCACTAAATTATAGTGAGAGATCAAAGTCCACTCACCGACTACCATAGTCGCCCACTCAGTAGTCTAATATCACTGAGTCTTCTCCATATCTGGAAATACAACAAAATACACAAGTCAGTTACTTGTATCAATATGTATATAACATTATTCCATCATTACAACTAACCAATTTACTAAATTCTTATGAATTAACTTAGTAATCACAATACTCAATATTCAATCTATACTCATATAGATTCACATCACTTTTCAACTTACAATCATATTATTTATTACTAATCAACTTCATGATTATCATAATCACCTTCATCAATTTTAGCCCTTGTTAATTAATATAATTAAACAATTAACAAGATTAAGAACATCAAAATCAACAATTTATCATAACTTTTACCTTCAAGATACTTAATCAATTAAGTTGCAACTTTTCTCTTTAATTTCTCCATTAAGTTATCACTTAAGCTAATTCAACTTAATTCATTCCAAGATTATGACTAGCCCCCATAATATCAATAATTCATCATCTCTTTATCAAATTATAATTATTATAATAACAATATCACTTTAATCATCACTGATCAACATAGTTAAAGCATTATCAAAATTATTTACATCAAATATTAAGAATTCTTCACAACCTTTATACTAGGTTTTATAAATTCTTAAACAACCATGTTCTAACTTCATTCTTTGTTTGTTAATTAGATGTTCTTCACTACAAACAATACCAAGTTCATCAATTAACTCATCTATTCATCACAATCATCAATTTCCCAAGAACACTAAATCACTTTATTCAATTCTAAGTTAGGGTTTCACTTACAATCAAGAATTTCTTATCAACTAATGATAATATGATCATTACTAGCTTAATTTCAAGATAAATCATGCCAACTAAATCAAATATTCAAAACCCCAATTTCTAGGGTTGTAACATCCTATTTCTGGGCCTGGAAATAAATTGTATTTTATTAAGTTTAAATGGTTTATTTGAAAATAAACGGTTAAAAGAGTCACAGGTTTTATTGTGACTAATGAAATATTGTTTGTTTTAAATAAACGAAGTTGACGGTAAAATAAAAGTATTTTGACTTTCGGGTATTTTCGGGTTCCAGACAATAGGCTAGGAAGCGGGTATAATTTACACCTAATATTGATGGGGCGGTGGGATTTATCTGGATAATTCCACCATACTCTTCCCATTTCATTTTTGGTTCTTCATGTTATTTCTCTCTATTCAATTTCAAAGAAAAATCAAGAACAAACATTTGTGATTAAATCTAGAAAAAGGAAACTGATTAACACCATTATCTACATCATCTTCATCTCTTGATTGTAAGTATCTAGTGTTCTTGAGCTTCTTTTTATAGAATTTGGGTTTATGATAAATATGATGATTGAGATGAATTGAAGCTAGAAAATCATGTTTTGTTAATTACTTGTTGATTATTTGTTAATATGAGTTGATTACATGATGATTATGTGCTAGAATTAGTTGTGTTCTTGATAATTAGTTCATAAGCTAGGTTTGGTAATTTTGGAGTTTAATGATGATTGATGCTTGAATTAGATGTTAGAATAGGTTGTTTGATGTTAGTATATGTTTGTAGTAAAAGTTGTGGTCACTTTCCTTGGTAAATTCGAGTTGTAAACTCATTTTGGTGAAAAATGGGGTTTTGGTTCGTATTGTGTTCTTGTTGTTTCTGCTGCTACTGAAATTATGATCAAGCCGGCGGCTTCATGTGGTCAGCCGGCGGGTTTGGACCCCAACCCGGCGGTCTAAACAGGCTTATTTAGGAGGTTAAGTTCTGATGTGCAAAAAGTTAATTCACCCGGCGGGCCAGGGTGCCAAGCCGGCGGCTTCTCAGCCAAGCCGGCGGCTTCCCTACCCAAGCCGGCGGCTTCCTTGGGTTTTCCAGCAATTTGTATTTTAAGTTCGTATGATGTTAAATGATTTAACTAAGTTGATAAGTGGAGTATATATGATAAGATTATTGTGTAATATATGGATTATGATTTGGATTAAGTTGTGGGACAAGATACTAACTTGTTATCTTTGTTGTTTCCAGATAAGCGGACGGCCACTCAGTAAGATAAGACCTCTGAGTTGGCAATCAGGCGTAAATATTTGGTGAGTGGTAATTGTATTCCTCGGTTCAATTCCGTTGTAACGAGTTTGGTTGCAACGGATGAACTTTCGGTTATTGGTTTGACTTGTTATCGGTTATTGGTTAATACATTGACATGATTGTTGATATTGTGATTTGGGTTACTTGGTTATTATTGGTATTAATTGTTGGCATGATGATTATGCGGTTTGAATAGGTTAGCTACATATTGTCATGACTATTATGAAATATGTGATGCTTGGGCCGTTTGGCATATGTGATTTCAGAGGTCAACGCTGGTTGGGTTTGTGGCTATTGTTGGGCTGCCTGGGTTTCCCGATACATGTAGTTGAGGGATGAATCCTTGTCAGTGAAGATAGCTTCAAACTATCGGTAAGCCAATGTTGGGGCCGGCAGTGGTTGTAGGCTTTCGCTGGTTGGCTAACCAGGGGCCGCCGGTCCTCTTTGACGATACGTGTTTATGATTGCGAAGCTTTAGGCAGTAATCATAATTTGTGTGATTGTTGTTTACGATGCTTTAGGCTGTAAGCATTATTTGTTGGTTTGGTTTGTGCGTTGTAGGCTTGTTAATTCTGAATTGAACCGTCGGTTACGGTTCCATTCACTTAGCATTGGCTAATCCCTCGTTGTTAATCTTTTTGCAGGCTTTTAATAGGTGTGGACCGGGTTGTAGATGCTTAATGGGATGGTTGACTGTCATAGCGCTTACTCTGACAATTTTGGGGAATCTAACTTTTGGTTTTGAATAGTTTTCTTAATGCCCGGTTGTTTAAGTAAATGTTTGTAACTAAACTTATATATGTGTGTAAATGTTTTGAAAACTTGGTACTTTTGAACATATGTAAATCGGTAATTATGTTTTGGGGACGCGCTTCCTACAAATAGTATATAATATAATATGTTTTGGTTTGCGTAAGGAAAGGGGCCTTACAAGTTGGTATCAGAGCAAAGGTTTGGGTGAATTGGACATTGACTAATGTCAATCCCAAATCTTTTGGTGACAGTCAAACATTTCAGTAAGTGGGATTAGCTTATGAATGGGTGGTTGATTGGTTAGTATAGGTGATACTAACGATTAACAAGTTGTAAGTTATTGTGTATGAGTACAGGAATGGCAGACACTGAGGACCCGACTCCCAATGATGCACCCAGAAATGAGCTTCCACCTCCGAAAAATAATGATGGTAATCAGGGAGGTACATCTAATGTTAATCAAGAGGGAGTGAGTGATGAGGAATATAAATTACAGTTAGAGGATGAAGTACTAAGGTTGAGAAAGTTTGAGCAATTGTACAAGGAGCAACAAGCAAGGTTAGCACAACAAAGAGATGTTGGATACCAGTTTCCATCACCTCAGCAGCAAAAGAGGGTATGTTCTTTTAAGACATTTAAGTCTTGTGGACCGAAAGAATTCGAGGGGGGTAATGATCCAACGGTAACTTTAAATTGGTTGAGGGACATTGAGCGAAAATTTGAGGTCTGTCAATGTGAGGAGGAGTTAAGGGTTGGATATGCAGTGCAATTATTAAAGGGGCAGGCAATGAATTGGTGGGATTCAATGACAGCACATTTGACACCTGTGCAACGATCTTCTATTACTTGGATGGAATTCCATAATGAAGTTTGCAAGCAGTTTTGCTCGGAGTTTGACATGGTTAGAATTAAGCAAGAGTTCATGGATTTGCAATTGACTGAGAATATGACCATGGATGATCTTATAACTCAATTCACAGAGAAGCTACGCTTTGTGCAGCAATGGGTCCCAAACGAAAGAGATAGGATAAATCATTTTGTGGGAACTTTGCCACCAAATTACAGGACGTCAGTGAGATTGGCTTATAATCTTAATCAAGCCTTTAATTTAGCGAGGTCAGTGGATGGTGACACTAGAGCATCGGAGAAGTTGAGTAAGAATAAAACTGTGTCCCAGTCTTTGGGTGGTTCTTCTGGAAGTAAGAGCAAAACTAGTCAACAAAATAGGAATGTAACTTTTTCTGAGGATTCAAGAGAAAGAATTTCTTGGTGTGTAGATTGTAAAGCGAGGCATCCGGGGCCGTGTACTTCGGATACAGTTAGGTGTGTTAGGTGTGGAGGGTTTGGACACAATATTAAGGATTGTATCTTTCCAAGGAATGTTTGCTGGAATTGTCAGAAGGAGGGCCACAGAGCGGGTCAGTGTTTGGAGAAGGCAAGACAAGGTACGGGATTGGCTGGGAGTTCAGGCTCGGGTTCCTCGGCATCTGTCGGGCAAAAGAGAAAGACTGCGCCTCCTCGGGCATTTCAGATGACCGTAGGAGATTGGCTTGAAGATAACAATCCAGGTAGATTCGATATTGATTTTGATGTGATATGTAAATTGTAATTAGTATTGTATGATTAAGTGTAATCAGTAGCGTTTGGATTAATAGTGTGCGAGATTGGATTTCGGGGACGAAATCCTTTAAGGGGGGAAGATTTGTAACATCCTATTTCTGGGCCTGGAAATAAATTATATTTTATTAAGTTTAAATGGTTTATTTGAAAATAAACGGTTAAAAGAGTCACAGGTTTTATTGTGACTAATGAAATATTGTTTGTTTTAAATAAACGAAGTTGACGGTAAAATAAAAGTATTTTGACTTTCGGGTATTTTCGGGTTCCAGACAATAGACTAGGAAGCGGGTATAATTTACACCAAATATTGATGGGGCGGTGGGATTTATCTGGATAATTCCACCATACTCTTCCCATTTCATTTTTGGTTCTTCATGTTATTTCTCTCTATTCAATTTCAAAGAAAAATCAAGAACAAACATTTGTGATTAAATCTAGAAAAAGGAAACTGATTAACACCATTATCTACATCATCTTCATCTCTTGATTGTAAGTATCTAGTGTTCTTGAGCTTCTTTTTATAGAATTTGGGTTTATGATAAATATGATGATTGAGATGAATTGAAGCTAGAAAATCATGTTTTGTTAATTACTTGTTGATTATTTGTTAATATGAGTTGATTACATGATGATTATGTGCTAGAATTAGTTGTGTTCTTGATAATTAGTTCATAAGCTAGGTTTGGTAATTTTGGAGTTTAATGATGATTGATGCTTGAATTAGATGTTAGAATAGGTTGTTTGATGTTAGTATATGTTTGTAGTAAAAGTTGTGGTCACTTTCCTTGGTAAATTCGAGTTGTAAACTCATTTTGGTGAAAAATGGGGTTTTGGTTCGTATTGTGTTCTTGCTGTTTCTGCTGCTACTGAAATTATGATCAAGCCGGCGGCTTCATGTGGTCAGCCGGCGGGTTTGGACCCCAACCCGGCGGTCTGAACAGGCTTATTTAGGAGGTTAAGTTCTGATGTGCAAAAAGTTAATTCACCCGGCGGGCCAGGGTGCCAAGCCGGCGGCTTCCCTACCCAAGCCGGCGGCTTCCTTGGGTTTTCCAGCAATTTGTATTTTAAGTTCGTATGATGTTAAATGATTTAACTAAGTTGATAAGTGGAGTATATATGATAAGATTATGGTGTAAGATATGGATTATGATTTGGATTAAGTTGTGGGACAAGATACTAACTTGTTATCTTTGTTGTTTCCAGATAAGCGGACGGCCACTCAGTAAGATAAGACCTCTGAGTTGGCAATCAGGCGTAAATATTTGGTGAGTGGTAATTGTATTCCTCGGTTCAATTCCGTTGTAACGAGTTTGGTTGCAACGGATGAACTTTCGGTTATTAGTTTGACTTGTTATCGGTTATTGGTTAATACATTGACATGATTGTTGATATTGTGATTTGGGTTACTTGGTTATTATTGGTATTAATTGTTGGCATGATGATTATGCGGTTTGAATAGGTTAGCTACATATTGTCATGACTATTATGAAATATGTGATGCTTGGGCCGTTTGGCATATGTGATTTCAGAGGTCAACGCTGGTTGGGTTTGTGGCTATTGTTGGGCTGCCTGGGTTTCCCGATACATGTAGTTGAGGGATGAATCCTTGTCAGTGAAGATAGCTTCAAACTATCGGTAAGCCAATGTTGGGGCCGGCAGTGGTTGTAGGCTTTCGCTGGTTGGCTAACCAGGGGCCGCCGGTCCTCTTTGACGATACGTGTTTATGATTGCGAAGCTTTAGGCGGTAATCATAATTTGTGTGATTGTTGTTTACGATGCTTTAGGCTGTAAGCATTATTTGTTGGTTTGGTTTGTGCGTTGTAGGCTTGTTAATTCTGAATTGAACCGTCGGTTACGGTTCCATTCACTTAGCATTGGCTAATCCCTCGTTGTTAATCTTTTTGCAGGCTTTTAATAGGTGTGGACCGGGTTGTAGATGCTTAATGGGATGGTTGACTGTCATAGCGCTTACTCTGACAATTTTGGGGAATTTAACTTTTGGTTTTGAATAGTTTTCTTAATGCCCGGTTGTTTAAGTAAATGTTTGTAACTAAACTTATATATGTGTGTAAATGTTTTGAAAACTTGGTACTTTTGAACATATGTAAATCGGTAATTATGTTTTGGGGAAGCGCTTCCTACAAATAGTATATAATATAATATGTTTTGGTTTGCGTAAGGAAAGGGGCCTTACAAGGGTTAAAGAAATCACGAAATTAACACATATAACATGATTAAGATGATGCTAGAATGATTATTACATGTTATTGAAGCTTAACTAACATCAATTTACACTTTAGAAACCCTAATTTCGGATTTTGCTCAAGAACATCAAAAACCCCAAATTCTAGGTTGAAGAACATGAAGAACACAAGATCATACCTTGTTTGTGATGATTAAGAAAGCTTGAATTCGAGTTTTAAAGCTCCAATTTGATGTTCTTCATGATCTTGATAAAGATTTAAGGTTAATTGTGTGTGTGTATATGTATGTATGTGTGTATGAAATAAAGCCCGACTCAAAACATAGATATATTACCTAATTAGTTACTTTGTGTACTAGTTTTGTCCTCCGTACTTATCATTGTCTGGAACTTAAAATTATTTACGGGAAAACTATTTTATTTTACCGCCAACTAAATAAATTTAAAACAATCAATATTTCACTAGTCACAATATTTCCTGAGGCTAATTGACCTATTAAATTTACAATCGAACACATATTACAATTTTAAATTGCATTAAAAATTTACAGGAAATACATATTACTTCTAGGCCCAATTTGAGGATGTTACAGTAATCAAGGAAAACCAATTATTAAGATCCAATATAAAGTACCATATTACTATTAATATTAATTAATATGTCTACATGGAGTATTAAATTTAATGGAATTAAGAATTCAACGGACCAAGTGATTCAACAATTAAGCTTGAAAACATAATTAATAGCAACACTATTCCGCGCCAACCTCTAAAAGTGACAAATCGAGATGACACCATTTTGAACTTTTTTGTGTAGTTTCATTTCGATACCCTCAATCTAATTATTCAATTTTATTACAGTATGATATCTAAAATGTCGTGTTTTAGACAATTCAAACGTGAAAGAGATGTGCTAACTTGAAAAAAGGTACGTTAATTTTATTTATTTCTAGCTCAAAGTCAAATTAATCATCAACACGATTATGAATTATGATCAGTAATGTGGAATACATGTGTATCCGTAACAAATAATAATCAAATATTGGTATTAAAGATTAAATGTTGGTAACTTTAATGTATGGAGTAATTTCTATGAACACTATAATATAGTAATACGTATGCACAATTATACACATATACAACGTTTTTTTTTTGAAAGGCAGAATATATTAAGGAGACAACTAGCAAGATACTAGATGCCAATTGGGTACAAATGTACATACACCAAATAAGATCAACCAAACTTCTAATACAACCAAATAAACTCAAGATCCGAACTGCGAGGGAGTTAAAATGGATGAAAAAAACCTGACCGAGGCCAGGAAAAAATCCCCGAAAATGAGGGCCGCGCCACCGGTTTTCACCTCACCTCGTTTTTGATAACTCCCCGAAAGGATCTTGAACTAGCTACCATAATGGGCTTAAAACAGCCCAAGACATTTATTAAAACAAACATGACTAGGCGACAACATAAAACTCCAATACTCTGCTGTTTATTTGTCCGGTCCAATGCTCCTCCAAGACAAGCTACTGGTATTAAATTCCAGCCAATGTTTCCATGTCAGATGTGACCTCTTTGCTCTATTTTTGATCCACATGTAACTAAGACTAAGAACATCCTCTTTAATCCTATGCCAAGATGGTTTAGACCCGTTGAAACACACCTCATTTCTTTCTTTCCAGAGACACCAACAGGTAGTCAATAGATTAGCACGAACCACCTCATTCAAATCCACGTTTCCGTTACCCTTATAACAAACAATATCTCTAATGGAGAATGCAAAGAAAGGTATAATTTTACACCAAGAGCTAATATAACACCACATCATATTAGCATATTCACAAGAGATAAAAAGATGCTCTGGTGTCTCTTCATGTAAATTACATAAAGAGCAAAGGTTTGAAGAAACCTGAATTTGTCTCCGAGCCAAGGCCGACTTAGTAGGAAGTCTATCCATTTCCGCCCTCCAAGCAAAAATATTCACTTTTCTTGGAACCCATTTATTCCAACAGAAATTAAACTCCTTTGCCCGACTAAAAGAGTTTACAATTGCCCATCTAGCGGATGCAACAGAAAACTTTCTCGTATCATCTCCATTCCATTGCCATGCATTGTCCTCTTCAACAATTAATTGAGATACCTCCAAATTATAGGATCGAAGTACCTGTTGCACATTACAAATATTCTACCAGGAGGATAATTGAGATACACATATACAACGTTGTAAAATGAAATACGAAAAAAAAATTGAGTAAAATTTATAGGAATGAGTCATTATACGTACACTATCCAAAAATTTATTATACGTACATTATTTAAAGACATAAAATATAATTAGTGATATAGAGATAACTTATAATGGTGTTGAAGGGTTTTTAATAGAATTGTACGTTACAAAATTTAATCTTTTATTTAAAATAAATATAATTAATATGCGGAAGTGTTATAAAACTTTTAATCACATTAAATAAACCCTTTAGCCAAGATCTATAATTTTCTTAATAAAACATGTACGAAAATTAATTACACATAATGAAAGATTAAGTACGAGCATTCTTACATTGAGTCATCGGCAAGAACTCTAGTCTTCTACTCGTTGCCAAAGTACGAGTCAACTTATCTTGAACTTCACTTGAAACCTTGAAATCGACTAGCTAGGGATACGTTAGGAATCCACCTTTGAATCACAGTTGAATGGACGGTAGTATCATAAGTGCGTACTTAATACCCAAACAAAGAACACGATCAAATCGCGAGTCCAAAAACCCCTAATTGGGGTTGGCCGAAATTCGGCTTGGGCTCCTTGATGGGGTCGATCGACGAAACCAAAAGGGGAGGGAGAGGAGAGAAAGTTAGGGTATTAGCAACTAATAACTTAACCCCTAACCCTCTATTTATAGGTTCAATAAACTTGTCCAACAAGTTTACTTAAGTTTACACCTAAAGTCCCTCTAATTTAATTACTTATTAAACTAATCCCAAAGTTAACAATTTATAACTTTATAGTTTAACAATAATTAAACTAGTTAATTTATTTACAAAACAATTTATAAATAAATCATTTTATTAAATAAATAATTACACTTGGTTATTTATATAAGGGAAATGATAAATACAACATAGTTTTTACTTCATACAACAAATCTGTGCATTACACAGTTGTACTATATGTATCAATATTGAAAATTTTGGTGTATAGATCACAATTACTTAGTGTATTTATCAACACCCTTTATATAATAAATGTTTCAATTACATTTGACCAACTTATTCATTTTACATAAATGCACAATATCAAATATATAATTATAGTATCGCACTACTTATTCGGTTGTGCTCATCAGTGTGATCCTGTGATATTCATATAAAGCAGAATTTGATATTAGTTATGTTAAAATTAAGCACATGATTCTTCAGGTGTATAATTCACTTTTCGGAACACGAAAATGAAACAAAGGAAGTTTGGGGGGTTCGTGTGCGGTGGTAGTGAGTGGTGGCCCCACAGTTATTATAGTGGTCGTCGGTAAGGATGGCCCACTAGTAACTACCCGCCAAAAATCAATTTAAAACCCAACTTCAATTATTGGATCCTAAATAATGAAAGTATTTAATTAAAGAAACAAAAAAACAAATAAGTGGCAGCAGAAAATTGACGTGCTGGACTGCTCACTTCATTCCTGCCGTTCTTTTTTCCCTCATCATTTTTTATTTTATCATCAATTGATGATGATGAATCTCTTAACAATCTGCAAAGGTGTAAATTGACGGGAACATCCTGGTTCTTTTTGCCTTTGGTACCAGTCATTGTCCACCGCACAAGGATGACTACGGGTAACTCCCCTGACATAGTAGAGGCGTATGGAGTTGGAAGACGTGATGGACTCCTCACTTCATCTTTTTTCCCTCATCATTTTTTATTTTTTCATCAATTCATGTTATTAAAAATTATTGTGGTGTTTATAAGTCGACTGAATGCAACAAAATGAAAAGGTTAAACTGTTAGAGTAAGCATTATTTTTCCTAGTTGATTAGGATAACTTTATGAATTATTTGACCAAACTTTCATAATCAAATACTATGAATTGGTTAACGCTTTGCGGTAAAATAGGGATTCGTTCGAAAATAAACTTTCCTTGCTTGAAAAAAGACTTAACGACGTAATGAAATCATATCATATAGTGTGGTAAAAAGAAACCGGCCACAAACTTACATAGTTACATAGGTATGACATCTCATTACCTATTCGGTCTTATTTCGATTGGGAAAATATGGCACAAGGGTGTAATTATTTGCTTGTATGATTATAATAATAAATACTATATATCATTCACACTTAAAATTTGTTTAAGCATTTTCTTCATTACCTTACAATTTCAAGAAACTCTAATGACATAAATACCCCTATACTTGATAATATTGACTAAACTAACATTTCCTAACTATAGAAACTACCAACAATATATTCATTCATAATAAATACCGATTAAAAATTACCACTTATTTATTTTTACATAACAATTACTCCTAAAATACATGCTCGTATAATTATTAGCAAAACTTAAAAGACTTTAGTAAGTAAATTTATAAGGTGTACATATAAAAACAATATTCAAACATAAATAAAATACCTTTCGAACATTGTTAATATCTTCACCGCCGCAATGCGCGGGTGCTCTTCTAGTCACTAATAAAGCATCTGTTTCGCCTTGTACTTATTGCTTTCTTATAACTATCAATCAATATAACTCAAATTATAATTCACTTGTTAATTGATGTTATGCACCGATAGAGTTGTTAATATCGTTGAAAATTTTCTCATTTCATTGAAAAAAAGTGCTTAATTTCAGAAAAGTGAACATGGGAATTACAAGATAGAGAATGAAACATAAAATAATAGAATATATGTACTTGTATCTATCAAAAAACTTTCTTATACTATATAAAGATAATGGTCCAAATATTTTGTGGGGAACCTTGAAACACTACTGGGAAGTAGGAAGTGGGAATACTACGTCATTTTATTACGATATTGACCTACATATCTATATACTCCTAAACCACAAATCTCAAACCCTAAACCCTAACCCCTAAACGCTTTACAAAACTCTAAACCCTAAATCATACTAAACCCTAAACCTTAAACCATACTAAACCCTAAACCCTACTAAACCCTAACCCTAACCCTAACCCTAACCCTAACCCTAACCCTAACCTTAACCACAAATTAAATGTATAACCAATCACTAACACATGTGTTACTAATTTGTAAAACCCACCAAAAAATGGAAGAAAAAAAAAGTTGTCGAAAGTATGCCTTGAGGGACGGTAAATCGAAGAGGAGAAAACGCTGAATTTTATGGTGCAATTTTCATGATTTTTCGACTTACCGTTTGTGAGATATTTAATTTTTAAAAATGTGGAGGAGAGAGAATAAAGTGATACATGGCAGAAATGTGTTATTCCCTCATTCTCATTCATAATTGGTATACTCGTTTGAACCTAAACTCTATAAACATAATGGTCCAAATATTTGGTGGGGAAACCTTGAAACACTATTAGGAAGTAGGAAGTGGGAATACTACATCATTTTATTACGATATTGACCTACATATCTATATATATAGCAGCGACTAGTGCTACTTTTAATGTCATTTTCTTTCAATTCTGTATTCTTTCTGGTATAATTTATTGACCCATTTAGCAACGACTACTTTTGTATCCTCTGTTATATATGACACTTAGATGACGTTTGATTGATTATAAGAAATGTTTCAATATGATCAGCACCTTTTTTTTAGTAGCATTGTGAGTTTGTGCATGCTTAGCGAAAAATAAATGACGATAAAAATGATAGATTGTTTTATACAAGAACTAGATGAAGGACCCGCGACAACGCGGGTTTTGATATTTTTGTTTGTTAATTTTCTTTTTTAAGGTTAAATGGTTTGAATTTATTTTATTATTTTATCATATTTAGGATACAATAAGTAAGCTAATTTGGCATAATTTTTCATATCGAAGGATGTTGATTTAACATTGTCTTTTCATATAGAAGGATGTTAATTTAGCATTGTCTTGTAATATGACATTTGAGTTTGTATATTGACCAATTAAATATGAATATGATATAATGTTTATATAAAATTAAATATACGTGAGATGGAAGAGTCCATGTGAAATAAAAGATTATAGAAAAATGTACTATATTAAGACAAACAAAAAAAACGTATACAAACTTAACACAATCAATGCATAATTTAGACCATATGAAAGACAACAAAGAAGGCACCAATTGATAACAACATATTTACTTATACTAAAGGTTTTGTTCTAGCCTTTCCCTTTCCCACTAAATGAAACACAACATCCAAAATCAACTGAAAACATTTAAAAAAATACATAAGATAAAAGTTGCAACTCCCTTTATTGCAAAGTTAAAATGCTAATGAATTTACATGAAACTGGATCAAAGAAAGTATGTACAACATTATTCCTTATTACAAAGTATGAATATTTCGACCAATATCATTTTGTATGTAGTCTGCTTGATTCCCCATTTTACCCTACCCACTAAAAATACATGCCAAATAGTGTGTATAAGTTTAGAATTTGAATATAAAAATATCAAAAATTATTGATTTAAAGATATTACCACATTTATACAACAACATTACCACATTCCTGCTTTCGTGAAGGGCACTAACTTCATGTGTAGTAAACTTGGCCACATGCACAAATTTTACCCTGTGAGTCAAATCACAACCGTAGAAAACTGAAATGCATATTTTAAATTTGGCCAATATAAAATTGAAGATGTCTTTATTAACGCAACCAACTAAATCTTTCATCCTCTATACAATTGCACTTCATTTTAGCCATACCAAATTGGCGCTTATTGTATGCCATGCAAGTTGTGCAAACAAATGTCCAGAAACTTGTACACTCATATTGAGATCCCTGTTAAGAAAATGACAAAAAATACTAAGAACAGCAAAATCAAAGATTATTGTTTATATTTCAATCAACAATAATGGACAAAAAAACTATAGGCATATGGCTAAAGACTAAACTTAACAGAAATTAATCTTCCCCTTGATTAGTTTCAACTTAGCATCCTCAAAATTTATTTTATTTGTCATAATAAACCCTTCATTTTTTGACATAATTTTCCTTTTGTTGTTACAAACTTCCATATTAACAACCAAATAAATGCCTATTAATTAGTCAAATGATAAAAAATAGGAAACACTTATTTTTTCTTTAATTACTGATTAAAGTAGATATTTGTCAAATGAATTTGAACTTACCTACAAACGATTTTCTTCATCCATTCTTACTGGAATATCCTTAATTAGTGGGAACGAATTTTCATTTTACTAATTAATACTACATGTCAGCCCATGTATATTTAAAAGACTTGTATATTGAATTGAAATCTATACAAATTACTAACTATATACTAAGAAACGATAAAGTTAGGTAACCATAAGCCTTGATTCATAAATTTGGTTTTTAAGAGAATCAAAAGATCTTTTTGGTAAAAAAGTTTTTGCTGCTTTGAGTATTTGATTTTCAGCTGAATTTAGGATTTATTATTGCACAATTTCAACTGTCAAAACACGAAAAGCTGGTAATTACATTTAGGTGTTCCGGTGATAGAGGGTATTGTTAGACTTTTATTGTACGGTGTTCTTAATATTGATAATGTACCATGGATTTAGATATAATTGAAATTGTTTATGGAAAACAAATTTTTTTATGAAGCACTAAGTGATGGTTATTTAAGTTTTGATTGTGTGATTATATACTGGTTAAACTTGTCATGTGTGAGTGTATTAACCTAAACAAACCAAACAATAATAACTCTAAATATGATATTGGTACACTTTTTAAATCTAATGAAAATGATAATAACCAGAGAACTTCTTAGGAATGATGAATGAAACCTCAATCTACATTTGTTTCTTAATGTTTAATCGGATGTTTTGATTACAAGGTCAAATATGTGATACTCCGTATAAAATTAGAAAGTATATGTATTATAAATATCAAAATGGTGTTGGTTATAATTTGGTGGTTATAATTGATATTTAAATTGTATAAATAAGAAAGTATATGTATTATAAGATAACTTCTCACCGACTTGGACTCATCTAATATTATGAATCATACTTATATTTACCAGATTTTAGACCCGTGTATGCACATGCGGTGTTGATTTTTTAATTAATTTCCAGGTTATTTTTTTAATTTGATTTAAATATTGATTAATCCGATTTTAATTAAATTTGATTTTGATTAATGATGTTTTAACTCTGCTTCTTGTATGTGTATCATTACTTCAAACTATATATACTCTTTAGCAATGAAAAAATAAATAAATAGGAGGCCTAATTGAATAATTGAATTTTTATTATGATAAATAATGTCTAAACGAAATAAATAGATGGGTCTAACTCATTAATTGAATTTAATTTGAATGATAATGTCACAAAGGTGAATCATATATTATATTTAAGATATGTAGTCGCGTAGAAGGGAGTCATTAGGATACATTTTATGTCCATAATAGAATTTTGGTGAATAAGAAAATGAATACAATGATAGATGTTTGTGATGAAACCAGTGACAAAATGATATCTCATTTTCCTTTGTTTGTATCCGTTAAACACATTACACTATCTCATTACACAAGAAAAAAAACACTATTATATTCCTAAAAGATAAATCAATGTGTCATTCCGCAAATTTTGCGGGTCTTAAACTAGTAATTAAATCAAAAGGTAACAAAATATATAACTAAAACAAACTATTAAGAGTTTAGTAGCAATAACATTGATTACAATAACATTAGTTCAGTGTGCATCATTATTTATTATGTGATTTATATTAAAAAGCTTAAAATATGTACCATGTTCTAGAGTTTGAAGCACATCCACGTTATCATGTTCTATGTTTAGAGAGAAGACATTGAGGTTCCAGAATTACCATGATGGGCAGTGGTCATACCTCATGATTATTGCAATATGCCTAACCACTACTAACTGATCAAAAGTTCTATTTGGGAAAATGATCATGTTGAATTGGGAAAAGCAGAGAGGAATTTGTGTAGTTTTCCATGACATAAGAAGTGTCATGCAGATAAAAATGAAAATATAGCAACGATAATAATTTAAGAGGGCATCATTGCATTCGTAGAAAATTTATGAGCATACCTTATGCATAGCTAATCTGCGTTCTTCAATTGAACATGATCCCAATTTTGGTGATAATAAAAGTCTTTCATGAAGTAGTCCATTCCAATTTATGCACTTGGTGCGTTTCACGAAGATTAATAACCTTGGATTAACCAAATTGTACAGTATAGCCAAATTCACCCATTCTTATACAATCGGGCTAAAAATTGCCATATTGAGTTAACTACAACAAATACATACGTTCTTTTTGCAGCAATAAAAGTTAAAGTAAAGTGAAATGACACGTTGATTAATGCCTGTCAAATAAGAACTATGCTAATTGATTTTCAAAAAGTTTAGGCAATTCATATTAAAAAAATCTTTAAGAACAATAGAACTTTATGAATTTTTTTCAAGCATAGCATGTGAAAATCTTTTAGTCAAATCATATAAGCCTAACTTGGTGCAATGGTGCTTAACTGAACATGCTTTACAAATTACATTTAAATATAATATTAGCTCTAAACTTTCAAGAGATATTGAAAATCACAGTTTACGTTAAAGACGAACGTATATAAATAGTCATGAAGGTAAAACTCGCAATGTACTAATCTGGGTTGTTGTTTTTTTGCACCTAGTTAATACACTTTTTTCCCATTCTTTATATAAGTTTTCCCCATTCTTTATATAAATAGTCATGAAGGTAAAACTCGCAATGTACTAATAAGTTCTTTAAAAGCAGTGATAATTTAATAGCAAATGCATAGCCAACCACTTTCTAGTCCAGGCCTATAACCCATGAGGATTGTAATAAAATCACTACTTCATGACCCTATCTCAGTATCTCATAAAATGAGTGGTAATTATGTTTTATAATATAAATGTAGATGTGAAACAGAAATCATACCATGTAACCATATTTGTCACAGACATTTCCTCGAACACCTCTCACGCACTTGCGTAATAAGCATTTAACAACTTATCACCTGCGTTAAATCCAATTATAAAGAATATGAAATCTGATGTTAGAAACAGCCCAAGCAAAGAAATTTTTTTTTTCTATATAAATACAGATATAGATACATAAAATAAATTGCTGATTTAACCCATTTGACTACTTACATAGAACATTTAACACAAATTATCCCATTAATGAGTAAATTTTTTCCGCCTTTCGTTTGATCATTGTGATTTCAGTTGGCCATATAATGGGTTTAACACAAAAACTTCTACTCTCTATATAACGTATATGCCTAAGCGTACATTTGACATATTTGTGTGTATACCAATTTACCTATTTAAAGCATGAGTTGATGATCCGTGGAGCTAACACAACTAAGACTCGGACTCTTTGAAGGCCACCACTAACCACACTTGCTGATGCCTGCTCGAAATGGTTTATGTTTATGAAAAAGAACATCATAATCCTCGTATGACATTTCACTCAATAAATCATAGAGAAACACAATCAAATCACAATAAATTTTGAAGTGAGAACCCAAAATTAATTGTCAGGGTTGAAACAGGTTAGGTCAACCGGCATTACGTGCGAACGTCACGACTTTTTCATAGTCTGAGATCAGTGATCGGGTATGACTGAAATCATCCTCATTAATTAGAATAAGCATAACTCAAGTAGTAAAGAAACATGAAAACTATAATTTGTAATTTAGGTATAATCAACTGTGAAGATGAACGAAATTAAAGGCTGCTTTATAACGTCTTCCTCCTCTTTATTATCCGTAGTAATACATTAGAACACATACTATTAGATGTATCCTTTTTTCCTAAATTAGTAAATTAATTAGAATTAAATATGACAAAAAGATATATTATACAATAAACAAATAAAACAAAGCATGTACCTTGGCCACCATGCGTTGAAAACCATTCAGGAGTGGAACACATATCATGAAATCATGAACAGACACAACATAAATGGAAGAAAAAAAAATTAACCTTGAGGATAACAAATAATCTGACTGAAAATTCATCCGGACAAAAACGTCAGTAACCTATGTGATCGGCTTTTCATCACAAACCCTAGTTTTAAAAAAACCCCAAAACACCAAAAACACTAACTACCCAAATAAAACAAAATTACAGCACACTAACCCATCAAACATGTATAATTCGTTCACAATTGCAAGAGACAAATATCAATATATTGAAAGCAGTCAAAACGGATTTTGAGAAAGATGAAATAAAAAAAAATTGGAGAATAATTTATACCAGTCGAACGGAAGTGATGAATCTTTAACGGTTGTCTTGGGTGATTAATTGTTTTGATTTGATGAAGTATTGATCTTGAAGATGATTAAAATTTTTAATATGGAATATCTTCTGTACATGTATGTATGTATATGTATCTCTCTCTGTGGACGTGGAAGTAGCCGGGATTGTGATTCCTTGTTCTCAGACGACCATCGCCGCCCATGTTTTTCTTTTCTCTGATTTTATGTTAGGTTTTATAACAGGGAGAATTACATATATCCCCTCCACAAACACCCTAAATTACATATATACCCAAACACATTTTTAAACTAGTTTTATACCCGGGCGTTGCCCAATTTGACTACTATATAAACAACGTATAAGTAAATATTTATAACAAACCATGATATCATTTCCAAAAACGGAACAAACCACAATATAATAAAACAGATGTACGTAGAAATTTTCCTAAACCCCATATACCCGGATTTTTCCCAGTTATATATTTCTTATATTATCCGTATAATCCTTGGCAAATTAAATAGCAAACCTGCTTGTTAGCATAATCGGTTATGAACCCGACACACCTCTCAGCTACTACTTCCCGAATACTTTTGACTGAGCAATCAAAACTCATAACCTGCAATCCATAGGTGCAATCAAAAAGCCAAGTTTCTCAAGACATAATAAGTATTAATTAAACTAAAAAGTAATACATATTTCTAGCATCATAATAGGTCATAAGTCAAAAATTGGGTTGGCCAAAGATGAAATGGCACATTTGTTAATTAATATTTAACCACATTTATGCCTAAACACAACAGGATTATGCTTATGTGTAACCTAAAATATTCCTGTTATTAAAGCACTTCACCAAAATTTTCTTCCTTTGTAGCAATATTGTCCCTTTTTTAAAAAAGACCTAAGTTAACCAAACATGGTCTCACATGTTCGCTGATCTCTAAACGCATTGGTCATGGGTTGTCCCTCTCTTATGCGGAAATCTTACATGTTCCTCTATCACCGTATATAGTAGACCGAAGCCCCTAGTACCAACCTCCTGATAACACTACATACTGAGTTGCTAGGTTGTGATATCCTATAATATATGCCCTGATGCCAGGCACATATTCCATGTTGGCAAATACACTTCTTAATCGAAAACCTGTTTTGAAAAAGTACATTCACATATAACTGGTTACTTTAATCTTTTTGTATCTAGAAAGATATATAATTGAATGTCATGAATTACAAAAAAGATGAGATTAGAAAAGTATGATATGTTATAATGAGACTCTGTTAACCTTAGTAAACTTCAGTATCGGTTTTTGAAGTTCTAGTCAATAACCTAATTACCTTATAAGAAAAAAAAATTAAGAAAAAACGTTCACTTCCCACATTGGAAAGCCATATGATATTGACCGAACTGAATGACCAACTAGGAATGGCAATGGGGCGGGTTCGGTGCGGGGGTGTCAGCCCCAACCCCACCCCCATTATTCTAAGCAATCCCCATCCCCACCCCAAGCCCTGCGGGGTATTATCGGGGCGGTCCATCCGGGGAATTGCTTACCCCAATGTCCAACAGGGTCTTATCGGGGTAACTTATAGAGCATTTGGCTCTTTAAATCGTAACAAAGTACTCGGCGAGACCAATTACTACATTGTAAATATTATTGTAATTCAAAAAGTTATAAATAAATATATTTTTATCGATGATATTAGTTATTTATAAATATAGAATAATTATTATATATACATATATTGTAATTATTATATATATATATATATATATATATATATATATATATATCGGGGCGGAGCGGGCCGGGGATGATACTACCCAACCCCAACCCCAAGCAATCCCCAATCCGATCTAAAAGTGCGGGGTTTGGGGATCCCCATCGGGTTCGGATTTTTTTGCCATCCCTATGACCAACCCAGGCTTGACAAAAGAGAAAGTCTCGACAAGAGGATGTAATGGGGTTTAGCTTTTAAAAAAAAGACCTGTATTTTGTATTTTTGTTACAGTATTACAGATTATATATTTTTTGTTATATAGTTTTTATAAGATATATAGTGCAATAGTAACTGATAACTATGGAAAAGTGTCAACCCAATCGAACCCGTTACCCAAACCATCCATTTTCGCTACCTATTACCAAATTCAGCCCAAACCCGTAATGATCTGTTACCCAAACTGCCCAATTTGCCACCTATTATTGATTTAATGAAGGTGGCAAAATGGGTGGGTTTGAATGTTGTATACTATGTTAAATTTGGAAATTTGATTCTGCCTACATTGACCGGCCTGTAACAAATTTTACAAGTAACTAAAACATTATATATCATCATATAACCATCAAATAACATAGAGAGCATAATAAGTTGTACCTCCTTCGACTCACATTTAGTCTACAACCAGCATGTTTTTACAACGGAACCTTCAAACGACTTCTGTAATGGCTTAAATTATTTCATAATGTCCAAACATTATTGTTTTAAGCCATTACTCTTTGTGTATAAATCTGAAGGATACAACAAACTAAGATATATAGTAAAACAATCACAATTAGAAACAATCCAACCAGCAGCAGACCCACCAGAGAAAGTGCTTACCAACCGCTGCATGAATGATTTGATTTCAACAAACCGTTGTCCATTTGATACACTGCAAAGAAACTGAATGACGGAAGAGCAACATGCTCGAGGAGGTCTATCACGCCTCCAGGACCTGTCTCCATAGGTTACAAAGTACCTACATACTTGAAGCAATAAGTATGAGGACACTTGTTGAACTTGTTCCCAAGTATCTAATCATACAGCTTCCCTTTTTCTGCACAAAATTTAGGAATTGTAAATTATATAATTATACACATCATTAAAATGAGACTCATATCCTAAATGATAACTTCCATTCGTCATTTGCTGTCATAACTTATATTCAACCTCTCACCCTTTATTACCTGTAAAATAAGTATACTAGCTATAATATGTAATCTATTTATATACATATATGTGGACAGCTTGAAGAAATTATTGATCAAAGCTGGTAATGGTAATAAACTTCATACATTGTAGTTCCGATACTTATAATTGGTCCATTAACCTTCTAATTTCTCAATTGCTATTTCACACAAAACATGCAGAGAAGTATTATCATAACTTTTAACCCTAACCCAAAACATGATATTTGAGATACTGAATTCTAAGATATAGCGAATGACCAACTCTCAGAGTAGTATGAAACAATAAAAGGGTTCATATTTAAGAAATCTAAAACTTGAAACACCCATTGATATTTATAGATTACTGGAGTAGTTTACCAGTATGGAGGTCAATGTATACAAATTTGTACTCGGCATCTTAAGAGCTTGTTGCATCTGTCATGTCTTGAATCATCCTCTATCATGATCTGAAAACCTATTAATCATAGCCCTCTTCTTGTGGAAGAAGTCTCAATACAACCTAGATAAAAACAATAAGCAATTTAAAAAGTTCATCAAGCTCTAAACATACAAATCAATAGTAGCACATCACTTTAACTGATTGATAATTGAAGGACTCCAAATACTTACAGGTACATAATTCAATCAATCAGCAAAGCATCAAGATAAAGAATTTTAAAAGAAGGAATCATTCCATCTAATTATACCTTTCTCGATCATTTCATCGAGCACCTTTCAAGCACTCGAGGAATAGCAACGATTACTGTACATAATCAACAAAGCATTCGAATTCGTTAAGAACAATAAGAATATTAGCACTAAATCATATATGTATACATATTAAGCAAAAGTACATAATTAATAGATCCTGAACATACTATATCTTACTTTCCATATATTGTGTTGTTACCTAATATCCATTCCTAAAGGATTACTAAGGATTACAATTATAGTCCTCCTAGGTAAATGATAGCACTACATACAATTGTACTATTACTTGTCTTAATATATTTGAAAGAATCAGAAAACTTAAGAGAAAATGAAGTGAAACGATTCAGACAAATAAACTCGTACAATGCACGTATAATGCTATATAAAGTATATACATCATTAAAAGCTAATGTTTACGATAGATAGTTACGAATAAGGCATTAAAAGCTAACATTTTGTACCTGGCATTTTTCTCGAGCATCTCAAATCATATAATGAAAGAGTTCACCTGTATCATAGAAAAATCAAGAATTACAAAGATACAGTCAGGAGCATCATCAGAAGACTTGGTAGAGGTGGCAATTGCAAGAGAATACTGGTATCATACGAGATCTCTCTCCACAACCCAACTAAGTATGGTACACTAAAAACTAAAGTCTAGGAAAGATAACGACACCTGACACCAGATATTTGAGAATACTGGTTTACAGACACTTGAAATCAGAATTAAAAAAAAAAAGAAAAAGAAAAAAGAAACCGACCGCTAAATGATTCAAATAGGATAACATAGGGCTGCTGATGTAACTCGTAAATTGCTAATGTTACTCCTAATTACCTTAACTGCTCCTATTGCTAGTAATAATGTTGAGCAAACAACTCATACATTGATAAACGCGAGTGACCTCAATTCAAAGGAACCTCTTGTGACCTCTAATCGCAGTGGACGCATTGAAGAGGTTTTGAGTTTTGACCACGGGTCTCACAGCAAGACAATACCAAGTAATAAGTGCTCACATTACTCAAAGTCAATCAACCACCTCGCGTGATATCCATTGGCTCCCGAAGAGCAGGGGTAAGTGTCTGAACCGGAAAAATAGGCTCTTCGCTACAAAAACGATATATGAAGAAACCTCTAGTAAACATGTAATAATAATCAAAACAGGTTACGCTAATAGGAAAAACACCTAAAAAGTATATGAAAGTTTTCTCATAAATGTAGCATTGTCTTAATCACAAGTAGATTCCGACCAAAACCAACACAAAACTCGTGATAAAATTAGATAACATCTCTATCTTAGAGCAGGTTCTATAACAACCGATCGACGACTCATATACTTAAAACATTATAATGATTATATATGAATATAATATATAAAATTTGTAACACAATATAAAAATGAAATACCAAAATACCTATAATTAAACATGTCAAAATTTCCTTAGGCTAATAACAGATGCAATTCTAGAAGTCAGTAGTAATATTATTTCTTTGTATGTATAATGTTGCTTTACGTAGATATTAAACACAATTAAAGGGCCAACCTCAATCATCACTTTCAACTTAACCTACAAACTGGTTCCCATAAAAAAACAAACAATCAAATAAGTGAATTTTGAAGAGCCACTTCACTTTTTAAAAAGTAATCTACAAATCTTCATAAATATTTGGGTAAACGGAGGTTACCCTACTAAAAAGCATGCTTGTACTTTTCTTTGAAAGCTACATAACCTACACAACCAAAGCAATATTCATAAGACCCTACATAGTAAACCCAACATGGATTTGAGGAATCTTGTAACATCCTCATTACCGGCCTAGGAGAAATTGGTAATTTCTTTATTTTATATGTCATTTAAATTTTAATTGTTAATGCATGACTTATTTGGATACCTGAAAATAAATAGGTCAAATGGTCAAATGACTTATCGTGATAAATAAATAATTATTTGTTTTAAATAAATTTAGTTGACGGTATAATAAAATGTATTTTCTCGCAATTAGTTTTTAGGTTCCAGAGAATAGAATTAGAACGGGTATAATTTGTACACTGTGTTGTGTGGAGGTGGAAGTTAGGCCGACACCTAACTTCCCACCTTTTCCCTTTCCATTTCATTTGGTTTCCGTCTCTCCAAAACAAAAACACACACACCTAAACTTGGGGCTTAGTGAAATCAAAAGATGAAGACTTGCAAATCGATTAAGTTTGGATTCGTGGTTAACTACTTAGCTTCTTCATCATCTACCTTGCTAGCATCTTGATTGTAAGTGCAAATCTCTTTTAATATGTGTATGTATGTTAGGGTTTGAGTAATTAGATTATATAGGTAAACTTGTATGGATTTGATGTTGGATTATGCTATTTGTTGATATAACATGATGTATGATGATATGTGAAATTGTTTAATTGAAAGAATCGTATTTTGTGTGCGGATTTGAGATTTTAGGGGGTTTGGTTCGTGGGTTAGTTGTTACCTGCTGCTGCTGCTGTTTTCGATGAACTAGCCGGCGGGTCAAGTGACCCAACCGGCGGCTTGTTTGTATTGTTTGGGGAACCGGCGGGTAGGATCTACAAACCTGCGGGTTCATCACCCCCAGCCGGCGGCTCCTGGACCAAATACGGCGGCTTCTTTAGGCTTTAAAACACACTTTTCTTCTAGTTGTCAAAAACCCGTATAACCCGGCGGCTTGGGTATCCCAGCCGGCGGCTCGTGTAGTGGAACCGGCGGGTCCGGTGACCCAGCCGGTGGTTTCCTGGCCGTTTCCAGCATAACCAGTTTCACTTCTTGGATTCCTTGGAAATTAATCGGTTATACATTTATATGATTAGTAACATGTAATAGGGATTCACGATAGGTTAATCTATGAATTTAGGTACATGTGAGGTGTTGTAAATCGAGTTGTCATGATTGATGGCAATGGTGCACTTTTGATTTCACTATGTATATTTGAGATGAGTAATTGACTCGTATACCTTTGCTGTGTTTCAGATAAACCAAAGACTCAGTAATATAAGAATTCTGAGTGGAGACAGTGACGTCAAGGGTGAGTGGATCATTGACTCTCAGTCTAAATTAGTTGTAACAATCTGGTTACAACGGGTAAACATGTTCTAGTGTTATACTTTGTATAAGTTGCATATTGCCATGATGATTATGGAATGTGGGATTGTCAGGGGTCAATATGATATTGGGTTTGGGTACTATTACTTTGGACGACATGATGACTTTGTACATGTGTTGTTTATTGAAGTTATGTCGTATGTAGTAATAGTTCTAAACTATCGGTAAGACCACTGTTTGGCCTTCAGTGGTTATAAGTGTTACTTGGGGAACCACCGCGGCATGAGGGTACCTCAAGGACCACCGATTCTCTTTGATGTATTTGTTGTGATGCTTTGTGGTGATCAATTGCTATGCTAGTTTAGATTGGTAGTGGTGATTCAATCACTTAGCTTTGTGCTAATCCCTCTCCCTACTTCTTGCATATTACTTTTGTTGTGGGTGGGCAAGAAGTTAGTTCTGAAGAATGTTTGACTGCCTACTCTGAATATATGACATGTCGTCGTTTCTAAACTTATGTTTTGAATTTAAATAACACCTAACTTAATGTTTGTAGTTAATATAGTTATTGTATCAACTCATCATGCATGCATAGATTGTGTTTTTGGGAAATATGTTATACGCAATCTATAATGCATGATTTGTATTTCTCGATTCCGATTGATATATATATATATATATATATATATATATATATATATATATATATATATATATATATATATAAGATGTTCTTGGAAAACTGGAGGTGTTATAAATTGGTATTAGAGCCTAGGTTTGGGTGAATTGAGCATGGGTTAAGTGTTCAATCCCAAATCTAATTGTGTCGGTCAAACATTCCGGTGAATGGGATATTGTTAGCATGTGAAGTTGGTTAGTATGTAGGTACTAACAACTAACGTGTTATGAGATGTTGTTTTGGTACAGATATGGCAGATACTGAACATTCGACCGATCCACCCAATGATGTCCCTAGAACAAATGTCACCCCTCCGGAAAACCAGAATATTAGTTAGGGTCAGACTGGCACTTCTTTTACAGCTGGAGAATTTGACCATGATGATTATATGTTACATTTGGAGTCTGAAAATATTAGACTTAAGGCAATTGAGCAGCAATTTTTGCAGCAACAGCAGGCCTTGTCCTCCCAGCGGGTTTTGCAATCGATGCCACCTCTTATTAGTACGGTGCCACCCCCTTTGGTAACATAACATATTCCCGTATCTCAGCCTTTTTATCAACAACAGCAACTATATAGTACTTATCAGACTTCGACTCCATTTGATTCTGGGTCTTCTGGTTATCGGACCCCGTCATTTTAGGCTCAGAATCAGCCTAAGCTATGCTCTTTCAAGACTTTTAAGTCTAGTGGACCGTCCGAGTACTCGGGTAGTACAAATCCCTCGGTTACCTTGGATTGGTTGAGGGATGTTGAGAGGAAATTCGAGGTGTGTCGATGTGAGGAAGAAGTTAAGGTCCCATTTGCGGTGCAACTCCTCAAGGGACCGGCAATGGGTTGGTGGGATTCCATTACATCACATTTCACCCCACAACAAAGAGCATATATTAGGTGGTCCGATTTTCACCATGAGGTTTGTAAGAAATACTGTTCTGGATTTGATATGAACCGCATTCGACGGGAGTTTATGGATTTGCAAACGACGGATAGGATGACCATGGATGATCTCATTTCTCTATTCACCGAAAAACTAAGGTTTGTGCAACAATGGGTACCGGATGAACGTACTCAGATTGACCATTTTGTAGGAACGTTGCCCCATGATTATCGAATGAATGTGAGACTAACGGGTTCCCTTACCCAAGCTTTTGATTTGGCCTGATCTGTGGATGGAGATGTTAGAGCCAAAGATGTGGAAATTAATGGTAAGTTGGCATTGAAACCTAAAGGTGATTCTTCGAGTAGTCCTGGAAAGAAGAAATGGCATGGGTCTCATCAGCCTAGAAAGCAAGGTTCGAGTGGTAATGTGTTGGATAGATCGAATTGGTGCCACAATTGTAAATCGAGGCACACGGGTCCTTGCACTCCTCAAACTGCTAGGTGTATCAAATGTGGACAACTTGGTCATGACATCAAGGATTATGCGTTTCCTAGGCATGTGTGTTGGAATTGCCATAAGGAAGGACATCGTTCGGGTTTGTGTCCGGAGGCGGGAAAACAAAAGACGGGTACGGTCGGGGGGTCTTCGCCATCTGGCCAGAAAAGAAAGAATCCTCCAACGGCAATGGGCAGAGCATTCTAAATGACAGTTGATGAAGCTGTCAGAACCGAAGATGTCATAACTGGTACATTTCTTATCAACTCTGTACCAGTAAATGTTCTGTTTGATTCAGGAGCCAATTGCTCATTTATATCTATGCTTTTCTGTGATGAACTGAAATTGACTCCTACTTGCGTTACAAACCCCATTGAAGTTGAGATAGCAAATGGCAAAATAGTTCCGGTTACCACCTCAGTGACTGGGGCTAGTATATTGATTGAGGACCATAGCTTTCCGATTTCTTTCTTATTGATGCCTATTCCTAGTTTTGATGCGGTTTTAGGCATGGATTGGTTAAGTAAGAATAAAGCAAGTATAGAGTGCCATAAGAAACTAATTAAAATCCCAATCTCGGATAAGTCATATGTCGTGGCTCGAGGGGAACGGGAGAGAGGTAGTATACCTATGATTTCCTTGATGAAAGCTTGTAAATCTCTAGCTAAGGGGTGTGTATCCTACCTGGTCTATATAATTGATGCAAAATTAGAAAAGAAAACCGTTTCCGATGTCCGGGTGGTTTCTGATTACCCCGACGTCTTTCCTGATGAATTGCCTGGGTTGCCTCCCATTAGAGAGGTGGAATATAAAATTGACCTGATTCCGGGTTCTACTCCTGTAGCTAAGGCTCCTTATAGACTAGCTCCCTCCGAAATTCGTGACATGATGACCCAAATTCAGGAACTTTTAGACAAAGGTTTTGTTAGTCCTAGTTCGTCTCCTTGGGGTGCACCTGTGTTGTTTGTTAAAAAGAAGGATGGCACCCTTCGGATGTGTATTGATTATAGGGAGTTGAATAAGAGAACCATAAAGAATAAATACCCGTTGCCCCAAATAGATGAATTGTTTGATCAATTACAAGGGTCTTCCTATTTCTCTAAGATTGACTTGAGGTCGGGTTATCATCAAGTACGGGTTTGCGAAGAGGATATCCCTAAGACAGCTTTTCGCACCAGATATGGCCATTATGAATTCCTCGTTATGCCTTTTGGGTTGACAAATGCTCCGGCGGTCTTCATGGATTTGATGAATAGAATTTGTCGACCTTATCTTGATAAGTTTGTGATTGTGTTTATTGATGATATATTGATCTACTCTAAGTCTGAATCCGATCATGAAATGCATTTGCGTTTGGTACTTGACTCTTTGAGGCAGGAGAAGTTATATGCTAAGTTTTCCAAATGCGAGTTCTGGTTGCGCGAGGTTCAGTTTTTGGGGCACATTATTTGTGAAGATGGGGTTAAGGTAGATCCATCTAAGGTTGAGGCGGTTATGAATTGGCAAGCGCCTAAGTCTGCTTCTGAGATTAAGAGTTTTCTTGGTTTGGCGGGTTACTATCGAAAGTTCATAAAGGATTTATCTAAGCTTGCGGGTCCTTTGACGAAATTGACGCGAAAGGATGTTAAGTTTCAGTGGAATGATCAACAAGAGTCGGCTTTCCAGACTTTGAAACAGTTATTGTGTCAGGCTCCAATTTTAGCTTTGCCTGACGGGTCCGATGATTTCATTGTGTATTGTGATGCTTCGCATGCGGGTTTGGGTGGTGTTTTGATGCAACGTGGTCGAGTCATTGCGTACGTTTCTCGTCAGCTTAAGCCTCATGAAAAGAATTATCCTACCCATGACTTGGAGCTTGCAGCTGTAGTCTTTGCCTTGAAAATCTGGAGACACTACTTGTATGGTACTAAATGTGTTATCTGTACGGATCACAAGAGCCTTCAGTACATGTTTTCTCAGAAGGAACTGAATATGCGTCAGAGGCGATGGTTGGAATTGATAAAGGACTACGATTATGAAATTCGTTACCATCCGGGTAAGGCGAATGTGGTCGCTGATGCGTTGAGTAGAAAAGGGAAATTCGGGAAGGTTTGCTTTATGCGATTAGAGGTTTCTTCAGATTTGATTGACAAATTGAGAATGGCACAGGTGAAAGCATTGTTGGATCAAAATTTGAAAGCCGAGATTTTACTGAAAAGAAAAGATTTGTTATGCGATGATTCTCGAGGGTTAAAGACGTTCCAATCACGTGTTTGGGTTCCTTTGCTTGGTGGACTTCGTGATGTGATATTGATGGAGACCCATAAATCTAGATTGTCGGTTCATCCGGGGAGCATAAAAATGTATAATGATTTGAAACCTTTGTACTGGTGGCCTACGTTGAAATTGGATGTTGCTCGATTTGTGGAATCGTGCCATATATGCTCTCAAGTGAAAGCCGAACACCAGAAACCTTATGGATCATTGAAACAACTTGATATTCCCGAGTGGAAATGGGAGCATATTACGATGGATTTTGTAACTAAATTTCCGCGAACCGTTCGAGGGAATGACATGATTTGGGTGATTGTGGACCGACTAACTAAGAGTGCTCACTTCCTGGCTACTAGTGAGGCGGCATCTTTGAGTAAGTTAGCCCAGTTGTACATCAGTGAGGTTGTTTCGAGGCATGGGATTCCGTTATCTATTGTATCAGACAGAGATCCTCGGTTTGCATCTGGATTTTGGCGGAGTTTGCAAAAGGAATTGGGTACTAGAATCAATTTGAGTACGGCTTATCATCCTCAGACGGACGGTCAATCCGAGCGCACCATTCAAACTTTAGAGGATATGTTGCGTGCTTGTGTGTTGGAATATGGCGGGTCTTGGGATTCGCACCTGCCATTGATTGAATTTGCATATAATAATTCCTATCACTCGAGTATAGGTATGCCTCCGTACGAAATGCTTTATGGGCGTCGTTGTAGAACACCCACTTGTTGGTTAGAAGCGGATGAGAAGCAGTTTGCTGGTCCGGATATTGTTCAGATTACTGCTGATAAGGTAGCAATTGCTCATGAGAAGTTAAAAGTGGCCCGTGATAGACAGAAACAGCTTGCTCCTAGGTTTATTGGGCCCTTTAGAATTCGCCAAATAGTTAATGATCAGACGGTATCGTTAGACCTTCCTCCAGAATTAGCGGGTATTCATGCCTTTAATGTTTGTTACTTAATGAAATGTGAGGTGGAGGACCAATCCCAAGTCCTTCCCTTACAAGACCTGCGTGTAGACTTAAGTCAGAAGCTTGTAGAGGAGCCTGTAGAGCTTATAGATAGAAAGGTGACTAAACTTCGAAAGAAGGAGATACCCATGGTTTTGGTTAAGTGGCGACATAGTTTGGGTGCTAACCTTACGTGGGAAACGGAGGAAAGCATGCGATTACGTTATCCTAGTCTTTTTGAGCGTGGCGAGATTTCGGGGACGAAATCTTCTTAAGGAGGGAAGATTTGTAACATCCTCATTACCGGCCTAGGAGAAATTGGTAATTTCTTTATTTTATATGTTATTTAAATTTTAATTGTTAATGCATGACTTATTTGGATACCTGAAAATAAATAGGTCAAATGGTCAAATGACTTATCGTGATAAATAAATAATTATTTGCTTTAAATAAATTTAGTTGACGGTATAATAAAATGTATTTTCTCGCAATTAGTTTTTAGGTTCCAAACAATAGAATTAGAACGGGTATAATTTGTACACTGTGTTGTGTGGAGGTGGAAGTTAGGCCGACACCTAACTTCCCACCTTTTCCCTTTCCATTTCATTTGGTTTCCTTCTCTCCAAAACAAAAACACACACACCTAAACTTGGGTCTTAGTGAAATCAAAAGAGGAAGACTTGCAAATCGATTAAGTTTGGATTCGTGGTTAACTATTTAGCTTCTTCATCATCTACCTTGCTAGCATCTTGATTGTAAGTGCAAATATCTTTTAATATGTGTATGTATGTTAGGGTTTGAGTAATTAGATTATATAGGTAAACTTGTATGGATTTGATGTTGGATGATGCTATTTGTTGATATAACATGATGTATGATGATATGTGAAATTGTTTAATTGAAAGAATCGTATTTTGTGTGCGGATTTGAGATTTTAGGGGGTTTGGTTCGTGGGTTAGTTGTTACCTGCTGCTGTTTTCGATGAACTAGCCGGCGGGTCAAGTGACCCAACCGGCGGCTTGTTTGTATTGTTTGGGGAACCGGCGGGTAGGATCTACAAACCGGCGGGTTCATCACCCCCAGCCGGCAGCTCCTGGACCAAATACGGCGGCTTCTTTAGGCTTTAAAACACACTTTTCTTCTAGTTGTCAAAAACCCGTATAACCCGGCGGCTTGGGTATCCCAGCCGGCGGCTCGTGTAGTGGAACCGGTGGGTCCGGTGACCCAGCCGGTGGTTTCCTGGCCGTTTCCAGCATAACCAGTTTCACTTCTTGGATTCCTTGGAAATTAATCGGTTATACATTTATATGATTAGTAACATGTAATAGGGATTCACGATAGGTTAATCTATGAATTTAGGTACATGTGAGGTGTTGTAAATCGAGTTGTCATGATTGATGGCAATGGTGCACTTTTGATTTCACTATGTATATTTGAGATGAGTAATTGACTCGTATACCTTTGCTGTGTTTCAGATAAACCAAAGACTCAGTAATATAAGAATTCTGAGTGGAGACAGTGACGTCAAGGGTGAGTGGATCATTGACTCTCAGTCTAAATTAGTTGTAACAATCTGGTTACAACGGGTAAACATGTTCTACTGTTATACTTTGTATAAGTTGCATATTGCCATGGTGATTATGGAATGTGGGATTGTCAGGGGTCAATATGATATTGGGTTTGGGTACTATTACTTTGGACGACATGATGACTTTGTACATGTGTTGTTTATTGAAGTTATGTCGTATGTAGTAATAGTTTTAAACTATCGGTAAGACCACTGTTTGGCCTTCAGTGGTTATAAGTGTTATTTGGGGAACCACCGCGGCATGAGGGTACCTCAAGGACCACCGATCCTCTTTGATGTATTTGTTGTGATGCTTTGTGGTGATCAATTGCTATGCTAGTTTAGATTGGTAGTGGTGATTCAATCACTTAGCTTTGTGCTAATCCCTCTCCCTACTTCTTGCAGATTACTTTTGTTGTGGGTGGGCAAGAAGTTAGTTCTGAAGAATGTTTGACTGCCTACTCTGAATATATGACATGTCGTCGTTTCTAAACTTATGTTTTGAATTTAAATAACACCTAACTTAATGTTTGTAGTTAATATAATTATTCTATCAACTCATCATGCATGCATAGATTGTGTTTTTGGGAAATATGTTATACGCAATCTATAATGCATGATTTGTGTTTCTCGCTTCCGATTGATATATATATATATATATATATATATATATATATATATATATGTATATATATATATATATATATGTATATATATATATATATATATGTATATATATATATATATATATGTATATATATGTATATATAAATGTTCTTGGAAAACTGGAGGTGTTATAAATCTTGAGTGAAACATTTTTATTATGATGAAATGTCCAGATATATTTCAACATTGTATCATGATATAATTTGGATATATAAGCAGTCAATCCATGCCATACAACCGGTTTGAAATGATAATCTACATGGGTGAATCATACATATAGGATATAATGGGTGGTGCACCTATAAAATTCACTTTACAAAGCCGCCACTTGAAAATGAAATTAAAATCAATGATAAAAATGACATGAAACTTACAGAAATACAGAAGAATTATCGTTGAAACATTTCACCGAACACTTGGCAGGCATCAAACAACAATAAACCTCATCTCAGATTCACTTGATTAAACTCATATTTATGAAATAACATAAAAAATCATAAAATACTTACATATTTCGAATCTAATCATCTTCTTTTAAGAATATTTGCTGCTCCAATTCATATATGTTTTGTCACTCTTCCACATGAAAGTGGTAGAATAAAAAATTTCACAAATCAACAAAGCAGTTCAATGGTATGCGCTTATAGAACCTGTCAATTTGTTCCTACATAAATATACCATCATAAACAATATATCAAAATTTGATTCTACCAACAAAAACAATGGCTTCTCAAAATTTTGGCATTCCATCGAATAGCTGGTGGGCATATACATAGAAAATGAAGATCGACATATGAATCATCTTTTAACTCAATTCATGAGATTTTGAATGATTATTTTAGAAAGAAAAGATGAAAATCAAAACTAATAATTAGTAGAAGTATACTGTAACCATTGTAACCATCGTGATTATGTAAAAAATCAAATGTTTCTCACATAATAAAAAGCTTTTCAACATCAAGAATCTCGTACAGAATCTGTAGCATACTTTTTTTTTTCTTTTTTTTGGCTACAGAAGTTGAAATCGACCGATTAGAATTAAATGTACATTTATTTGATTTTTAGCGCCTAAAATTTCAAGGGCTTACCCAAATCAACTGCCAGAGAGGAACGTGGGGGAGGTTTTTCACAAAACTCAACTGCGTGCGAAAAAAAAAACTGAAACCCTCTTTATTAGAGGGCTAGGATTTAAAGTAAACCCAATCCAATGGTGGAGATTGATAGTCAACACATGACGGTTGCACTACCCGGCAACCATAGATAAGGAAAATTACATATATACCCAAATCCCTATTTTAAGTATACTAAAATTATAAAAAAAAAATAGCATAAATTGTCAGAACTATACAAAATTTTTAGCCCAGCAATTGGTTATATTTAAAATAGATAATATTTACTGTTTTTTTTATATTTTTAGTATATATACTTAAAATAGGGATCTATACTATATAATATAAGGGGGTTAAAGCTGATGTCATCATGCTGATTTGGCCCAATCTTAAGCTTAATCCATGCTTATGTGTCATATCTCGGTTGGAGGTAAAACATCTGAATTTCTCTTTAACTTAATTACAGTAGTATAGATAATATAAATTGGTTAAATTTTACATGCTAACTTGGTTAAATTTTAAATAAGCATGCTTTTGCTTTTGACTTTTCTAAAAAGGCACCCACCCATGCTTTTGCTTTTGTTTAAATTTTGTTGTGACTTTCAAGACCTGCTACCACCTGTTAGCAGCCCATTTCATTGAAAATGGGAATCTTGCTTTAGACACTTTCATATTATTGGTTCTTTATCATCCGTATGTTTTTCCCTACATTTACAATTTGAAATTTTGAATCCATCTTCTATCTCTATCATCATCATCTTCTTATTTCCTATCATCTCTATTCTCCCTGTTTTTTATCTGATTCAATTGTAAGGTTGAATACAATTTTCTTTCTCGATCTTTCTGTTACGGTATTAATATATATGGTATCAATCAATGATACACTATTTTGATCGATGAAGATGATGGTGAATCATTAGTAGGTGACAATATTCATACTACACTTTCATCTTCTTCCCCACATTTTTCTCTGGAATTCTTTGTCTTCTTGGCTTTCATCAGGTGCACTTTTCAGGCAAGTTACCCACAGTTTTACATGACTGTAACTTCCTTCACGATCATTTTCTTTCCGGATTCAAACAGAAAGTGAAAAAAAAAAATCGATGTTCCTCAAATAACTTGCTTGGTTGTTTATGTTTCTTCTTATTTTTTTATTTTTTTTGGAAGCTTAAGTTATGTATAACATAGAAACTGAAAGTGCTGGGTTTCACTGATTATCAAGTTAACAAAAAAATTATTGCCTTTGTGCTTATTATTTGGTCTAGAGGTTCGATATTTTTTTCTTGGTGCTAATTTTGTTTCGATTTTCAGATTGAAATAAGTGGGATTAGATTTCTAGGATAAAAGGAAGATACTTGAATGGTGAAACCATTGCAAGTTAGCAACCATGCACATCAACTATTTGGTGAAATGCATGACTAAGATCTGTTTTTCTTTATTCAAAATTTTATATGACGTTTGATTGTTAGTATTAAGAAATTTTATTTAATATGACCTTAACATATATAGTGATCATTATGTTCTATTTTATTTTTATTTTGGCAGCCACTTCTTATGAGTTGCCTACAATGCACTGATCAAACACAAGTTGGTATGATTTTTCTACTACTGTATTTTTGTGTTTGTGTATGCTTCTGAATGTATATCAGTTTTGGGTTACCATTCATATATTCTAAGTAGCTTCTTATTTTCTGCATAATGGAGGAGAGCATGTGATAGGAAACACACAACTGTAAGCAAGTGAAATACGAGCAGCATGTATTGGAGTAATGCTAGATACTTGATTCGTCTACATATCAATCTTTCTTGCATGTGTCTTTAAATTTCAACATAGGATGTGTTGTACATAAATGTGCTAAAACTTTATGTACAACTGTGATTGAGATTGTGAGTGTGATTGATATAATTTACTTAAAAATAGGATGTGTACTATACTGAGTTGTGGGTTGTTTTCAGATTTTGATGTAAATACAGTAAACTCACATGTATCATGCTTATTTTCTGGAATAATAATAATATATATACATGTGGGTCTTGGTGAACGGATAAAAAAAGAAAAAAGAAAGATTATTTAATTAAAGGGAAAATGACTAACAGCTAATTAAATCATTTGTTTATTGGATTTTAGACCAAAGTGATACTATCATGGGTTGGGCAGAGCATCTGCAGGGTGTAGCCCATTGGTCATGCAATAAATTTGCCGTTCAATGTTTTTGTAACACGTTGGAGCAATGTTATTCTTTTTCAAACCCGTGTATACACGGGTCATTAAACTAGTTTGGGTATATATGTAATTTAAAAATGTGTTTGGGTATATATGTAATTTAGGGTGTTTGTGGAGGGGATATATGTAATTCTCCCTTTATAATAATAGATTAATAGGGTTAAATAATACACCCTTTTTTATTTTTAATTATATTTATTTAACAAAAAAAAATATTAAGGGTGTTAAGTGTACTTATTTCAAACTAATCTAAGTCATTGATCTTTAATTAGGGAGCCTAATCAAGAGTCCAAACTTGTTAATGGTATTATCTTTTAATTATATACTAGTTGAAGTCCCGCGATAACGCAGGCTACGCCATTTGACTTTGTAAGTTTTCTAATTAAAAATTTGAGTTATAACTTAACAACTAAATTAGAAAAACATAAAATGAAGTACCAACTGCAATTAAAAGAGTATCATACAAATTATAAAAGTCGTTGCTTATTTTAGTGTTATATTTTAATTAGTATCTTACTTTATGTAACTTATATAATACAGTAATAATGTATCCAATCAATAGTAATGGTACTAAAAGTGATCAAAGTCCATGCGTAAATTTAGAATATTAAAGCCCATAACCATATCAAACCATATTTAAATGGATTCTGACATCATCATGATCCTATAATTTACATTACAAATATCATACAACCTAAAACTTACACGAATGATTAATGAGTGAAACGAATTGGACATGGTAGTGAACTTCAAACCCGTAATTATAGGTACTACTTCTCCTTATTTTAAGTTTTTCATTCGAACAAATCAAACCCTTAATTAACTTCTAACAAAGCAAACAATAAACGGATTTAAAAAGGATTATCTAGGATACAATTATCAATACTAAAACCCCAACTCACCGTGAATTATTGATCCAATGCCATAGATAACCAACGAAGGTTGAATTCCAAGAACCCTAATCAATTTGCCAATTGTTAATATCACATAATACGTATTAATACTAATGCAATTCTGGAAACGACACTAAATTTCTTATGCGTATAGCGACACGATAATGATAACTCAAACTAAACAATTAATTGGAACTATAATAGGTGATCTTTACGTGGCAGATTCCAAATTATAAATAAATATAACTTTTGTGTAACCCGTTCAATTCTCAACATAATTGATTGCTTACGAATGAAACGATCCAAATAAATAAGAGAAAAGAGTATATCAATAACAACAAAAACACATTACACTACAAATTCAATCAATACAATACAAAGCAATATACATGTCTAAACGGTTTATGAGGATTTCTTCAAAACGCCTGAATAAAAGAATCAAAAACAAAACACTCAAATATTGCACAACATTAATTAACATTAAAAAAGATGTTGAATACACATGCTGTAACACGTGTGTAGTATACTAATTTGCTCGAATTAACCAAAACAATATCAAATTCAAAACTTGGGATAATTCTAGAGGCTTGTGCATTAAAGTTATTGCCGACTACAATCTCAATTAGGTTATTTATTTTGGTGTTATACTGTTATCTAATTTTATTTGATATATTTTTAGATACTAATACCGGATTTCTTTTATTAATTCACATTTAAATTAAAGTTAATATTTTAGGGGTTTAAGGGGTAAGTGTAATTATCAATATTAAATGAAAAAAGCTAGGCCGTTAGATCGCAAAATCAATTAAGGGCCGGGATTGCCCCAAGCTATTTTGCTTTAAGTATATGTTATGTTATAGATAGATATAAAAGATATAAGTTTAAGATACCATGAGATAAGCTTAGGTTGTCTACTTTACATTTTGTTTTTCGGTTCTATTTTTTTACTTGTCACAAAACTAAACACATTTTTATGTTTCAGAATCAAATATTTCCTCTCACTTAGTTTTCTATTTCTAGATAAATAAGATGTTAGTGTGACCGTAATGTTGCCAAATCTTTGGGCTATTGAAAAAAAAAATTGTAATAGTAGTTGCAACAGTAGCCCAAGATTATGTGATTATCACTTTATCAGTTTATCAGTGTGGTTTCGAATTAAAAAATGGTAACCAGGCCCATGATATTCATGCTCGTAAAAAAAAATGCCAACTGAATATATGAGATTTGTCCGACGTAAATGTAGATTTGTCTTAGAGAAGTTGACACTAGATTTTTTTTTTATTTACAATTAAATTGTCAAATATGAAAAATATTTTTATCAATTATATATATCATTACTAGTTGGGGACCTACGCTATACGACGGTAATAAATAAAGACTATAGTGGTCGATAATGATAATCGATGTAGCGATAATGGTTGTATTTATTTTATTTTGTTTTATTTTGTATTTTTGCATTTTTGTCAATATTATTTAATACTTTTTGTTAAATGATTGTATTTCTATTTATTATTTATTTCAAATAAATATAAATATTTTTATAAATATAGATATGATATGAATGTGAGGGTGAAGTGTATAAGTTAAAAGAAGAAAATTTGTATAAATTCATTTGATTTTATTAGTTAATATATCTATCTACTAGTGAGAATTGGTAAACATTAAGCGTAATGACTATATGTTATATAAGGGTTTAAGATAATTTAGAATCTAGGGAGAATTACGTCTATATCCTTGTAAAACTTTTGAAATTATATATATATCCTAACAAATTTTATAATTACATCAATATCCTTTCAAAACATTAAAATTCTTATATGTATTCAAATAACCAACTATATCATTATTTGATAATTATAACTAGATCATTACCCGTGTATCAGTTTAAAAATGTTAATCTTCCTCCATCCATTTTTACTTTGTCCAATATCAGTTTAGACATAGTTTAAGAAAAGTGACCATAACACTCTGAACCAATAAAGTTTCATGTTGACCATTGAAAAGAATTTTGATTGGTTAAAAGTTTGAAATAAACACTTATTTTGGGTCAAACAAAAATAGAAATGTAAATAGGGAAGAAATATAAAATACAAAATTTGAAAATGTTTTATTTTTTAAGAAATAAGATGAGGACACGTGTCATCATTTTAGATGCACACGTGTCAAGGTCAATCATAACGCAAAATAGTGTAAATCAATGCTACGTGTATTATAGAATTTGAAGCTTTCAATGAGAAGATGTTTTTATGTTTGAATGAATGAAATAATAAAGGCAGTAAATGGTCCCAGGCATGCGAATAGCGAGCGAAAGACCAGAACCTAAAGCAATGTTTGAGAAGAAAAATGATCGATGGGGAAGAAGGATATATATAATTCAATTAACAATTATCTATATTTAAGTAAAACTTGTAAATATTATACTACTTATTATTTGGATAAACATGATAATTTGTAAAGTTTTAAAGAATATATTTGTAATTATAAAATTTATAAGGATATATATGAAATTTTAAGAGTTTGTAAGATTATAAATGTAATTCACCATAGAATGTATATATATCAATCGACTCTGATGATGGTGCGCGAGACACACACACACACACACACACACACACACACACATATATATATATATATATATATATATATATATATATATATATATATTATATGTATATTCACACCTATTAAAGCATCTCTAATGGTATGATTGAAAAGGTTTTGGTATAAAAGATTTAATTAATAGAGGTTTTATTAGAAAAAACTCTTCCCTCCAATGGCAAAATAGATTCATACATTAAATTCGACTAAAAAATATATTGAGAACTCTAACATTTACCAAGAGGTAAATTTTAACACTATTAAATGAATAGTTGTTTCACTACTTAATTAATATAATAAGGAATTAGGTTATTCAAGAAAAGAATTTACTTTAGTGGTCAAATTGATCACCAAATTCTTTACTATTTTTCTTCCGTTTGGTAACTATACTTTCTTTTAGTTCAATCACCTAATTTTCACTTTTTGTTTCTTATTACGCTTTTTGTTTCCTTTTAATAGTTATTATGGAGATTAGTAAAACGACAATTAAATATACTTTGGTAAACTTATTAATTATTCAGATTACAACTTTATAAAAAACTAATACATCGACGCTATAACCTTTTAGTAAGGTTTATGTTAACTATTAGTTGAGAATATTACACCAAGTTTAATTTGATTAGTCGATATACATAGATGAAATTTTTTAATTTGAGCTTAGATTATTTGAGTGATTTCATTTTAATTACTTGTCAAATATTTGGAGTTGGAAGATAGGATATGAAGTTGAAATGGGTAAATCTTTAAGGTGATAAATTGGATGACGAAAACTAACAAAAGGTTAAAGTTTTACATAAAAGGTTATAGACTTTATAAATTGTGCATAAAACAAATTTCACATAAATGGTTGTTACTATATAAAGGTTACTATATAATTCTAAGGTATAGACTCTATATATTTTAGGTACATTATTGTACTCACCAGATAAAATATTTGACCAACGAGCATAAAGTTGACATCCATATATACATAGCTCCTTAATTCGAATATCTGAATTTGACTAAATACGAAATATTGATTTTTCGCGCTATACACCAGTTATTTCATAAAAAGATATAATTAATTTTTGTTCCGTCGCAACGCGCGGGGTAGAAAATACTTGTTATCTTACATAAGTAAGGAGAGGGTTTATCAACTATTTCAACTCATGCATTCTTGAATGTATCACGAACGATTGCATAGTATATAGGCAGCATTTATACACAGATTTGAAAATCAGCTTCTCATCACATAGTTTATCGATTGCTTTGTGACACGTTAAACGTATATTAACTCTTGAATATTATGAAAATATAGGATTACAAGAGTTTGTTTATGACATATAGAGAAGTTAGATGACCAGTTCGATCAACATTTAACCAGTGAACCAGTTAGTCAACCGATCAGGTTTTCAAAAACATTGGGGATACTAGAGAAGTTCGATGATGCGGAAAATTGCTACGACACGAAAGTACACCCTCACAAAGTTAAACGACTGCAAACAAGGGAACCTGAATTTTATTTTATAAGCTAGCTTGTGTTAACTATGATGATTTGAAGACAACTCTTAAAAGTTTAATAGAATTATAATAAATCAACCTGAAAAAATGTTTAAATTTTTTCAAAAGAACATATTCACATAAACGAATATACCACTACAGATCATGGGCAATATGTGACTAATACTTTCGAAGCAGACACTAGGCCCGACACGTGGAATTCAATGGCCCGGTGCGAAGACAAAAAAAGCCCCTTTAAACACGTAATAGAATGTCCATCTTTAGTACGAAATTGTTATAAGTATACATGAGTATTATATGTCAGACGAATCAAGTTAATGATATCGTACAATTTGTGTAGCAACTATTAGGTCAAATTTGATCATATAATAATATTGAGTCCCAAACCATACTCATTTAAAGTCTACAACTAACAATTTACAAATTCAAGTTATAAAACATCTATTGAACTGAATCCTACTATATAAATAGAATAATCAAAGTTATAAAATTGAAGAATATTAACCTAACATTCAAGAGCAAAAAACTCAAAATATAAAAAATTAAGAATGCATACATGTTGATGTTGATTGTAATTGATGTAGTCTATGGATCGATTGCAATACTAATTAAACTTTTAAGAATATAGGATGGTTGATGATTAGGCTTGACACAAGCAAATTTTGTTCCCACTCCGATTGATAAAAACGGTATGTGCTATGTTTATTTTAAACTATAAAAAAGAACTCAAAACGCTATTGTGGCTGTTGTACATAGTTGATATGAAGCGCATAACACAAACTTAATTGAATCGGACCCAAAATATTAAGTGGGCTAAGATTAAAATACATTGGACCTGTAGAAAGTGAGACCCTATCTGGAACTTGGGCCATGTGCAATGGCCTAGCCAGAATACGCACATTGATGCTTGATTGGTTATAGACTAACAACGTTGTTACTAGGTTTGCTATGTATGACAATATGCTCACTGTTGTGTATTTAAATGTTAGAGGGTTCTTTAAGTGTGATATCTTCTTGGTTTTGGCTTTCTTCGTGATATGTACCGTTGATCATATTTGAATGTTGTAGTTGGTCTATTACATGTTTGTTAAGGTCGTGGGCTTTTACATATTATAGCAATATCTTTGAACATCATATTTTAACAACGAAAGAATCCCAAGGCAGTAGACCGTGTGCTCACATTGATATACCCTGAGACCAAAGTTAGGTTGTCATGAGCTGAGTTTAAGGGTTACTTGAGTCCACTACTGGATTACTACACATATCAACTAACCTATAATTTTTGAGTCCTGGTTAAATAATGATACCATTAATCACCCTAATTAATGCAGATAATCACACAACCAATTGCCTCATACCTCCCCTATAAGCCATCTTAATGTAAATGAAAGGGGTTAAATAGTAAAAGAAAAATAAGAAAGGGATCATACTTGGTCAATGCCCCCAATTTCAATTACCCGCTTAATATTAATATTAATTTAGCTAATAATAATAGTTAATATGCCCACATTCCGACTACCCAAAATTTATTCACATCCCTCTCAGAAGACTCCTGGAATTCCAGTTCTTCCTTTGCAGCCGTTCTAATAGAACGCAAATGTATATAGTCCCCGATTATATATCATGCTACCGTCCTATTTGTGGTCGAAATCATAAGTTTATCCTGTCTTTGCATTCTAGGGTTTCAATTTCATGGTATAGTATATTATTCTTACAACTCAGCCAGTATGTATGGCCTGGTTTTATGCACAATTGGGGTGTTAGTTGCTATTTGTGTTCGTTGGTTTTATTTTTAGTATAGTTTCCCTGTCGTCATCAACTACATACACGTTACTAATACATACATTAAATAATAATTAGGGTAAATTACAGAGATCATCCTGTGGTTTTCCATTTTTGCAGAGATCATCACTAAACTTCACTTTTTGCAGAGATCATCATCGTACTTGTCAAATTCATCCCAAGTTCATCCTTCCGTCCATTTTCGTTAACTTTTGCCCGTTAAGTGCTCACATGTGCGTATCACGTGAGGGTATATTTGTCATTTCCAGTTCACCCTCTTTAATACTCCCCATTTATAACCCCCATTTAACCCCCTCCACACAGCGACATCTACACACACATATCATCTACTTTCTTCCTCTTCCTCGCTCGCTACCACACTCTACCACCATTCTCTCTCCGGTCAAATCACAGTCCAACAATGGACGTCGTCCTATGTAGGAGTCGTAAACCAACTGTTATTATCACATCTTGGACAGATAAGAACCCAGGCTGCCGTTTTTATGGATGTAACCAACGGGTAAGTTAAATTTAACCCTAATTTCAGTTTAATTTGTAATTAACCCTAATTATTTGTATTTCGTTTCACAGTTTAACAATTGTGGGCACAATGGATGGTTTGACCCACCCATGTGCAAACTAGCTGTGGAAGTAATACCTGGGTTGTTGAGAGCTAAAAATCGCCAAGAAAACGAGCTTAACGAAGCGGTGAAAAAAACATGTATGTTCAAGAAGTGTCTGATTTGGACTTGGATCTTGTTTGGTATTTATGTTTCACTTCGACGTTAGGCCAGATTTGTCAAGATTAGTTGTAATGTCTTTATTTTGGATGTTTGGATGTAGATGATGATGTTGTTGACTTTATAAGTCAAAATAGACCTATTTTGGATGTTTGGAGAATGTTGTAGTATTTGACTTTTTTTAGTCAAAAGTGACCTATTTTGGATGTAAAGGTCACATGTTAGGCAATATTAATGAAGCTGTGGTTTCTTTGGTATTCAATTGCGGCATTATATCAAATTGTAAACTCATTGCACATTTTATGGGGTACCAAATTATAAGACATGTACAAAGTACTAAGTTGAACATTTACTTGATGAAATTAAACCACAAATTATAATACACATTGTGTACCAAACTACACACCTGCTACCAAAACAATCCGGACAGTTACTTGATGAAATTAAACCATAGCCAAAATACATACATAGCCAAAATACATACATAATGCCATTAGTGGACCAAATTACATAGCCAAAATATTTGTTCCAAGTTACAACCATTCATGTGGTTGACCAAATAAAAACATACCAAATTATAGAGACATCTAATCCAGTGTCATTACATCAAACTGAAATACATAACATAGCATATTTAAACACCATGGCCAAAAGATTGAAGTTGTTCTTAAACATATAAAGACTGCAAGTAAATGAACAAGAGATCAAGCCTGACTTTTTCCACCTCTAATTGTAATATCCTGTTTCTGGACCTGGAAATAAATGGTTGAAAGAGTTACCGATTTTATTGTGACTAATAAAATATTGCTTGTTATAATTTATTAATAATGACAGTAAAATAAAAATATTTTGACTTACGGGTATTTTCGGGTTCCAGACAATAGACTTAGAAGGGGTATTTTATCATACTAATTAAAATGGGGCGGTGGTTGTGATGATCGACACATTCACCAAACTTCATTATGTTTTTATCTTTACCATTCTCTCTCAAATTCTCTTTCAAGAAATCAAAGAAATCAAACCATAAATTGTGTTCTTAGATTCAATTTACTAGCAAGGAGGTTAATCATCATCATCTTTATCTTGTTCTCTATCTAGTTGTAAGTGTTCTTCATTCTTTGATATTCATGAGGTTGAATTGATTATAAAGGTTTATGATTTGTGATTAAAAATTGATAGAAAGATGGTTAGTTACTGATTATATGATGAAACATGATGATTATGAAAGCTATTATGCAAGAAATTGTTAGTGTTCTTCCAAAATTAAGTTTAAAAGCTAGGGTTTAAAGTTTAGGTGATTGATGATGATATATGTTAGAAAATTGAAGTTAATAGTGTTGTTTGATGTTATTAGAAGTTATTTGAAGTGTAAAACTGATTATAATAGTTGGAACATGTATTTTGATGCTTAAAATCGAATTTGGGTTGAGCAGAAGGAAAAATGCAGGTTTAGCTCGAGGGTTCTGGGTTTCAGCTTCTAAGCCGATCGACTTCTTTTAGCCAATCGGCTAATCTAGTTCAAAACCAACACAACGTCTTGACCTTTAACCAAAAGTCTGAAAATTAACTAGGAAAGCCGATCGGCTAAGCTAAGAAGATCGGCTAAGCTAAGAAGATCGGCTTATGTAGTTCAAAAATTCAGGACAACTTTTAAAATAGTCATAAAAGATGAACCTTAACTCCAATTTTTATGTTCTTTATATCGTTGGAAAGGTAAAAGAGTCTACTTTATGATGGTTACATCCTTGGAGTCTAAATAGAAAAGGAATTAATAAAGGAGTTTTGGAACTATGGTTTGGTTTAGCTAGTATGGTTAATATTGCATCTTTATGTTATATATTGGAATATATTATGAAATAGCATATGAGTTCTTAGTTATGTGATAAATTACTGACTTGTTGTTGTTTGTAATTCCAGATAAGTGGGCAGCAACTCAGTAAGATTAGACCATTGAGTTGAAGATCAGATAATATCGGTGAGTGGTTACTGTAATCCTCGGTACAACCCAGTTGTAACGGGTTCGGTTACATTGGGTAAACCAGGATAGTTATTGATTATGTTATATTCAATGGTTTAGTATATTGTTGATAGTTGAGTTATCTATGGAACTTGGTTATTCAGTTGTTGGATTATTATTAGTTGCTATTGGTTGTTAGTTGTTGGTTGCTTGGTTGATTGACAATATGGTTGATTCAGAGGTCAACGTTGGTTGGTTGGGTTTGTGTACTACTGTGTAGCTGTCTAGGTTTCTTTGATGCACATAGTTGAGAACTAACCTATTCAGTGAAGGTAGTACTCAAGCTATCGGTTGATCACTGAGAATGGCATACAGTGGTCGTCGGTCCTCTTGACGATACATGCTTATGTGTTTAATTGTTGTAGTTTATTAGTTGTAAGACTTGTTGCTTGTGGGTTGAACTGTCGGTTACAGTTCCATTCACTTAGCGTAAGCTAATCCCTCGTTGTTGAATGTTTTGCAGATTTTGGTTAGATGCTTGGTTCGGGTCGTGGGTGTTTGACTAGATGTTTGACTATTTGCGCCGACTCTGATCTTTTGTTAAGATGTTTTGGAAAAAGTTTTAAATAACACCCGGCTTTTATATATAAGGTGTAATTAAATAGTTTAAAGTTATGTTTCGGTTTGTAATCATCGGATAGTAAGTTTTGGGACGTACGCTTCCGAGCGGTAAATATTATATAATATGTTGTGTGAAACGATGGGTGTTATACTAATCCTGTCTGACTTTCTTCTTGTAGGTTGACTTTGTTGACTTGCCAAAGGAGGTTTAGTTTGACTTTCTTGAGTTGGCAAAGGAGGTTTAGTTTGACCTCTGCCACCACCTTTGTTGCTCACACCTCTGCCACCACCTCTACTTGTAGTTTGACGACCACCACCCCCTATTGCTTGAAGGTTGACTACCACCACCCCTATTGCTTGAAGGTTGACTACCACCACCCCTTGTAGGTTGACCTCTGCCACCACCCCTAGTAGGTTGACCTCTGCCACCACCCCTTGTAGGTTGACCCCTGCCACCACCTCTGCCACCACCCCTAGTAGGTTGACCAACTGGATTAGACATGTAAATTGAGTCGCACTACTCTAACCTACTTCAAGATTTCGTGAATCAACCCACTCCAAGAACAATTTTTTCCTACTCTTCTTCCTTGTTGGAACAACCCTAGGAGGTGCATCATCTTCTAACTCTTCTATTACTACAGTAGATGTTTGTGGTGACCTCCAATAATTTAACAGAGTGGTTATCCCGTGTTCAATATAAACAAATATAAGCTTATTCCCACCGGTATACCTTAGCATATATCGTATATCATCATCACTAGCTAGTGCTAACAACCCATAGTCCAAACAACTATCTGGTTTCTTAAAATGATAGTACATTTTGTCATCAACATTATACCCTATACTAGTTACCATTTTGTCAAGTTCAATGGCAGAGAAATACTCACTTGATACAAAGTCAACATAAATGTGCGTACCACCAACATATTTGCGTCCAGGGTATTTCAAGAAAGTGCCACCATGATAAATCATCAAAGAAAACAGAGTCGGGTAATCCTCTGTTACAGATAAAAAAAAAAATTCAAATTTCGTAACACCATTTTCACAGGACAACACGAGATTCATAATTTTAGCGTTAATAACGTAGTACATAAACGAACATATCGATTAAACTTACCGTAAAGCTCTCGCAATTCGTCACCGGAAACTTCGTAATCTCTCATTGTCCATTTAGGCCTACTCATCTTGAACGATGAACAATTTCTTACACAGGGTTGCTTTTGATTTTAAAACTTTGGAATTTAGGGCTTCATGTAGTTGAATTACAGAGGGAAAAAGGAAAAAGATGTTAATGTAATGGGGTTTCTTGGGATGAGTGTGTGTCTGTATGTCGTTGTGGACGGGGAAGGGAGTATTAAAGAGGGTGAACTGGAAATGACAAATATACCCTCACGTGATACGCACATGTGAGCACTTAACGGGCAAAAGTTAACGAAAATGGACGGAAGGATGAACTTGGGATGAATTTGACAAGTACGATGATGATCTCTGCAAAAAGTGAAGTTTAGTGATGATCTCTGCAAAAATGGACAACCACATGGATGATCTCTGTAATTTACCCTAATAATTAAGTAGTAATTAAAGTCATTCTCTTCATCAGGCTAATCAACCGATCCATTTGACCTTTATCTTAAATCAACTAACCTGATATAACTTGCAAATAAATTAAGAACTAAAAACTGTCTGTCATCTCATATGCTGTTTACTAATGGATGTGTATAAATACTCATTGTTATTCCTTGCACCAACCATCACATCCAAAGGTCATTAAAATTACAAATGGGTAAAATCACTAAAACACTAAAAAAAAGAACCCAAACATGTTATTTTCCTTGACCAGCTGCAAGAGGACAAAGATGCTCATGTAAAGGTCATGGTAGGTCGTACGTGGGATGTTAACACTATTCATGGAAAATACGTCTCTACTGATTTTATTGTTTCTGATCAGCGGGTAAAACAATGCACCGTTTCAGTATCAATAGTATATATATATATATATATATATATATATATATATATATATATATATATATATATATATATATATATATATATATATATATATATATGATGTTGTTAACCAATAAGTGTACATATGTATTACTTTACTTTATGCAAGGAAATCTGATGCATAGTACCGCAAGGAGCAATATAGCGCATCTTTTTATCGATAAGCTACAAGAAGGCCGCGTTTATTTTATGGGGAACTTTAAGGTCCAACCCAACAAAGATGAATATCGAATTGTGAAGAATAACGATTATATGACTGAGCTAGAAGGGTCGACTTATGTGACCAAAGCTACTGCAGATGTTGACGGTTTCTTAAGATACCCTGTCCAATTCATTGAATTTGAAAATCTTCAACCTACAAACAAAATATATGTGGTTGGTAAGAACTTCTGTTCTTGCTTCAATGAAACTTTTTTATGTTAAATTTAAAAATTCTTTCTTCAGTAATAGAAATTTAATTCCATACCCTGTAGATGTCATTGGTTATGTTACAAATGTTGGCAACATCACGGTCCAAAGGACAGGCGCAACAACCCTTGATTTTACTCTTCGGAACCAAAGGTTACTTCTCTTCCACCCACAACTATGAGTAAATCTCACATGTTTATAACTATCGCTAACCATCCTTCCTGACTTATAACAGAGACACCAACATTAGAGTAACATTATGGGGCAACTTAGGAAAAGAGCTCCTGGAAAAGAAATCCCATATCTGGCTCTTACGCCATCATTTTGACCTCAATGAATGCCAAAGAATATAACTGTACTCTTCAAAAATAGTCACAATCTTTTAAGTTTATAGCCTGTTATTTAAGTTCCTTTTAAGTTCCTTTTAAGTTCATATTAACATTCTGATTATGCTTGGCCAATGCAGATGCTCTTAGCCTCTCGAGTTCTACCTCGACACTGATTATTGATGATATTGGCATCCCCGCGTTACAAGAATTTATGTCTAAAATTAGGTTGTCATTTATCCTTTTTTTACGGTATATAGGAGTAAGAATATTTGTTAATGCATAATAAGGTTGTACTACAATTATCCTATGTAGTGATGTGGACCTCACCGAAGACAACGAAGACAGTTTCCCAATTGTGCAAGCTGGGTCTAAGGAAGTCACATATGGTGCAGATGAGACAAAAGAAGGAACAATTACACAGCTGCTGAAATGGGGACGCCAGAGGAAGCATGGTGTACGCAAACCCTCTATTCTTGCCCATATTTCGTATAACTTAAATGACTGCACAGTGTTTCTTACCCTTTGCTCCTTTTAGGATCTAACTTTCCGATGTAAAGTGCAAATAACAAATATTATTACCAAAAATGGTTGGTATTACCTTACATGTAGCATCTGCAAGTCTAAAAAGGGTGTTTCACGACATTCTCGGAGCTTCTTTTGTGAATCGTGCCAGAAGCCAGTGAATTTCCCACAAACAAGGTAACCCAAAACGAATTTTAATCCACTCTAATGCTTCCCTTATAAACAAATAATGATAAGATTCTGTTTCACTTTTACACCTAACATTGTCCTTCCTCTAGGTTTAGACTTAACATTGATGTGAAAGATGCGTCTGGGGAGACTGTGATTGTAATGTTTGATGAAATCGCGGAGAAATTAACCAATGCAACAGCACTAACTCTACTGGAAGACCAGACACAGGTTACCTTATGATTTCCTTTTAATTTCCTATTGAAAAATACTCATATCCTCATTTCTATATATATAGGATGACACAGACTCGGTGTTGCCCAACGCTTTACTGAATCTGCTCAATACCGAGCATATTTTGGAGTTAAATACAAACAGCGGAAAATTGCTACGACATGAAAGTACACCCTCACAAAGTTAAACGACTGCAAACAAGGGAAACTGAATTTTATTTTATAAGCTAGCTTGTGTTAACTATGATGATTTGAAGACAACTCTTAAAAGTTTAATAGAATTATAATAAATCAACCTGAAAAAATGTTTAAATTTTTTCAAAAGAACATATTCACATAAACGAATATACCACTACAGATCATGGGCAATATGTGACTAATACTTTTCGAAGCAGACACTAGGCCCGACACGTGGAATTCAATGGCCCGGTGCGAAGACAAAAAAAGCCCCTTTAAACACGTAATAGAATGTCCATCTTTAGTACGAAATTGTTATAAGTATACATGAGTATTATATGTCAGACGAATCAAGTTAATGATATCGTACAATTTGTGTAGCAACTATTAGGTCAAATTTGACCGTATAATAATATTGAGTCCCAAACCATACTCATTTAAAGTCTACAACTAACAATTTACAAATTCAAGTTATAAAACATCTATTGAACTGAATCCTACTATATAAATAGAATAATCAAAGTTATAAAATTGAAGAATATTAACCTAACATTCAAGAGCAAAAAACTCAAAATATAAAAAATTAAGAATGCATACATGTTGATGTTGATTGTAATTGATGTAGTCTATGGATCGATTGCAATACTAATTAAACTTTTAAGAATATAGGATGGTTGATGATTAGGCTTGACACAAGCAAATTTTGTTCCCACTCCGATTGATAAAAACGGTATGTGCTATGTTTATTTTAAACTATAAAAAAGAACTCAAAACGCTATTGTGGCTGTTGTACATAGTTGATATGAAGCGCATAACACAAACTTAATTGAATCGGACCCAAAATATTAAGTGGGCTAAGATTAAAATACATTGGACCTGTAGAAAGTGAGACCCTATCTGGAACTTGGGCCATGTGCAATGGCCTAGCCAGAATACGCAGATTGATGCTTGATTGGTTATAGACTAACAACGTTGTTACTAGGTTTGCTATGTATGACAATATGCTCACTGTTATGTATTTAAATGTTAGAGGGTTCTTTAAGTGTGATATCTTCTAGGTCTTGGCTTTCTTCGTGATATGTACCGTTGATCATATTAGAATTTTGTAGTTGGCCTATTACATGTTTGTTAAGGTCGTGTAGCAAAATCTTTGAACATCATTGTCACACCCCACCAAACGGTAATTACAATTACATAGAGTGGTTTGCGGAAGCTTAGTGACGTGGCGGGGGTGCGAGCAGTAAAACAACCAACAGATACATACATACTCAGAGCATATGGTTATTGCAGAACGAAATAGATTAAGATGCCATTAGTTAAAGTTTTACAAAAGATTACCACTTGAAAAGTAGTAACAGTAATAGTAGTGGTTGAAATCAGTATTTCATAAAATACATAATATCAAAAGTAGATTTCATAGGTATGACTGCAGTAGTTGCAGTTATACAGAGGAAATCCAAGTGTCCCAAAAGTAGTGGCATCCTAACAAGTCCAGGGTAGTCCGTCCTGATAATGCATGCAGATCTTACTTACGCTGCTAATTCCCTGAAAAACATAGAGTAAAACGTCAACAAAATTGTTGAGTGAATTCACAAGTTTGTTTGTTATGTAGGAAACACAAGTTAATCATTTAAGAATAACATTTCCAAATAAGCGTTGTTTGTCAAGTAGGAAACACAAGTTATTAACAAATAACATTTCCCAAGTCAGTTGTAGTTGTAATAGGAAACACAAGTTATTAATCAAATAACATTTCCTAAATCCGTTATCAGTAGGAAACACAAGTTAACCTAAATAAAGATTAACATTTCCAAATTCAGTGTACGTAGGAAATCCTTTCCTAATCAATAGTTTAGTGGGAATATTTAGACGGTGATCCCTCGAAAGGTGAGCTAAACCTGTCGAGTAAGGTAACCCGATCTAACCCTATAACCAAACCACAACCCTAATCTGTTGTTGTTTGCCATGCTGGACAATTAAGTATACGCTCCCAAATCCGTAGGAGGGTCGTCACGGCGATAGTACTATCCGTATACTCAGTGGCTAGAGTCACCTAGCTAATGGTTATAGTCTGTAGCCATAAGGTCTTTTATGCACTACATCGTTCAGCCTAGATCTGTACCAAGATTCGTTGCCTAAATTCCCAAAATAGTTATGAAAACATTTCATAAACCATAGTTCAAATAGTCGTGTGAAATACCCTTTCACAAATAGTTCAAGTATGAAATACCCTTTCATAAACAGTTTAAGCAAATACGTATCGTATTTAATCAATCACAGCATGAAATCTCATTTCATCAATAGTTTAAGTAAATACATCAAGTATTTAAACAGTTGTCGCATGCAATTATACATACGATTCTATGTTTTCCACCCCGAGGTTTTAAAACATTTAAAAGGGGTTTGTGAACTCACTGTGAGTGCTCGGATGTGAATGCTAGCGAGATAAGATAACGAAGCCCAAACGTAGTCAACCTATACAACAATGTATTAACTATAAGTACTTTGTTTACTTATGTTAATAGTTTATTCGTTTGAAGAAATTATCAATTTCTTAAGTTTGTGTATTTCGTTGATGTTTGTTGTTGGAAAATAAATAATATTTTTCCCAAGTTATGTTTGTTTGTCGAATCGTCCGAAATGTATAAGCATATATGCTTATATAGTTGAATATATATTCTGATATATATATTAGTTGTCGTCGTTGTTGATGTCCATAGATATAAATGTAGTTGTCGTTGTAATTGTCCGAAGTATCATGTCTCAATAATATGTCCGTCTAGTTCTAAGTCCCATGTCGTAGCATTCTGTACCATTAATTGTTTGTACATTATATTACAATGCAAAAGTCAGTGACTGGACCAAAAAAGGTGAATACGCCGTATTCTGGTGAATACGCCGGATTCGGGCCAAATCAGGGGAATACACCGTATTCTGGTGAATACGCCGTATTCATTCGAAAATAAGGGGAATACGCCGTATTCTGGTGAATACGCCGTATTCATTCGAGTTTAAAAAGGATCCACCGGATCACCGATGATCCGTCGGATCAAGCGTGTCTTTTACTCGTTCATCGTTTTAGCCGAGGGTTTGTGTGCGGTCACAGGTGGGAATACGCCGTATTCGGAGTAATACGCCGTACTCAAAGTTTAGAAATTGGGAATCCGCCGTATTCACGTGAATACGCCGGATTCATAGGAGTTGTTTCAAAGTGTTCGAGTTTTAAGTGGGGAATACGCCGTATTCGATGGAATACGCCGTATTCACATGTGTTTCGGCTGGGAATCCGCCGGATTCAATTGAATCCACCGGATTCAATGGTTTTTCATGTTCTGGTTCGTCTCTGTTATTTCAAATACATACGGGTTTATATATGTAACCGTCTTTTAACATGATCTAACACCTTAATATGTTATATAAACCTATTATAACAAGTTTTTAACAACTTATAACAACAATCATCAACAATCATAATAACTTAAGAAATTTTAGAAATGAAATAAAATGGAAAGTTTGATCCTCACAATGATGTTAAGGTGGAGATGCTGATTATGATTCCTGCTGATGATGATGACAAACGATGATGAGGATGATCAAGAACCCATTTTGTTTAGTGTTTGTGTTTGTGTGATGTTTGTGAAGATGATGAAGTGGTGAAGATGAAGCTCAGCTTCTTTCTTTTGCTGCTGCTGCTTGCTCCAGTACACACACACGCACAAACAAGATGAAAAAGAAGAAATGGTTTTGAATGAATTATTGGAGATGGAGGTAAATGTATAGCAGAAGTTTTGGTTCCAGATTTTCAAACGTGAGTATGGAGGGTGAATAAATCTGTCGCGAGATATTTTGTTTAGGTGTATTATTGGTAGTTTTTAGCCCGTTAAGTTCGTGTACGGGTATAATTATAGCAATATAAAATTTAACATTTTATATTTTTATTTTGTAGAAGCTCTCCTGGTTCGTAATATATTTTCAGAATGATGAGATTATCATTATTTTTAGTAGTTGTACATTTTTGTACATTTTACTGCGCACGTCCAATTGAGCGCCAAATTTTGGTTAAGTTTCGAATTCATAATTCGAAGTAATGTTCTAAATACTTGAAAACGTACTAGAAAAATAACATTTTTCAGATTTTGACCTTTTAGGTACGTTTTAGAATTGTTTCTGTTCGTTATATGATACGTTATATGTTAAACGTATCATTGAACCGTTTTATCTATATGTTATAGATATATAAATACTTGTAATTAATAATTGAATTATTAATTATTTCATGTCACCAAATCTGGTAATTATTTTTGTCGGCTTAGTTCCGATACGTTCGTACGTAATTTATAAATACTACGTATAATGTAATACTTTTTGTATTATTGCTTTGGGCTCGCTAGACTCATATCACATCATAGGTTTAGTTTAAAACAAATGCATGGAATTAGCGTAAGAAATGCATGTAATTAAGTATAGTTATATACCTAATTTGGAGGAGTGTCACAATCATATTTTAACAACGAAAGAATTCCGAGGCAGTAGGTCGTGTGCTCACATTGATATACCTTGAGACCAAAGTTAGGTTGTTATGAGCTGAGTTTAAGGGTTACTTGAGTCCACTACTGGCCTACTGCACATATATATTTCTATAAAGACAATTAACATAGCTACCACGCTTACCCACGAATATCTACATTTATCATATGATCAGGATTCGAACCACTAACTTAAGGTTGAAATGTAAACCTGATAATGCTTGATCAATAAACATTTTGACTAATAAAGCAGATATTGCTATATCATGGTGATGATTGCATAATTGGAAAATGAAGTTCGAAGACAGGGCCATTGTGATACTTTTAAACTTTTACCATATATGAATCTTAAATTATTGATGATATATTGATACTTTGTTAGATGAGAGACAGTATTATATAAGGGTAAGGTTCAAATGAGACTAAAAATTTGTGTGAGAATGGAGGAACCAATGATATGATGTCATGTGTACAAAGAGAATACAAAACCCATTTACCCCTTAAGTTAAATATCTCACAAACGACAAATCGAAAAATTATGAAAATTGCACCATTAGATTGAGTGTTTGATCCTCTTCGATTTGCTGTCCATTAAGGCATACTTTCGACGAGTTTTTTTTTTTTCATTATTTTTGGTGGGTTTCACATTACTAACACGTGTGTTACAGTGTTGCGTTTAGGGTTTGTGAATAGACAATTAATTCACATGGGGTGTTATATTTGTGTAGGAGACTTTTCGAATTGAGAAAACTAGAATGAACGTCTTACAAGCAAGAAGTAAAACCTTTTATAGTAATGTAACTTTAATATCTTGTGGGCTGGATCCAAATTGTATTTTGTAAATACGTGAGAAAACATGTAATCTTCATAAATAAATAATATAGAGTTGGTTTTCTAATATTGTTGAAACATCTAGATAGTACTCCACTATCTATACATCAATGCATGCATGGTTGTACATCTGTAAATGCCTTCATCATTTTTATTTTTATTTTTTTACAATGTAACCAATTAATCCTTACTTCTTTAAATACCCACCCCAATCTTTTATAATTTTGTATTTATTAAAACCCAATCTTATTGCAAAAAGCCCTAGATAGAAGGATTTAGGTGCTTTATATAAATCGGTGAATATTTTTTAGGCTCTCGACATCTATCTTCTATTTTATCTAATAAAGGGGGTTTCGCTGATGTCATGAAGCTGACTTGTCAAATCATGAGGTATGTTTTGCTGCTGATGTGTCACATTGTGGTTAAAAAGATGATGTCAGCAATATGTAGTAAGAAGCTTTTAAAATAGGTTAAAAATAATTTTATAGTAAATTAAATAAATGGTTAAAAATTATTTTTCAAAAATGCAGCTTTTTTTTCTTGGAAAACTTTAACTTACTTTATACATGCTTTAATTGGTTCCTTTTGCCACCAGTATCTAGACTGTTGGTAGAAAATAATTTTTCTCTAATAGATAGGAGTAGAAAATAATATTGAATAATGCTTTTCGTGAGTTTCTAGACATACAAATGCTTTGAGCCGCCCACTTTTTGAAAATATTTACACCTGTTAATTTCAATGTCACGCTTTTTCTTCTATTGGTTATCTCCAATCAAGGCACCGCCCAAAGATTACTACAGATGAGTTAATACCTATACCTGTAGAAATACCTTTCTTTTTCCTTTCATTAAAGATTTTGAATGTTTTCATTTCCTTATTAGATAATGCTTTCTTATTGTGATCATACATAATACATATGTCTGATTTGTATAGATGATTTCTTTCACTAGGTATGTGAAATATCTTCTTGCTAATTGATTCCTTTTATTTTTAGGGTTTGTTACATTCTTTTCTTACTCTGGATTTCTTCTTCTTCTTTGAGTATAATGAGGAGTGCTTTCAGGTACATTCTTCATCTTCTTATCCCTCGCTACTTGAGAGTTTTTCAATCAGTAAGTAATAATTCCGTATTCCTATTGTTTTACTGTAATATATTATTTTTTACTTCCTTATTATGTTTTTGCTGATCGTATACGATTTGTTATGTGCAGAACTTGATATTTATTTGATTCTGTTACATCAAATTAGTTTGGGGTTTTTTTGTTCAATTTGCAGGTTTAATTATTAAGAAGTCATTTGATTTTATCTTATGTATAGTCAGTGTAATGTTGGAGCTCAAATAAGTAGAAAATGGTTGCAGAAGTTTTGGTTTTGTGTGAAGGCCATATAATTATGGGTCTTTGTCATGCTGTTACAATTCTGATTGCGGTCAACACTATTAGTGTTATTGAGATAAATCAAATTGTGGGATGTTGGATAAGGTGTCAGATAGTGGTGTGCTATTTACATATAATCATCTATACTATTTGAGAAATCCAACTGCTATAGTTAATTGACAAAATTATAAGTGGACTGTTTGATGAATTCGTCCTCCTGATATAACTAAACATACACTATTGCATACTTTTGTATGGTCAAGGCATGACATATTACAGTTTTTTGTTTGATATTTAGCCATCGATCTAATCATGGCCAGTGATGTTATGGCAAACTTGCTTTCTCATTACCTGTAAGTCAGATTTTATTCAATCATAGATAGATTTTTCTATTGTAAGGAGATATGCCAGACATCAGCACACGCAATGTAATTGAATCTATTCTTTTATAAATTTCCATTACAAGCTGCCAACGACTTATTGCACTTGCCATGGAATATGGGGGTTCATCCATGAGAACAGAAATCCAAGGTCATCTTGGAGGTATGTTCGGTGACCTACCTGAAATGCTGTTATAATTATCTTGGATTTTTGTGCACCGTTAGTTATGTACATGGTAGTACTTCACATAATCTTTAAATACTATGATTACAGTGTTTAAAATATTTCTTGTGTTTTCTTCCCCGTAGCTCTGTGCAGAGTCTATGCCAAGTTTTGAATCAGCATCCCCTTACAATTAGTTATCTGATGTATGGGCTTGGAGAGTTGCCATTGGTTGGTCTTCATACCTCAGGTTCATGCATATTTCCTAAATTGTGCTGTTACAAGGTGGCTATTTGACCAATTTACTTATAATGGATCGATCTAGGTTGTGTTTTCTCTTAAACGGCTTAAATAATAAAAATTAAAAGGTAACCTATCAAATGGGATGAAATTAGTTCAGTTCAATTTGTAATTGTGATCGACCTTCTTCCCACCTCTATTTGATATGGTACATTTATTGAGAGCATTGATCCTAATGCATTTGCTGTATTAAATGCACTTTATGAGATCATTGATTTTGTTGTGCAGGTGTTGCATTTTTTGGGTGTGGTTGGTGTCAATCGAAAGCTTTAAGACAGATTTTATGAGACTTTGTTTGGGTTTGTGAGAGTGAAGTTGCGCGCCTCAGATTATTCTCAAAATCTGATGCCTTTCTGCTACGTTTGGAGAGTCGGTGGCTTGGTGCTACATTAGCTTTGTTAGGGATTGATGCATATAAAAATTTGAATAATGTATTTGTTATATAGATATAGATTGTTCTTAATATACGATTCTATTGTATTTGTTATATAGATATAGATTGAAGGTGGCAATTATGACCCCCTTAATATAGATTGGGTCGGTTCGTGTTATATAAGGGATCTCTTTTAAGCTACGGGGTATCGAGTTTTGATCTTGCATTTGTTTATGTGTCGAGTTGTCCTGAAACAGTTCTTTAATAATGAAAATTGCGTTATTTATTTTTTATCAGATGAGTAGCGAGTTACTGAAATGATGAAGTTGTTGCAAGGCAATGGCTCAAACGTTTGCAAATGGTCTGGCAAAGTAGAGCCGTAAACGAATTCAAACACATAAATTTAGCACATAAAGTTGTTGTTACTGTATTGGTTAAGTATACTTAAGGTAAGAGTAGTTGGGCCATCTACAATGGTTGGCAAAATTATAGTTAAGGTGACATTGCTAGAACCATTCGACCATATGTAATGTACGTGTGTAATTTCAAATTTGGCAGCATGTTTTGCATTTTATAAATAATAAATGAACTGTTATAGTAATTAGATCCATACGATATATCATCGGTGTTTGAAAAAAATAAAATTATTGTTGCCACCATTGTTAAGTACAATTATTTATTTTTATTTTATTATTGTAATCAAGATCGACTACTATTGATTCCACCGATGTTAAAGTTTCAACCACTAAAGTAATACCTCTTTTTGTGTTAGAATTCACATATATGGATGTGGGACTATGGGTTCTAACTTCTAAGACTATTCCCATTGCTGATAGAAATGCTCAGTCGGTCATCAAAATGTGTGGGCCTCCATCAAAACCTCACCAACCGAGTGTTTGTTTGGTTGGTTTTGGTACCAACGGTTGGGGATTATTATAATATAGTAGGTTGGTTTTGAGTTGTACTTTGTGTAATAAACCTTATACTATGGTTGAAATTATTTAATAAAAAATAGGTTTAAGGTGGGTTGATAATGGGAGTGTAAAGTTGGGTTTAGTTTGGTTGGATAGGTGAAAGAGAGAAATGAATTTTTTAATGAATAGTTGGGTTGGTTTTGGTTGTGAATGGGAGTAGTCTAAATGATGTTTTGATGAAATTATATAAGATTTAATATGTAAAATTATATTTTAATACGTAATACAAAGTTTATTAACTTATATTAAATTATAAAATTCTCTTAATAAAACCCGTGTAAACACGGGTCACTAAACTAGTAAAAGATTTAAAAGCGAGTTTTTTTATCAGCATTATTTTTTACTGTAAGTAATTTATATCTATTTTCATTACGTAGTAATTATTTTACGTAAGTGTAAAATAAATACGGAGCAATTAATTGGTAAAGCTATTATTAAAATTAAGACATCAAAATGAACGAAAGGGATAACATAAGTAATTAAGGTCAGGCCCATATAGTTTCGGGCCTTGTCATTCATTTTTTTTAAACAAGGCCTTACAATTTAATCTAATAATAAAAAAAATTAATCTTCCCTTTTCTTTTAAATATATTAATAATTAATTAATTAAGGGTTTCAACTTAAGGCTGACCAATATGTAAAACATGACATCTTTTTGAAGTAACTAAATTGTCAGCAAAAGATTTAATTAATTAATTAAATGTATCCACGTTTCAACTTTCAACACTAATATAAACTTAATTTTTGATTTTTGATGTCAACAGTTACTCACTTTATTTTATTATTAATAAAATTATTATTATTATTATTATTATTGAACTAAAATATTCTACACTTTAACTTTTAATCAGAACAGCTAGCTTCTTTCTTATTTAATCACATATATTTATACAAGCTTAACTGAATTATGTGTCCCAAATTTCAAACACGCTAAACCGATTTATAACTATATTATTATTGAACGAGAATGTACCAATCTTTGATGCATATTGTACAAGTCGATGATTCAATCTACCTAAACAGTCCATCATATCATATCTATCTATGATAAAATTAATATTGATAACGATTTTCAGTTATTTAATTATATTCATGATGAATGATGATGATGATACTTACATCAAATTAAGATTTAATGCGCCTTTGCGTGATTGTAACATCGAACAAACAAGTTTACATGAATCAGATTTAGAAAAAGTATATCTAGAAACAACGATCGATAAAAAGTATATCTAGAAAAAGTATGTACATCTTATTAAAGATGTTATTAATTACTCGTAAAGAAGAACGAATTGAACAATTAAATTTGATAGACGAAAAGCTGTAAACACTTGACAAATCAAAGTCACTTGATGAAGTGTGTTTATATATCTTTACTAATTAAGTATCATATAAGTATTTCCTAATTACATGTATATTTGTTTTTATCATATTAAATCTTGAGACTAATAAATTAACAACCTGTTAGTTGTTAAAGTCGTTTGTTCTCCCGCTCGGACCAGACGGCGGCACCGGTGATCCTTTTGGAAGAGCGTTTAGAAACAAACTTTCGTAATTTCCTGCTTCAAATCTCTTCATTAACCAAAGTTTTCCGTTTGAGGAACTCATTTCACATGGAACGTGTTGCTTCTTAGAATCCAAACTAATCTTCTCCGGATGAATTGATAGGTTTAGCTGGTCATCAGGTTTGAGCGGTCTAGCCGTTGCGAAAACATAAGGTGAAATCACAACGAACATGACTAGAAGCAGCGGAAGGTGAACGTATTTCGACATGGGCGATATTTGATGAAATTGTAAATGTTTATTAAGGATTTTGTTGGATTGTGGTGCAAGGAGTTGATACTTGAGAGAAAATAATCCAATGAGTATAGAAATATTCAAATATATATATAACAGAAAGATGGATATAATAATTGTATTGATATAGAAATAGAATTAGATTAGATATAGATGTGGTGGAGGTGTTGAAAAGGCGGATATTGTTAAATATAAATAAATTAAATTTGAGTGTTTGAAAAAGTCAAAATTGTTGGAAAGTCAAAGGGGGAAGGGAACTACTACTAGGGGTGAGCACAAAAACCGTTTAACCGAACCGTAACCATATTAACCGCTAAACCGATCCATATTAACCGCTTAACCATACAAACCGACGGTTCGGTTATGTAAAATGAAATTAACCGCCGGTGGTGGTTCGGTTACGGTTAATGTCCATAACCGAGCCGCCATTAACCGCCCCGCCTTAATGTTATACTTAGTTTTTTATTAATTTAAATAAATATATTAATACATATATTATTCTTATATATTCCTATGTGGATTAGTGCTAAAAATTAAGAAATACAAGTTACTTTTTGTATTATTGATTTTGTACTTTTGTTATTTTATTTTAAGTTTTTTAATGGACCAATATAATATATGGACTTTGCATATGAACTTCTAAACCAATATTTGAATTTTAATATACATTCATATTTACCATTGCTCTTTTGGATCTAAAGATTTAACTCGTAATTTATTTTATATTTTCAAAATCAACATATTCGGTTAACCGCTTTAACCGTCGGGATTAACCGATCCGCCAAAATTAACCGCTTAACCGATCCTCCAATTAACTGAACCCAACGGTTATTAATATCAATTAACCGCCATATTCGGTTCGGTTACGGTTAGTTGCCATAAAACCGCCCCAAACCGAACCGCGCACACCCCTAACTACTACTACGCTGTGACAACCGTCAATTTAGGACTAGAATTCAGTTCCTAATCAGGTTTTAATACATGTAATTAGTTCTGTGTTAGGCTAATTAATGTATCAATTATTATATATATATTGTTGGATATATATCTACAATTATGCGATTTGTTTAAATCGTACAAGTCTCAAACCGAATGAATTTCAATACAATAAATACGGACGTTGGTGAACAATCGATTTAAGTAATACAATGATTTTAAATAAAGTCATCGCACTTAAAATATTATGTCAATAGTATTTCGTATCCAAGTTTTATCAAACGATTAACATAAACACGAATCAAATGTAACTTCGCAAACAAAACGTGACAATTCACCTTTTTAATGTAATTATTAAATGTCTAGTAAAATACTTCAACAAAAATACTGAATAATTATTCGTATTTTAAAATGTATATTAAAACATAGAAAATAAATATTTAACGTGTAAACGACGGAGAAAACGAACACCGCACGGAGCGGGAACGCGGGGCGAAAGTGGGGATTTAACCTCCCACTTCCACCCACTTTCTTTCATTCTCTTTTCTTTCATCTCTCTCTTCCTCCTCTTTTTCTCTCAATTATCATCATCACCACCATCACCAAAATCAACGAAATTCGCAAAATAAACACATTAAACGACTTCAAAACACTATACTCCTTTGGAAATAAACGACCACCTCGCGACGATCTACAATCCTACCTTTCCGGAATTTCATTTCGGCGATTTGTAAGTTTCCGACACAACTCCGAAAACTCTCGTTTTTAAGTTTTATAACTTGCTAGTTGTTTGTATAACCTTGTAATGTCCTAAAATGGGTTGGGTAAAAATATTAGGCCGATCGATGGCCGGAAAACGCGTTTTTGGAGTTGAAACTCCGATCAGACTCCGTACGTCGCATTTGGCCTGGAGCAAATGCGACGCAGCGACCTACGTCGCATTATATCCTCAACGTCGCATATAGCGACGCAGCGACCTACGTCGCATTATATCCCCAACGTCGCATACAGCGACGCAGCCTATTACGTCGCATTGACTTGCGAACGTCGCACATAGCGACGCAGACCTTAACGTCGCAAAAACGAACCTACGTCGCATAAGCGACGTAGCACCCTACGTCGCTATTGACTTAGCACTGTTGACCTTAGCGACGTAACCCTTTACGTCGCAAAACTCTTACGTCGCAGCCTACGTCGCAGGCTACGTCGCACAAAACAGAATCTTCAAAACTCAAAATTTTCGAAGTCAAAGTTACTGTTCAAAAAAGTCAAATTTACTGTAGCAGTACTGTAGCAGTACTGTAGCAAAGTCAACATTTTAGAATTATTATTATATCAACTAAATCACCAACGGGCCGTACACATTTTCAAATACACAATTGAATCAACTAAGTCATAGTAACTTAGATAATTTATTCAAACAAGTCGTTGTAACTTGTGTCAATTCAATCAAACAAGTCGTAGTAACTTGTAACAATACAATCAACCAAATCGGGGTAATTTGGACATTAAGTTAGACAAACAAATTTCAATGGTAGTCTTTCGAGATACCAATACAATTAATAACAATTCAAGTGTCGTGGACACATTCAGGTTTCAAGTCTTTGGACACCAACACACTGCTAATTACTTCAAGTTTAATTGCTTAACATTTCAAGACTCAGGTGAGTTTCATAGCCCCGTTTTCACTATTTTACAACTAGGGGTGTGATATTACTACTCGATTTTGTTTTACAAGTAGAACGCAAGTGCCAAACTTCAAATACTACATGAGTTTCAAGCTAATCAATTTAAAGTCCTCCATAAGCATAGTCTCTAATATTTTAGCGTGAATGTTAGTATATGATATCATATGGGATTGACAATCCTCATCCGGGTTAGCACGCACTAATCGGTCAAACGGATGTATTAGCATTTGGGAAGACGAGTGTTGATTAGGCACTCGTAGGAGGCAAATCATGTTAGGTTTCCTTAATTGGGCCTGACAAATCAGTTAAGCTCAGACTATGTGCTCATGGACAGTATAACTTTTATTTTGCTTAAGTGCATTTTAAATTCATTATAAATCTTGCGGTTCTGACAACTATACATTGACATACAAACCTGTGAGCTCACCAGCGTTTTCGCTGACCCATTTTAGTATTTATCACAGGTACCCAGCAGTAGTTTGGCTGCACAAGCAGGAATTATTAGCTCGAGTCAGCATACATACAACTAGAGATTGGACTGCATTATTATATTTTGTAAAAGTAATTATGCTATGTAATCTCTCAATTTCAGGAACCGAGCTAATGTAACTATATTTTGATGTAAACAATTATATCATTTATACAAGTTTAAAACGACGCATATAGTGGTCGTTCATTATATCTTATGTGCTTTGTATATTGATTAGTGACACCCAAATCAAGCTTCCGCAAATCATTAAATTTGGGGGTGTCACATACGCGCTTTTTCATCGTTAGATATGGTGGTCACAATTTTGATGAAAATTGGCAATTGTGAAAACAAGTTACATTCTTGATTTCATGTCTGGTGGTGCAGTTTATAAATTGTAATGTCAGTATCGATAACGGTTTGTATTTTTATTACTAACAAATAATGATAATATGAGTAATGCTATATAATTTAATTATACGGACTTAAAAACAGACCTACTTTTTTCATTTGTTGAATTATTTGTCTCTCATAATATTATCCAATCAATTTTTTACATCTACCAATCACATTTTTAGGTCTACAGTTTTAGGCCAACCAATCATTTTCCGGATAATATTCGTCAACTCTTTATGGTCAAACTTTAATTTGAAGATTATTAATCCAATAATATTAATGGTCATTAAAAAGTATTTATCCATGATAACCTTCTTATAAATGTATTTTGAAAATGTTGAATGATGTTCAACTTTATATGTAACCATATGTTGAATTACAAACTATTAATTGTATATAGCAAATAGTAAATAGTACGTAGTAAATGGTTTTGAGAATTGTGTCGCTTTTTAACTTTTAAAATCACAGTGCTAATTAGCATGTCAAACATAATAAGTATCATTGGAATAGCGATGCAACTAAGTGATAAAAAAATTACAGCGTCAAATTGAACAAAACATATAAAAATAGGGTGTAAGCATGATCGATTCATTCATCATATCGATGAACTAACAATTTTCCTGATTAGACTTTATGATCAGTCTAACGTAACGGAACTAGGAGATAGTTACGTGCCTGAAAATGTAACAAACTATGACAAAAACTCAATTATGTGTATGATTTTTTCGAAACCTCGGTTGTGTATATCCAATTTTCGATTTATTGCTAATTATATGTACTTTTTTGTATGAATGACACGTGCGTGATTTATATGGACGACACATCAACCAAACTATATACAATTAGTAATAATTAAAAAAATTGATACACACAGTAGAAATTTTGAAAGTTAATACACACAATACGAATTTTGACATAATTTGTTACATCTTCAGACAATTAATCCAATGGGATACGGAAGAAATAACGGGTGATAATTAATAGGGTCTTCTAAAATGGAACGACGACTTACTTAAAGTCACCGTCAAATAAATAACAAGTCGTAGGTACGTACGTAGCTGAAACAAAATTTGGTTGTAACGAAATTTGGTGTATAGATCGACAACTGCCGCAACTGAAGGAAGCTGCCTATTAGGAGCCTAGTAGTCGGTGCAATTCATATCCTGAAATTCTTTAATCATTATTATATTATTAAATTCGTTTTATCGTTTTTATTATTAATAAGATCTTAACCATTACTAAGGTTTATCAGTCATGTTAGATATATTAAGTACGTACGTAGTGTATTACAGTACTTAATTTATATATATATACATATATACAGTTAAATTTTCAATTGGTGTTTTCGTATGTTGCCTAGTTGTATGATCGAATGTAAGTCCCTAGTTCTAGGATCGATAACTTCGTTATCTGTAGTATTAAGGTGCGGAATCCCTTAATACGGTGTTATCTTACTAATAACGAGTAAGTTCGTAATTGTTATAGCTTAACTTTAAACGAATAATACGTCAAAGCCTAGCCGTTAGGTTTAGGTATTCTCTGGATATTGAATTCGCAGATTGATAATATCGCCAAAAGTTATGTTTTTCACCGTATGAAAAACATTATATAGTCTGGTCTCGGCTCGGCTCGCATGGGCCTGCGAGTTCGGTCCAACTCGCAGCCCAAGCCCAGTATAGGACTCGGCTCGCCAGACTAATGCTTCGCGAGTTCAGGTCTCACCTCACAGCTCAACTCGCTGCGACTTGAGATCTCGACTCGCTTTGCATGAAACGTCTATATATTTATTTCGTATTAAACATTCGTCTAACTTAGCATAATAATATGTTTAACGAATATTACTAACAAAACAAATATTTATTTACAAATCTAAACCGATGTACAAACGTAATAATAATTACACCAGTCATATTTCAAGCTAGATCTGTTGTCACAATCTATGTCTCAACAGACTCCCCCTTGACAATAGCTCTAGCGTCTTTATCTTCACGCTATCTTTGGTCTTTATTTGTAAATCTTGCTACCTGCGTAAATCTTCATCTTGATACAAGTTTTAACCATCAACTGATAATCTCTTGCTAAATCAGCCCATTCAATAGTCGTCAAAATCCTGTTCTCGTTTAACTTTAACAGATCATTTCTCGACATATTCATCAGGTGTCGATGATCATAAACTCTGAAGATTTCTCTTTCACCACCTTCAACCTCATCATCAGCTTCAACCATAATAGCTTCTCCAGTTCCTGAATCCACATGCCAACTCTTCATATTTCCCAGAATATCCTGTGGCATTGTCTTCAGTGAAATCTGCTGTATGCATCTAACAGCTGGATATATCTTTTTCCTTCTTCTTCTTCCAGTTCTTTGACTTTTCTCTTATAGTTTCACAGTCTTTCCTTTTCTTGGCTTAATCTGAACAAACTTATTTGTACCAACTTCAGTTCTAATAATTCGTTCAACACGTTTAGCAAAATCATTATTACTTGGATTATTTATCTCCAATCTAGCCAAGTCACGTATCTCATAACGTGGTAAGGAACTAAATACTGCAAGCTTTCGCTCAAAATATTGAACTCCATCAAACCTTTTAATAGCAAAAAGCTTCAGCTCAGAGTCAAAGTACCATCCAACAATCCCTTTACGAGGAACGCGTTTTCCCGTAATATCTACTTCTGAAACTTCAATCCTTTTCTTCTGTTTTGGAAGTTTCCTAAGAAAAACAGCAGGATTCTTGGTAGGAATCAAAGTTTCATCTTTTTCAGAATCGGTTGAGTCATCGATTTCTTCATCTACATCGACAACCATTGGACCTTGTTCATTTTCAATAATAACTTCTGTCCTAGATGGGCTCACATGGTGTTCATCAATATTTGCATCTGGATCTACACCAATGTCTTGCACAATCTCAGGTACAGCAGTCCAATCAGTAGGTGGTAGAAATTCTCCATCCTCAAGATCAAAATCAATGTCTTCATATATCTCATCAAAAATATCATCTTCCGAATCAGATAGATCAAGCATTTCCAATCCTAAGAGAAAACCACAAATACAAATCAATATTAATAATTAAAACTCTCTTATCAATTTCCCTGAATCAACCTAAGAATTTCTTTATTAATTCTTTTGTATATTTTAACCAAAAATATAAACGCAATTTACATATAACTTATAAAATCTTTTGTTGATTGCCCTGAATCAATCCAAAATCTCTTAAGTCTTATAACCTACTTAACAAATAATAATTTATTTTAAATTCTAATGCATTGTGAATAATCACCAAACATTTAAATTTACTATTAATTACCTTATATAATTTCCAAGTGTTAATTGATCTAATTCATTATCAATTTAACATTTAAATTATATATCATTTGACCGCCGATATTATTCGGAACACGCCGCTTGACTACTCAATGAGTCGGAAGACTTTCGATCACTATTTTATCTTAACATATAATTATATAAACTTAAATTACATCAAACATATTTTACTTAAAATAATAATAACCCTAAGCCAAATATATTTACACAATAAATTAAGTTTACATTTGTTCACTACAAACTATTACAAATATTACAGTACTATGATAATACTAAGCTATCTTACCAGCTTCAGTATCACCCGGTACAGTCTTATCTGCACTTGTACCAGCTCCAGAACCGCTAGCTTCAGCACCAGACTCCCCCTGACGTGTAGCTTGCTCACCAGTCTTTGAAGGACCGGTCTGCTCACCACCTTTCGGTGCATTGGGATCGTCATCTTTGTCTGAATCTCTCTTCCTCTTCAGCTCATTTTCTTTGCAAGACTCCAGATATACCAATATCTCCCCCTGAGTAGACTGTCCTGAATGCGATCTCAAGACCAGACTCTCCAAAGAAGATAACTTCAGTCTCTGCACATTGAAGTCCGCAAGCAAAGTCTCATGAGTCTTCATCAGCAGATTGTAAGATTCACTCTGTTTGAGAATCTGCTGAGCAAGAAGAAGATTATTCGACACCGGCTCTGGAATATGAGAAGTAAGCTTCTCTAAATCCTTTACCCTCCACTCTAAGGACATAATCCTTTCAGCATCAGTCGTCGGAGTAACAGGTATCGTTCTGGGTCCAGGCGGTGTAAGAGACTCAATATGCCAGTCTCTGGTCAGCGGTGTATGAGGTTGAGACAAAGCTTGCGTAAGCAAGTTTGCCGCAAATCTAGCTCCTTTATTCGTCGGAAATTTTGCCGCACGAACTAGATCAGCAACCTCATGCTGTAAAGTTAAACACAATTAAAATCTGTTATTGTTACAGATTACTCTGTCTCAAACTCTAATTAATTGCATAACACTCATAGTTATAGAACTTATATCTCATACCTGAAGCGGTACAGATATCTGTTCAGAAACCACCGGTGTATCCTTCTCCACCTGTGGTGTATCTTGAGCAACTGTATACAGAATTAACTGTCTCAGTTTAACTCCTGATAAACAACAAGTTAAGATTATTTAACTTTTATAATAAATACTAACCTTCTCTAATAGTTAGCGTTCTCGGACGCTTCATCAACTGAGTATCAATCTCCTCAATATCTTCATCCATAATACTCTTACCCTTCCTCTTCTTTTCAGAAGTAGATGGAGGAGGAGAAGGTGTATTCTCAGAATCATCATCAGAAGCCGTCTCACCATCACGACGTCCAGATGATCTAACAGGATCCTAAATTTTGAATATATTAAACATTTATGATTAGCGTAAGCTCTATCATACAAGTTCTATATATTTAAGATTAATCAGATATAATACCTCAGCCGGTACAACAACTGATCTATCTAGCTGTCTCTGCTCCCCCTCAGGTATTGCAACCTCTGGGTTTGCAGCCTCAGCTTCAGCTTCCTGTTCGTTTAATGATATTTATATTTTAAAATCAGAAATAATATCCAATTAACTAAATATCTATATCATAATCATTATATAATAGTATTATGCATTTATGATTAATAAAAACAATCTATCAACTAAGCATCTATATTATTATATAAATAAAATATTACCTCAGGTGGTGCAAAATAACTATCAATATCCTGGAGCAAGGGATTCGTCGCATCATCATTGTGCTCCAACACCTCCTGAACAATCTGAGCAGCAACATCTAGGTTCACCTGTTCCCCAGCATGTGCAGGTTGTTCCAAGACATCCTCCAAAAGCTCTTGTGGATCTTCAGCAGGACCCACATCAGCTACAGGCTCTGGAACAGCAGCATCAGGAGCAACCACATCCAACCAACCATGATTTGGCGGTGCAACGTAGTTTGGGTCAATTAAATATCCAAAGAGTGGTCTTACCTCAGGTTTTACCACTCCCTCCTTCCTAACCGTCTGCATAAACATGGCGTTATACCCTCGATGATCAATCGTATTAACCACTAGATGTGGTTCAGGTATAGCCAAATCCGGTAGACGCGCACGGATAATCAACATACAAAATCTCGGGTAAACTAAAAACCTTGATCTAACAGAACCCGATATCTGTTTCTGTGACACCCCCAAATTTGATTGATTTGCGGAAGCTCGAATTGGGTGTCACTAATCAATATACAAAGCACATAAGATAATAATGAACGACCACTATATGCGTCGTTTTAAACTTGTATAGATAAAGTAATTGTTTACATCAAAATATAGTTACATTAGCTCGATTCCTGAAATGGAGAGATTACATAGCATAATTACTTTTACAAAATATAATAATGCAATCCAATCTCTAGTTGTATGAATGCTGACTCGAGCTAATAGTTCCTGCTTGTGCAGCCAACCTACTGCTGGATACCTGTGATAAATACTAAAATGGGTCAGCGAAAACGCTGGTGAGCTCACAGGTTTGTATGTCAATGTATAGTTGTCAGAACCGCAAGATTTATATTGAATTTAAAATGCAATTAAGCAAAATAAAAGTTATACTGTCCATGAGCACATAGTCTGAGCTTAACTTGATTTGTCAGGCCCAATTAAGGAAACCTAACTTGAAATGCCTCCTACGAGTGCCTAATCAACACTCGTCTTCCCAAATGCTAATACATCCGTTTGACCGGTTAGTGCGTGCTAACCCGGATGAGGATTGTCAATCCCATATGATATCATATACTAACATTCACGCTATAAATACTAGAGACTATGCTATGGAGGACTTTAAATTGATTAGCTTGAAACTCATGTAGTATTTGAAGTTTGGCACTTGCGTTCTACTTGTAAAACAAAATGAAGTAGTAATATCATTCCCCTGGTAAAAGTAGTGAAAATGGGGCCATGAAACTCACCTGAGTCTTGAAGTGTTTAATTTAATAAACTTGAAGTAATTAGCTGTGAGTTGGTATCCAAAGACTTGAAACCTGAATGTGTCCACGACACTTGATTGCTATTAATTGTATCGGTATCTCGAAAGACTACCATTGAAATTGTTTGTTTAACTTGATGTCCAAATTACCCCGATTTGGTTGATTGATTTGTTTCAAGTTACCACGACTTGGTTGATTGAATTATCTAAGTTTCAACGACTTAGTTGATTGAATTTGTCTAAGTTACTATGACCTAGTTGATTTAATTGTGTATTTGGAAGTGTGTACGGCCCGTTGGTGACGGTTGTAACAATAGTTCTAAAATGTTATTATATTGTTGCTACATTGAATTGCTACAGTAAAATTTGACTTTTCTACAGTAACTTTGACTTCGAAAATTTTGAGTTTTGAAGATTCTGTTTTGTGCGACGTAGAGAGCGACGTAAGAGTTTTGCAACGAAAAGGGTTGCGTCGCCAAAATCAACAGTGCTAAGTCAATAGCGACGTAAAGTGCTGCGTCGCTAATGCGACGTATGTTCGGTTTGCGACGTTAAGGTCTGCGTCGCTATGTGCGACATTCGCAAGTCAATGCGACGTAATAGGCTGCGTCGCTATATGCGACGTTGGGGATACAGTGCGACGTAAGTCGCTGCGTCGCATTTGCTCCAGGCCAAATGCGACGTACGGAGTCTGATCGGAGTTTCATCCTCAAAAACGCGTTTTTCGGCCATCGATCGGCATAATATTTTTACCCAACCCATTTTAGGACATTACAAGGTTATACAAACAACTAGCAAGTTATAAAACTTAAAAACGAGAGTTTTCAGAGTTGTGTCGGAAACTTACAAATCGCCGAAATGAAATTCCGGAAAGATAGGATTGTAGATCGCGAAGTGGTGAACGTTTTATTCCAAAAGGGCCTGGTGATCCGAGTGCGTTTTGTGCTAGTTTTTGGCGATTTAAGGGTGGTGGTGGTTTTTGAAGTTTAGAGAGAAAAGGGAGAAGTGAGAGAAGAGAAAAAAATGAAATGAAAGAAATGGAGGTGGAGGTGGGGTTTAAGTCCCCATTTCAGCCTCTGTTTTCGTGTCCCGCGCGGTGTTCGTTTTCCCGATTGTTACATCGTTAATTATTTAATTTATAAGTTAAATTTTTCGTTTTAATTTGCAAATAATGATTTAATTGTTTTGTTGAAGTATTTTACTAAATATTTAATAATTACATTATAAAAGGTAACTTGTTTCGTTTGGTTTGCGCAATTACATTTTATTCCCATTTATATTAATTGTGTGATAAAACTTGGATACTAAATATTATTGACATAATATTTTTAAGTGTAATAACGTTATTAAAATCCTTGTATTACTTAATAAAATTGTTCACCAACGTCCGTATTTATTGAATCGAAATACGTTCGATTTGAAACTCGTACGATTTAAACAAATCGTATAATTGTGTAGATATATATTCAACAATATATATAATAATTGATACATTAATTAGCCTAACACAGAACTAATTACATGTATTAAAACTTGATTAGGCACTAAATTATAGTCCTAGATTGACGGGTGTCACAGTTTCGCAAGCTCACCGAAAAGATAATCACAGAAACTGTATGGTTTATTATAAACCAGTGACAGTGCAGCCGATAGAATAGCAGGGCTTAACTCATCAAAGCCACCCTTCTTCGCTGCAAAAACTATATTCATCACGTGCCATAGAAACCTCCACTGACCGATAACCAGAGGTTTCTGGAACTGACGTCCACGTCTATCTCCCGTATAACCCATACGTCCGATAGCTCCCTCTATAAAATCCATGGGGTACTCAACATCCCCATTCTCCTGTTCTTCTGTACCCAGCTGCAAAATCTCACGGAGATTTCCAGCCGAAAACGTAGCAGGTTGGCCGTTAACCGTAGCTCGAATCTCTGGTGGATTGACCGATTCGTCATACACTATATCCGTCCAGAAATCATTCAGAATCGCCTAAGAGATAGGAGGATTGGCCGTGATGGCGTATCGAATACGTGACCGTGCAAGAAAACGAAGAATATCAGCAACCCTGTCAGCCCGCTTGGCTTCAAGGTTCAGATCCACAAGTATATTGTGTCCCTTGTCAAATGCTCTCGCCATATCTGTAAAATAAACACAAACAACAGATATAATTCTAATGCACGATTAAAAGATTTTAAACTATAACGTATTATGAATCAGGATTCATCAAACATCTTAGTTTAAAATTGAAATTATATATAACTTGTTACAAAATAGTCTCAAGTCGTATATAAAAATTTAACTTATAACTAATAAGTCTTAAGTCTAATTTAAATCCATTATATAAAAGTTATTACTTAAAAAAATCTTAACATTTATATAACTACTTAAAAATAAAATTTATCTAAGTACTGGACTCGCATAAACTGGCCTTGCGAATCGAGGTCAACTCGTTTCGCTTATCAACTCGCTTCACTTATCAACTCGCGATTGAAGTGAACTCGCTAATCATGTCGATCCGCTAGTCAACTCGCTGCGAGTTGAATCGAAGTGTCAACTCGTTCGATGAACAGCCGTTGCGAGTTTATTTTCAAAATCAATTAATCCGTTGATTTTAACATGATCTAACGATTGTTTTACGTTCATTGATGTTCGTTTAACATAAACCACAATGATCCATGTCCAATAACATCTTAAATCTATGTGAATCGTTTAAACTTCAAACCGAAACCCTAAGTTTTTAGAATCGTCGATTTCGAGTTAATTACTTGGTGAAATCCGTTATATTATACCTCAAAATGTTCGCAAAGAAGTCTTGAATATAATCTACGGATTCAAAAACTCGTTTCCTTACTCGCAAAATCAAAATCAAACGAAAACTTAGTTTCGCCTCGTTTCGCCTGTAAGCGGATTCACCAAGTTTAAGTGAACTCGCGAAGTCTGTGGGTTCGGTGGGTTGGCTTGACTCGTTTGACCCCCTTTATACCTTGTATCCGATTCGAGAGATTTCAAGTGGATCCGCAAGTTGACTAAGTCGACTCGCAGGAATAAAAACGCGAATTAAATACTTAATAAAATTTAAAAAAACCATCATTTGTACAAGTCTAGAATAAAATTATTTTTCACTTGTATTTGTTACGTTTGTTCAACTCAAAAAATATTCAGTACCAAAATCCGAAGGGTAAATTCTGATAAATACAAAAACTTAAATTCAACATAAATTAAAATACGATAAAAACACAATCATATAAACCTTGGTATCAAGTACCATTTTATTAATCACTCGAAACAAAGTAAATATACAAAATAAATAAGATTTTATCTGCTTAGGGATCATATTAGTAAGAATAAGCAATTAATTATATATTAAAACGTCTAAGCAGATTGGTAGTATACATACCTCATGAAATTCAAGTAAATTACTATAAAATTACAACTAAATTTATCATTTATACATTTATATTTATGAAACTATATCTTAGGTACCTTTATCCACAAAGCATAATTAATAAATGCATTACTCACATAAAGTGAATATTTTAATTATAGACAGTCCAAGACGATTACCGGTATTATGATCCACATAAACAAATTATACTCAATTTTCTAAGCAAACACTTTATTGTTAGTATGAATATTATCAAGTGTTTCCTAATATATGACATACTGAAGAATTCAAGTAAAACTCATAACACTGCATCATTAAATTTTCAAAGTAGCTGTTACTAAATGATGTATCTTTTCGAAACATATAACATACACTTGAATTTTAAGGTTAGACAAATATCAGACATACCTTGATTATGCTATGTTATCTAAGTCTGTACATAGTACAACAGAAGATCCCTTCTAGCATAATTCAAAATATATTTGAGAATATTAATTTAATTAAAGGTTTCAATTCTGTACTTAGTACAACAAAGTTACCAGTAATTAAGTTAATACCCATATTGCTACTATTTGTCACTTCAAATTAAAATGCATGATAACAGTGTATGGCAATACCATCGTTCAACAATTAAGACTTAATGTCATAATCATAGAATAGTAACACAAGATAATAAACAAGTAGTTAATTAACTTCTTAAGGCTTAGAAAATTTCATATAATTTGCCTACCAGTACATCATATGATGAAGCCATCTAAAGTTTTTACTAAAAATAGACAAATTATAACTTGTGGATATAGGTGTATAATCAAATAAATATAAACACATACCTGATAGAACCGCTGTAGTTCTAAAGCAACTTTATTTGAACCTACTACCATATCAAACTTAGGACTTAAGCTTATTATTGTGAAGCTTATTCTCCTAATGTACTATCATTTCCCTTAGTTTTTGCAGATAAAAACTTAAAAATTTCAAAGAATATTATGTTTATATTCTTTAATGAAGGCGATTCCCCTTAGGTAACAAGCAAATGAATGCCATACGCCTTCTTTTTTTTTTTACATAGAAATACTAACTATTACAAAAATTACCCTTGGAAGACTAATCACTCTGGATTTCTCATTCTATTTAGTTGAACCAACGTCTCAAATCTTGCTCTGTCGAACGCCTTTGTGTATAAGTCTGCTAAGTTATCCAATGATGGAACCTTAACTAACTTTATCAACTTCTTCTCAGCACAATCTCTAATAAAATGATGTCGAATATCAATATGCTTAGTTTTACTGTGCTTCACCGGATTATTGGTTATCGACATAGTAGATTCGTTATCAATCATCATAGGAGTATTGGTTATATTTAACCCGTAATCCCGCAGTTGCTGTTGAATCTAAAGTACTTGCGAGCAACAGCTGCCAGCTGCAACATACTCAGCTTCACATGTAGAAATGGCTACCGAGGTTTGCTTCTTGCACTGCCAGGATACTAATCTACCTCTAGGAATTGACATCCTCCGGTCGTAGATTTCCTATTCTGATTGCATCCTCCGTAATCCGAATCAGTATAAGCTACGAGATCTAAGTCTCCATCAATCGGATACCAAAGACCCAGCTTAGGTTTCCCTTTGAGGTAACGAAAGATTCGTTTAACAGCTTGCATATGTGACTCTTTCGGATTAGCCTGATATCTTGCGCATAAACAAACAGCAAACATTATGTCAGGCCTAGAGGCTGTTAGACACATTAGTGATCCGATCATGGCTTGATAAAGAGTTGGATCCACATCGCCATCACTCGATGTATCTGGACCTAGTCCATGATTGACTGGAATTGGAGTATTGTAGACCTTACTTTCATCCATCTTGAAGCGTTCTAATAGCTCATATGTATATTTAGATTAATGAATAAATAATCCATCCTTCTTTTGATCAACTTGTAATCCTAAGAAGAAATTCAACTCTCCCATTGCAGACATTTCAAACCTTTTCCTCATGACTTTCTCAAGTTCTTGACACATCTTTTCATCAGACGATCCAAAGATAATGTCATCAACATAAACTTGCACGAGAAGAAAGTCTTTCTTTTTCCACTTCACAAACAGTGTACTATCAATCGATCCTCTTGTAAATCCATTCTCAAGCAGATACGTTGATAGTGTTCCATACCATGCCCTAGGTGCTTGATGTAATCCATATAGAGCCTTATTCAAACGATATACTCTATCAGGATACTCAGGATCAGCAAACCCTGGCGGTTGTGAAACATACACCAATTCTTCCACTTTGCCATACAAAAAGGCACTCTTAACATCCAACTGATACACTTTTATACCAAATAATGATGCAAATGCTAAGAATACTCTAATTGCTTCTAGCCTAGCAACTGGTGCAAACACCTCATTGTAGTCAATACCCTCTTGTTGATTAAAACCTTGAACCACCAGACGAGCTTTATTGCGAGTAACGATTCCCTTATCATCTCTCTTGCACTTAAATACCCATCTAGTTCCAATTGGATATTCTCCCTTTGGTAGGTCAACCAACTCCCATACTTGTAATTTAGAGAACTGTGATAGTTCCTCTTGCATTGCTTCTACCCACGAGCTTTCTTTTAAAGCCATTTGAACATTTTTAGGCTCGACTTGTGAGATAAAGCATGAATATAGACATTGATTAGGAATCCCTGTCTCTTTCATTGCAGTATACAAGCTTTGGTATTCTAAATTCTCAGATGTACTAGCTCTGGATTGATGCCTAGTTTGAACCGGAGTATTAATATCACCGATGATGTTTTCAACGGGATGATTCTTACTCGTTCTAGTTGAAGCAACAGGCTCAACCGGAATCTCGTCTTCTAAGTTAGTACCAATCTCTTCCAATGAAGGTACATCTTCCGTACGAGCAGAAGATATCCTTAAGTGTTTCAAAGGAGTAAGTATATCATCAAACTTTGTAGGAAGATCATCAATATCTTATGTTTCTTGAGACTTATCCTCTGAAGGTTGTTGTGACTCACTTGTAGAAGCTTTATCTGAGTCAACATTAGTCTTAATTTCAGACTGCTTAACACTTGATGTTGAAGCGGGACCAATATTCCCATCTTCAAACAATAAATGTTCAGCTATCTCTGAATCACTGACATAGTCACTAATAGGAACTTTAAATGATGCAAAAAGATCAGAATAGTCAAATTGCCAATCTAAGCCCTTATGAACATCCGGTGAGTAGCTCGTAACCTCAATATTATAAACTACCTCCAAACGTCCTGTGACTTTATTAAAGACTCTCTTGTTTGGCGAATTGGGCATATAACCTAGGAAAAATCCTTCGTCAGTCTTCTTACCAAATTTTGCTTGATGTCCAGTCTTTAATATGGTGCATGAAACTCCAAAGGGTTCAAACCCCTTTAAGTTAGGTTTCTTATTGTTCAAAAGCTCATAACAAGTCTTGTTATGTCTCTTAACCATAAGAACTCTATTAAGAACATAACATGCTGTATTCACTGCTTCTGCCAAAAAGATGACCGGAAGCTTTGAATCAGCAATCATTGTTCTAGCAGCTTCAATCAACGTTCTATTCTTCCTTTCAGCAACACCGTTCTGTTGAGGTTCATAAGGTGCACTGAATTGATGTAATATCCCTTTGCTTAAGCAATAGATATTCAACGTTGAATTCTTGAATTCTGTTCCATTGTCACTACGAATACGCTTAACTCTCTTTTTATAGACATTCTCTACTAGATCAAAGAACTCAATTAGAATTCCAGGAGTTTCATCCTTTGATCCCAAAAAGAATACCCATGAGAATCTAGAGTAGTCATCTGTGACAACCAAACAGTACCATTTGCCACCTAGACTTCTCTTGCTTATAGGGCCGAAGAGGTCCATATGTAGCAATTCAAATGGCGAGGAGATAGAGTTTTCAGTCTTAGGTCTGTGTGGTTTCTTGTGCTGCTTTCCTTTCATGCAAGGAACACACTTATCCTCAGACTCGAAACGTTTTTGTGGTACACCTAGAACCAAACCATTTTTGGTTATATAATTCATCTTTCTCCAGTTTAGGTGTGCCATTCTCCTATGCCATAATAATGCGTCTGTTTCCGAAGCCTTGGATAATAAACAGGTAGACACCATTGAAGAGTTAGGAACACCCATGTTGATAGCATAGATGTCCTTCTTCCTTGGCGCCCTCATCAATATCCATTCATCAGGAATTTTGAAACCTGGCTTCATGACTAAGGCCTCCTTTTCATTGAAATAAACTGGATGACCTTTATCACAGACTTGGGAAACACTCACTAGGTTGCGAGTTAGTTCTTCAACATAGTTCACATCCTCAAGAGTCAAAGTTCCATTTGAAACTTTTCCTTTTCCCGAAATTACTCCTCCTTTATCTCCTGCAAAATTTACTTTTTGCTTGAGACTCTCCTTGAAGTCCTTCAGTAGACTTCTTTCTCCGGTCATGTGCCTCGAGCATCCACTGTCTACATACCACCAGCTGTCCTTGTTCACAGCATGCTCCTGCACATAACACAAAACACGATCAGTTGTCAAAAGGGACCCAAGCCATTACGGTCTTGGTTTGTCCCTTATCTTCAACAAACTTAAGCTCTTTAAAATAACCATCCTTCCCATCAGGAGCTTTGGTTACTTTCGAAGTAGCTTGAGTTTGTGGACGATCAGCCTTAAGAGGTGAATTTGAGGATAACCTCCTAGGCACATAATTATGAGCTCTATTATGATAATTATAATTAAACTCATGTGATCGCGAAGTAGTACCACTCTCATAATGACTATGGCCTCTACTTGGAGTTCTAAACCTCGACGGTGTCACATCCCTAGACTTATGGATAAAATTATCACTATGAGTATATGGCCGTTTAGGTTTAGGTGGGGAGACACTATGTTTACCATCTCTTTTAAGAATGTTAACAGGTTTATTACCTAACTTAGGTTTGGTATCTAACCCATCTACAGTCATACGAGAGTCGGTTTGTGTCTTTTCATCAATCACAAGCTTATGTGGTGTTTCAGGCTTTTTGTTAGGACAACACGAAGCCACGTGTCCCTTTTGGTGACACTTGAAACATGACATCTGCTTGCGTGATTTACTCACTTTTGCTTTCCCATCCGGAGTCTTAGGCACTAAAAGTTTAAACTGTTCCTTATCAACTTTATCATCAATCTTAGCATCGTTAATCACTCCACCCGATACAAACTGTATTTTGGTGAACTGAGAAGCCTTGCTATTATCTAATGATACGTTCTTAATAACATCTTTCTGTGCCTCTGACTGTTCAGGTTTATCAGCTACTGAAATCTCAGGATTAACTTCAGTCATTTCAGAATCTTCAGGAACAGGAGTGTAATTGGCATTAAAAGGAGGGGATACATCATTGTAACCTAACCCAGTCTTGTCCTTTACACTACGTTGAGCATCTAACATTTTATCCATTTGAGATGTCCTATAGTTCTCAAGTTTACGGTTTTGCTCAATTAACCTTAAGTTAATGTTCACTATTTCCTGATCCTTACTAGCAATTGTCTCATTCAAGTCCTTGATGTTCATATAGAGTCCATCTATGATAACAGATTTTTCACTTATGGTATCTCTAAGTTTTGTCCTATCCGAAGCATCAGACTTAATTTTATCTTTTAAGGCCTGTTTATCATCACTTAATCTACGAATATCCATAATAGCTTGATCAAGTTCAGATCTAACAGTCTTATAGGATTCCTTATCCACATTCAATTGCGATGACAGATTGCTATTTGACACAGTTAAAACACTATTCTGAGATTGTAAATCAGTAACTAAGTAACAAACATCAGCAAGATTAAGAATATCTAAACATACCTTCTTCTTGTCAGTTTGTACTTCAGCCATGCGTGCCACGAATTCTTCAGGACTCATATCTGGAGTTGAATCCATATATAACACGTCATCATCACTTGCCTTCACTTCAGACTCAGGCACCTCTACTCTCTGTTCCATATCAGTGGGCATGTAGGACACTGATCCAGCAGCTGTCTCTTCAATCTCGGCCATCAAAGCTTCCTCAGAATGAGCTTGTCAATCATAAGAGCCATCCAACTGCTTCACCACTAAGGCTTTGGAAGCAAGAGTACTTTCCGAACCTTGTTTTCCTTGTGCTTCTACTTTAGGTCTTTGGCATTCTCTAGCAAAATGACCAATACCCTGACAGTTAAAACATCTGACCTTGGTTTTATCAAACCCTGATCTATTGCCCAAAACCTTTCTACCAGTTCTCTTGAGGAAATTTTTAACTTTTCTTGAAACCAATGCTAACATCTCTTGAAGTTCCAATTCCTCAACATAATCCGGATCTATCTGTTCATAATCCTCGTCAAATAGAACATGATCATTGATCTTTCCCTCTATGTAATTCTCATATGATGCCACAAAGGAAGCAAGAACAGACAGTTGCTGTTCAGCAGATTTCACACTCATCGGCATCTTCTGATGCTCTTGAGGTGACTTCTCAGAATTCTTTCCCTTTGTCTCATCACTAGAGGAGGAAATAAAGCACATATCTTCAGAAATCATTTCTCCATTTTCACCAGTATCACCAACTTACAGTGCAGTTGTCGAACTAGAGGACGCAGTCGAAAGATTTGTCTTTCCATGATACAACCCAGGGTTCTGAACCTGATCAGAATCACTATCTCTTGACTTTCTGGAGAAATCATAACCTTTCAGCTTGTCAATGACTTGCTCTAAGGTCATAGTAGAATACCTGGTTTCGTTATCTTTAATCATAACGCCATACATTTCCCATTTAGAAGGCAAACCCTCAAGAAACTTGTCGGTTTTAGCTACTTCTTCTTCAACAATCTCATGGTATTCCAGTTCACTTAGCAGATGGTAGAAACGCGTGACATAGGCATCAAGATCTTCTCCTCTTAAAGCTTTAAACATAGTAAACTGCTTTTTGAGAAAACTCCTCTTGCCAGCTCTCGCCTGTGGACTTCCCTCACCTCTTTTCTCTAGAGCTTCCCAGAGCGTTCTAGCAATATGAAAAGACTTCAGTTGATGAGCGATTTCTTTAGGAAGGCACATCTTTATGCAAGAATGTGCTTTATTTTCATTTCTGTACGCTTCCTTCTGTTCATCACTCATGTTTGGATAGGTAAGAACCACAATGGCATTTTGAATAGTTTGAGTAGGTGCGGTGTATCCACTCTTGATACACATCTAGATTGACAGGTCATGGAATCTACAGTAAGATTCAAATCTGTCCTTCCAATTGTAGTAATCTTCGATCCTCAACAACTTAGGTGGAACGTTCGATTTTCCCACCTCGTGATCCATCTCGATCATTCTACTTAAGTCAGACATCTTAAAAACGTAAAATTAAACTGTTTAGCGAATTCAGAAAACTCAACTCGTAGGACTCAGCTCAACTCGCAATCTCAACTCGACTCGCAGAATATGTCGATTCGCAAGCCTCAGTTCGGATTGCTAAAGATGTCGATTCGCAAGTGATTTCGATTCGCGAGAAATCTCAGTTCGACTCGCAAGTCTCAGTTCGACTCGCTAGTTCAACTCGATTTGCAGGCGAAGCTGTAACCCTAATCTCGACTCGCGAAACGGCTGGAAAACCCGAAAAAACGAAAATTCAAGGTATTTTTACGATTCAAACAATAAATTTCGACCGTAAACAAACCCTAAAACGTCCAGAGAATGATTTTGATCGTTAGTATTGCAAGAAAGCACATAAAAACGACCTGAATAAAAAACGCAATATCACTAAAACTCACGAACACACTCGTATTTAGCCCGAAAGCTCTGATACCAGATGTAAGTCCCTAGTTCTAGGATCGATAACTTCGTTATCTGTAGTATTAAGGTGCGGAATCCCTTAATACGGTGTTATCTTACTAATAACGAGTAAGTTCGTAATTGCGTATATAAAGCTTAACTTTAAACGAATAATACGTCAAAGCCTAGCCGTTAGGTTTAGGTATTCTCTGGATATTGAATTCGCAGATTGATAATATCGCCAAAAGTTATGTTTTTCACCGTATGAAAAACATTATATAGTCTGGTCTCGGCTCGGCTCGCATGGGCCTGCGAGTTCGGTCCAACTCGCAGCCCAAGCCCAGTATAGGACTCGGCTCGCCAGACTAATGCTTCGCGAGTTCAGGTCTCACCTCACAGCTCAACTCGCTGCGACTTGAGATCTCGACTCGCTTTGCATGAAACGTCTATATATTTATTTCGTATTAAACATTCGTCTAACTTAGCATAATAATATGTTTAACGAATATTACTAACAAAACAAATATTTATTTACAAATCTAAACCGATGTACAAACGTAATAATAATTACACCAGTTCTATTTCAAGCTAGATCTGTTGTCACAATCTATGTCTCAACATCGAATTTTTTTAATCTCAAACGTTGAATTATTGAAGTCTGTATCTATTTTGAATTTGTGAGTGGAGCACTGAGCTTGAACCGATGTAAACTTAATTTGTTTTTGTTTTAGTTTTCCATAAAATGACGATTGCTGGTATGCAAAAACCACTATGTTTCGATTCCGCGTGCTATAGTCACATTGTAAAACTGTGAGATACGGAGTATAATACTTCATGTTTTTCATTAGATCGACCCTGATGGATCATGATATGTTTAATTTAAATTAGTTAGCCATGAATCGGATCATGATTCGATAAATTATGGGATTCGATCACAATCCATTTTAATGTGATTATTACTAATGGACTGAAATCAAAATTCAATTCATATCCATTCATTTCACACCCTATTACTTATGATGGTTATGTGAAATCACTAGTAACAATGGGAGTTGTATTAAACAGCAGATAATAGCTTGCCTAATTAATCATCAACTTAAATATATTTAAATACTCCCTCAGTCCCATTTAAAATATTCACATTACTATTTTGGAATGTTCAATTATAAGTGTCCACTTTAATATTCAACCAATCAAAAAATACTTTATTGGGTGGATTTAATATTTGATTGGTGAAAAGTATGGTTAGTGGAGAATCCTAAAACTACGTGCAAAGTCAAAGTGGACATTTTAAATGGGACGGAAGGAGTATATTTATTACAATTATTATTAAAATAAGGGTATTGTTAGCTGTCAATAACGTGCATAAACTGGTTGTACATTAATTGATATTTATGGGGGTAAACTTAAATTCAGGGGGTCAGATAGTTTATTATGTTATACGTACAAGTATCAATGCGTGTTTTAAATTCTTATTAACAGCCGTAGAGGATGTCGTTATCATTTTTCTTTTAGTAAATAATAGTTAAATTCGGTGGTCCGCGTCGAATTAAATGATAGGATTAGGAGTTTGGGGACTCACCAAAATACCGAACAGCACATACTAACTTGCTGCACACGCGACGTACCGGAGGAATTTTCCCATTAAAACCACCCTTCTCATTTAATTTACTACATCATAATTCATTATTTCTAAATATAGCATATACGGAGTATTATTTTATATTTACCCTGAATCATGAAAGTATTTATTATTTAATGCAGAGGTATCAATTTTTAAACTCGTTGGTTATTTATGGGTCGACTTGGTTAGTATTTATGAGATAATGAGTTTGTTGGGTCTCTCCCCATTTTTTTGGATGGGTCTAAATGATTATTTAATATAACCTTCAATTGTATAACAATTAACCAACGGGTCTAGCGGGTAATTTTTTTTTCCACTTCATTTCATTATTTTCATTTTTCACTCAAATAAAAAAAAGTTTGGTGGAAACCTGATGGGTTGACCCGACTCGAGACCCATTTGACCCGGATCCGTTTAGACCTATCCTCCTAAATGACCCATCTAAACCCGGACCCATTTATATCCAAATTCATCTAGACACAATGACCCGACCCATTCATTTTGCCACTTATAATTTAATGGATTAATTAGATAACTATGGATGCTCAAAATGATCCTTATAAGACAATAATAATAATGTTCCATTTTCCAAACAATACAAAGGCGATTATGACATGATACTTAATTAGTTTAATAGAAAAATCACCATGTTGAAAAAAATAGAAACTTAATTAGTTGGTCAAAGCAAAATATATAACAATCTAGATTTAATTGTGATCGAGTTTAACAGCCGACTAAAGTCGTGCATATAATTACTTGCAACTTGGGATTACATGACCCACTTAATAATAGTCAATAATTGACTTGACCCACTTAGAGGTCGTCGTATGTTATACGTCCAATTCTAAATTCTATTTTTTACTTTATATTGTCCAAATGCACCAAGTCAACAATAATATATGGAAGTCACTGGTTGATGGTTAATGATGTCATTAATTGAACTTAAACTATATTATATGTTTAAATCAGTTTTTAAGATATTTTATGAAATAAAAATTTATGTAACATGAGTATTAAGTCTTTCTATGAAAAAAAAAAAAAAAACCTTGTATTACCACTAAAATTATTTACAAAAATGATATGATATTCTATATCGTATATACACTATTGACTTTTGAGACGTACTTTTTCCAATTAAGAAATCATATACTCCGCATTATATAATGTACTTAGGGTGGAGATAGGGTAGAGGCACTAGGGTGAGCGTGGTACGGAACCGGTACCGAACCGTACTGAACCGGTTGGTACCGGTTATTTTTTTGGCCCTAAAGTGAGTACCGAATACCGAACCGTTTAAAGCGGTACGGTACCGGTACAGTTCAGATACCGGTACGGGTAAAAGTGGTACTATACAGCTTTGGTACCAAAAAATAGTAGAATATATAATAAGTAAACATATCTACATATTTTGTATTCGATAAAATTCAAAGAAGCTAAATATTAATGAATCTCAAATACTCCGTAAATAAAAACATCATTAAGTGATATAAATGGATATTAACAAAGAAAAACAAATATATACAACAACGTTATTGTACCGAAAGTCTAACTCTATTTTATACTTCTTAATTACCCAAAAAAGATCATTTTTATATTCATAGACATATCATATGATCATAGAAATAAGGTTTCAAATAAATCTCTTTATAATATAGAAGGAACCTATGGAACTATAACAAAGAAAAACATGTATATTTCGGATATGGTACCAAAGCAGGAAAAGTGGTAAAATACCGGTACCGAACCGGTTGGTACCGGTTATCTTTTTGGTCCTAAAGTGAGTACCGAATACCGGACCGTTTAAAACGGTACGGTACCGGTTCGGTACGGGATCGGAATTCGGGTACGAATGTTCACCCCTAAGAGGCAGCGTAGACACCCACTCCTACAATAATTTTTAAATTACGTAAATAATCATTTTTTACGGTAGTAATGACATTTTAATTAAAAATTGTCGACCCTATAATAAAAACTATAAAGGAAATTGAAAATAACTTTTTTTTCACCTCCTTCATTTTGATTTCCTAACTCTGCGCCTATTATTTACTTGTTATAGAATATATATACAAAATAAATAAAGTTAGAAATCAAGAAGTCGTAGTAGAAGCGTAAAAGCAAGTCGTAATTTGAGAATGTTAATGATTTAAATATTTAGGGAAAATTTCAAATATATCCCTAAAAACTTCCAATATTACACATATGTCCATCCAAACTTCATAATATCATATATATCCATTCAAATTATATAAACTCTCACATTTATCCAAAAAATAATAAATAAATATAATTAATCTTTTAATAGCTTCTTAATTGATTAGAATTGACATTCCTACGCTTTCTTTCTTATCAAGATTTCATGGCGCCAAAAAAGAAAAAAACCCCGCCAAATACAGAATCGATTGTGATCAACTGCATAAAATAAGATGAATTTGACACAATCCTTCTCTTATTCTCATCTTAGAAGAACCCTACGCTTGGCCAGTATAGAGAAAGGTTACCTTTATCTTTTGGCGACTCTCTTCACGTGTGTGATCCCGTACAGTTCTCAATCATATTGCATGTTTATTTTTTCTGCTGGGCTTTGATTGTTGTTTGGGCAGTTCTGATTGTTTCTTTTGATATCATTTTGCAATATAAGGATTTTGGATAGTGTTGTTTTTAATCATATTTATTATATATTGGATCATCAAATAGCATTATTGATCTTGTGTCGATGGTCTAATGTTTTGATTGTCTATACAAAGTAAAAGTTCTTTACTTTTATGTAGTTATTAAGACATATGATGATTCATCTTGTTGGATTTATTGAACTCAATTCAGCCCTTCTTTTAATTGGTAACTGTCATCGTGATGGATCACATTGCTACTATTTTTTGTTAATGACAATTGTATTCGACACGTATCTGCTCTTTTTAAGGTGTTTTTTTACAGGATTCATTGCTAAAATTGTGGCTGATTATAACCTAGCCTACACGTTAACACTTGCAATCCAACATGGAGGATGCTATCGATAGCTTTATTCCTGACTCATCAAGACCAACATGGGAGAACATGGTCGAATCACCAGTAATCGAGTAATTTTTTGTCATTGTGTTAGAGTATATTCTACGAACTTAGGGTAATAGCAAATCATTTTCTATCTAATTAATTTTCATTTTTCAGGCAATCGCCAACCAAGTGCAAGCTAATACAGAAATATGGAGGCTATTTTTGATTTGCTAAGAACTCATATAGGAAAAAATATTGTTTTGGCTCTCAAAAATCAATCAACATGGAGACAGGATCATATAACTTGAATCAACTGATGGTAGAGGTGACAAAACGTTATCCATCAAGGGGGGATCTGGTTTTGTCAATACTTTTTCTTGATAAGAATGCAAAAGAGCAATCTTTTATTAAGCTTGATTCGGATGACAACTTCTGGTTTTGTTGCATATTGTTTACAGGCTACCTAAACTCATTTGTTAAATGATTGTTGGGTAAATTGCATTTTTTATCCCTGTGGTTGTCTACTTTCGCTGATTTTATCCCTAAACTTTCTTTTTCGCATTTTTTATCCCCGTGATTGACCAATTTCGCAGTTTTTATCCTTTTCACTAACTTTGGTTAGTTTTTAGGTTAAGTCATATAAAATGACCAAAATAGCCTCGTCTCCTTCCAATCCCACCTGAAAGCCAAATTCTTTTTAATTAACATCACTTCCAGAAATTAACACACCAACACAAATTTTACGTACTTTACCTTTGTAAATTTATAAAACATAAAACACAAATTGAAGTTTGCGAGACATAAACATGATTTAGATTTGTTAAACACAAATTCTCCCGCAGTTAATACAAAACACAACATCAAAGATAAAAAAAAAAAAACAGATCCGAAATCGAAACTGCAACCCGATCTTACATGCAATCATGCTTATATATCTTCGTCGGATCTGATATCAATACCGAAACCGAAACCGTTTTCTTGAAATCTATTAAACCTTCAATTGTGTTTGAGATCCATTTCAACGTCGGTGGGAAATTTTTCAACCACCGTCCAGGTTTTCAGTTTTGTTCGAAATTCACTTCCGGAAATATTTCAACCACCATTCAGATCTGGCCGGCGAGAAGGTCAAGCAGATCCGACTAGTTACTCCGGCCAACCATTTTTTAAATATGGCCAATCTTCTTCGAGAGCGAAATCGATTTGGGGTTTTAGGGTTTTTGTACCTCTTAAGGTTAATTCGAATTTTACTTAAGCATAGAGTGATGAACAGAGGTGGATGGGGTTGCAGGTTGCTCCCGTGACCGAGAGAGGTGGTGTTGCAGGTTTACGACGAAGGGTGACGGCGGAGTTAGAGAGAGAAGGCAGCGGATTATAGTGGTGAAATTACGGTGGTGTACAAGTCTGATGGTAAGTGTGTGAGGGTGAAGGATGGAGATGATGATGGTGAGTGTGAGTGTGAATATGATCAGATCTCATTTTGACGATGATGATGAAATATGATCAGTTTCTTGTTATAGGATTCTTTTAAATAATTTTGGTGATTGGTGAAGATAAAAAATTAAAATCAAGGTTTAATACTTTGATTATATGTTTGACTTGGGTTTGTATTGAATTGGTGGCTCACTTTCCCATTTTTTGACTATCGAATGTTTCCATCTGCTCACATGGTCATACTACTGCCATCATTATTTATTAATGGTGGAATTTATTGATTTTGATTTGTGATTAAACCTTGAAGATGGTTAACCTTCAAGGTTCAGTTCAGGTATTGATTTTGGGAGGTAAAAAGGTGCAACACAAAGAAGAAGATGGGTATATTTAGTGAAATTAAAATTTGGCTGATGAAGGGTAATTTGGTCATTTTTTATGATTTAACGGAGAAAACTAACTGAAATTAGCGAAAAGGATAAAAATTGCGAAATTGGTCAACCACAGGGACGAAAAATGCGAAGAAAAAAGTTTAAGAACGAAATCAACGAAAGTAGACAACCACAAGGACAAAAAATGCAGTTTACCCATGATTGTTTTTATGAGCTTTTGTCCGTCAATAATTCAAGTATGATGAACGTCTATGTTGTTTTTATACTAAGAGGGGTAGTATGGGTATTTATTAAATAAATTAGTAGAATTGGTAAATGTGAGAGTTTATATAATTTGAATGAATATATATGATATTATGAAGTTTGGATGGATTTTTTTTTTGAACGGCAAATAACTCATTCGGATCAGTAATGGAGTATCATCGTGCCACCACTACTGACCCCACCTTTTTGTCTCACCTAAGAAGAAACCCTCTAGAGAGGCTCAAACCCGAGACCTCTCCATCATTGGGAAAACTCCTTACCTCACTCTTACCACTTGGGTAAGAGGTCATTGGTTGAAGTTTGGATTCCAATATGAAGTTTGGATGGATAATATTGGAAGTTTATAGGGATATACATGAATATTTCCCAAATATTTATTGATTCAACCACTATGTATGACCGACCGATCGCTTCACTCTTTTGCTCCATAGCCATCCATTTTTTCTATTTTGTATTCATTCTTAATAATGTGATGAACGTTTAATCTATATTCTAATTAATTAATACTTAACGAGCGGTTTTTAACCTATGTGTTGCGGCAGAAGTTTTTCATTCTAAAAGAAAAATTAGACTATGATATAAAATGAAATGTATAAAAGTTCGCATAATATGAAAAACTTTGTATGGAGAAAGGCGACCTTTTGTCATTCTTGCAGTAGTTACTTTGGATATTTTGTATGAAGAAAGGCATGCACACTTCATATTCATGGACATAGAAATAGAACCAATATCTCCCATTTTCAAAAAGTAAAACATCTCATGACAATGCCATTTAACATGTTATTTAAAAAGTACTCCGTATAGTAAATCAATATAATAAAAGTTATATACTTTTATTTGGGATTTAATATTAGAAGTTTAGAACCTTTAAAATATAGGCATGCCAACAAAATCTAGTGTCATAGATAACATATGCAAAAACCTTGAATTTTGATCTGGTGGCGAACATAAAGATCCCATCCAATGAGATATACAGCCTTCAGTCTTGAACACGTACTATCCCGATCCATTATTGTTAGCTCCAAAGGAAGTCATAACGAACATCAAGTTAGATGCACGAACGTTCTCCATAAATTTCCCATCTCTTAAGAATTCTTTATTGATCTCTGGAGGTTCTCTTGGAAGCGGTAACCTCACTTGACCACCTCTACAACATCGGTTGTAATTAGGTCTTCTAACATCATCATTCCCTTGGAGTCGCTCTGCATACCAAAACTGTGCATCATAGTACTAACATACTTGATCACAATCTCCCAAGTCCAAATACGTTGAAGATACACCTGAAATAAAAACACGTTGTCGATTTAAATGAAGTCATACCAACACGGATGTGGAAGATTTTCAAATACAAAACTAACCTTGGGAAGATGAAGCGCGACCAGGATTCTAAACAGGCTCAGACCGCTCACGTATATGTCGCTTCAAAAATGAAGATGAACCGGCAACATTCCGAGTTCGATCAGAAGCAAGGAGAGTTTCAGTTTCTCGGGCAATCCCATGTCCATCAGCCAATGCATCAGTCCTCATTTGAGACTGTGAAGGTGTTTAAATACCCTGCGAAGAAGACCCACCACTATGGACAACCTTGCGACGTTTGCGTCGAGGGCACGCGGTAGATGACGATGGACCAGCAACATCCAAGTCGTCCTCATTAGCAACTTGATCAGAAGAAGAGATACATACGAAAAGTTCAATTTCATGGGTCCCATATCTGTCAGCCAATACAACATTCCTCCTTCATGATTGCAAAGGTGATTGAAGAGAACTTTGATTAATCGATATAGAAATTTGCGGGTTTTTATTTTCTTTCATGTTGCTTTGTGCTTGTGAGTAGAGATTTTATTATAAGGAATGAGTTCATATTGAATGTAAGCATCAGACATTTGAGAAATGCAAATAACGATAGCATACGATAATATCATGAAAGCCATGCGAAACACTCATTAGTAAAGGTAAAAAATATCATCCTAACACAACGAAATTAAACAACATATGCACATGAATTCAGTAACTACCTGTGGCGTATAAGTAGGTAAGCAGAATATCAAAATCCAAATCCAAAAAGACGAATAAAATACACAACATTTAGCACCAAATCATACAACGAACAAAGGCGAAACATAGGTGGCATTTCATACTCATTTACTAATCAAGAAAATTGACTGTATATGAGTAAAATAAACAGTCTCTATAGAAAAGAAACGAGACGCCAAAAGTTTGTACCCAATACATCACAATCATGACACTCGGTTTATCCAAAAAATGCGATTTAACAAATAAGTCTTTAAGGCAAGAGAAATCGGACCCAAAAACAATACTCTTATTTCGATTATAGCCAAATAAGGTGTTTATCTTCTAACAGGTCATTGATATCATATACATAGGCACTTTAAAGACGTTAAATAGAGCTAGTTCTTTAGAGAAAATCGTTACATAAAACCCAATAAGGGTCGTATAAAGCATGATCTTGAATTCTTGATGGGGTCTCAACTCCCAATTTTTCCAAACGGGACACCAAATCAGCGTTACCCAGGCCAACACATGAACCCTAAAAGCTACAGTAAGCATAAATCGCTGAAGAAAAGAAAGAAACCCTAGTATGACATGAAGCGTAAACTTAGTAGAGCAAAATTAATTCAGGATGTTACCGTGTTGCATTGCTATTGATGGCCGACGACAATCAATAAGAAGGGACAACGAAGCGATAATCAACAGATCGGCTGACCGCCTGGCACCTCACAAAATACGAATGAAGAGGGGGAAAACAGAGCGTAAGTTAAAAAAATAAGAGGAAGATTCGAACAAGGATCCTCCCTTTCAACTGTTACCTGAGGTTACCAAACCAATCACATAATTGGATTTGTTTTTTCTTATAAGATAAATATATAAACACCTATAAAAAATAACTATTCATTTAACAATAAAATTTACCAATCCAAGTAAATACTAGTGTGTCCAATATTGTACTTCGTGATAGTATACCTCCAACTAGTTTATATACCCGGGCGTTGCCCAGTTGACCTGGTTGCCATGTATGTAAGACTTGAATTTGTATTATCATAGAATGTAAAGGCCTCAATTTGTATACGATCTACGAAAAATGCATAAACAATAAATTTAATCACATATAAAGAGAAGCAAATCCAAACACAATATAAATAATACAAGTAGTTTGATTGAAAATATGGATCATATAATCAACGAACCAAATAAATAATAAAATAACAGTCCCGACTAGCCTTTGGTTAAAAGTAACTTATTTACAAATATAAACAATGTGGTTTGTTTATGGTGATTAACCCGGATTATTATAGATATATGTACAGTGTTGGATAACTGATTCAAGTGAACTGGGGAAATTTAGGACACTCGATAGTTTATCTATATGCTCATCTCAAGTTCCATTCTTCAATCACATCCACTAAATCCTTCACCTAAACATGAAAATATAATCCCAATGAAACCAATAAAAAGTTAAAGAGGAGTTACTTTTTTGACTTTTCTCCTTTTAAGTTACATTAGGTTAGGCAACATATCAAACCTGGGTCTTTTACAAGTGCCCAAAAAGGGACCAATACACAACTTTGTAATCACTACCTGCCCAAAAAGGGACCAAGTTCATTGGAACGCACTTCATGAATCTATATAATTACTGTAATAAGAGTTTTGTAAGCATGATACTAAAAAAAATATATAAAAATGCGGAACAAAAAGTGAATTTGGGTCAACCCAAGCTGCCCCATTTTTAGCCAAACTAAGAAATTGTTAGGTTGGCTAGTTACTTGACCTCCCGACCCATCCATTTTGATATTTCTAGTCTACATTAATACATCCTTCTTAACATCTGTAAAATAGAATGATCCATTCAAAAAAAACTACAATCAAGTAGAATATTGAACCTCTAAAGTTTAAAATTTTTAGTAAGAACAAATGTTTCCACAGTGTGTACTCATTAGGACCTAACTGGTAGAAGACGAGCCATGATATTACCTATATGTTGGAGTTGAGGTCGAGCAAACATGATTGACCCATCTAAGTGATTCATCACTAAGAATAAACACTCACAATCCAGATAGAAACATGAGCATAGACAATAGTGAAATATATGAGAGCAAACCTGTACATTGTGTTATAGCTTCAGGAATAGCTGATAATTGCCAATGTTTAAGAGCTTGACGCAGTGATTGGTTGCTGCAACCATTTACCATACTGGAATTGTCCTTATTTGGTGTCTGTAAATCGATATGGAAATCTTTATTCATCGCTTATTTTAATGATTCTCCAGTTTGAGTGATCCTTTCCTTCAACTTCTGCCTAGGTCAAAATGCTTCCTCCCTGGCAATATTTCTAACCTTTTCATCTGCCTTAATCTTGCTCATTTCTTGCAAAAAAATAATAATAGAAAAAGGTCACAAATTGGAGGTATAATTAGAAAATAAACTGCACCTAATTGTAGAAAACAAAATATAAAATCATGAAAATTTGTATGACCTGCTACATATTGTTGCAGGAAATGCTACATTACAGACAATATCTACTAGAGTAGGCCTAGCAAAAGTTGAGAAAATAGCCTGTGATATATAAATGACCAACGGTTGAATTTAAGGCGCAAATAAGATAATATAGCCTTTGACAGCGAGTTGTTGATAATAAATGAAAAGGTTGTTTCATGTAGCAGATTAGATAAACCATGACCTACAATTAGATAAAAGCTTGGCACCGGCTTGCTCCATTAGAAGCTAGTCATCAAGCGAACTCCAGATTTGAATGGCAAAGATCATGGCTTACCTTGTTTACCCAATTAAGTGAACTGTCACTAATTGTAGTGTAGATTTTCATACTTTTAGAAGCAACCTGAAGAAGCAATATGATAAAGTAAGAGATTAACATGAAAAGAGACAAAATTAAAAAAAAAAAAAATATTGTGAAAAGTCATTACTAACCATGGAAAGTGCCAGCTGAATCACAAATTTAATTATGAACTTCTGCTCCTTGTTGCTGCACGGGACACATTAAAATCTTAACTGGTTATGTTTGACGCAAATTGTAGCCCAACTTTAGCACCAAACATATGTTTTAAGGACTGCACTGATCATACAAAGACTGAAGGTTATACCTGACATCTCAGAAAACGAAAATAGAAGTTGATGCAGAGATGGTAGTTGTTCAAGCAGCTCGGGAGTGTCAAGAAGTCAAGATCGTTTGTTCGCTACACCACAATTCGTATAAAGAGTTAAAGTCGTCACTTTTAGCTTGAATCCGTACTCAATTTAATATGACTGAGTATACAAATAACATGGTTATCGAAAAAATAGTAGTGCGATAATTATCTAACCGGGCGGTCTGCTTCAACATCATTTTTCAAGAATCGGAAGCACTCCGGCATTTCTTCCAAATATAGTGCATATGTTCTAACCTAACCCGAATAATCCCATGCTGAATAAAAACTCACAAGATATTTTGAGTTCACCAAATATTATGGTGCTTCAATATCATATTTCTAGAAATCTCGAATAATTACCAAACTACATAGTCATGATACACCAAAATGCCTTCCATGAACCATGATGTTATTCTGAGTCATGGTGATGTCAGGTGTGACTGATGAATCTGCTTCAACATTCCTACAAGATCCACTCCTTTTGATATAAAAAATAAAATAAATAATTCTAGTAAAAAACCAAAGACGATGAAGAGATTACTGCAGCTGACACCAATGCCTTTGTAAATAATAGTGTTGCCTACTAAAGGAACTGTATCTTGTAATGTAATTTGTCAAATATTAAACGTTCAATTTAAATTGAGAACTAAAAAGTAAAAACAGATACATTAAAGGTACGGACCTTGTCATTCATCTGTATATGTAGTTCAAAAAAAAATTTGAGCTCGAGCCTCAAACCCAAATAATGAAAAATGCCGACCCCTGCAAACATACACAACAATACATTAAATAAGGTTAATGAGTAGAAAACGTTGCAAGTTCAAATCATTGTTAACAACGTATCTAAACTTACTGGTTAGCAGCTTGTTGCTTTACAAGCACATCCAAAACCCCCAGTCTTATGAAGTTGCTTATACTGTTGGCCTTGAAGTGCATTGAGTAATGACAGTTGTCTTTGTAGCACACATCAATCCTTATGAAAAACGTGATCGAAGTCAAAATATTCAATAATTGTAAGCATAACCACTTAATGAATCAAAATTAGATGATGGGTTTCAACAATGAGCATTGATAAAAAAGGAAAAAAGGAGATAAACAATTTGAGCAGGAAGTACCATAACTATGCTTTGAACCAATAGTCTTTCCACTTCAATTCCTTAATTTACTATACCTTTTCCTATAAAGGTATATCTCGTCTAGAGCCTGCATGAAATATCACAAAAAATATCACAATGCATGTAGTTGGGCAGTTTACTACTCAAACAAACAATTATATTTAATGTGTAAAGGTTGAATGTAAACTTAAAACCAAACATACTTAAAATTGATGACTATAAATAGTCAAAAGTATTAAGATATTGAAAAATTAGATGATTAATGGAAAGTCAAAAATTCAGTTATAGAGCAAATGAGAACCAACCGAGAAGCATAATTTGTTGCACTGATGAGAATCCATGTTTTTGGCTACTCACCACAGCTTTAGGTAAATGATCATACGAGTGATATCTTTCTTCGAAATTGCACCTGCTCACAAGCAACCAAAACCCATAAGAACACATCATGAAACCACATATAGCAACAACAAAAAAAGTAGTTGACCATAAATTCAGAGGGGCCAAAGAAACACTCAAAGAAGTTGTGGTTAAAGAAAAGATGAATTATAATAACATCAAGATAAAGATTTTTAAACATGTTAATCATTTCATCAAACACCTTTCAAGCACAAAATCACAAACCTTATTGTTCATGATAGCCAAAGTACTTGAATTAGTTGATATTAAATATGAATATTGACATAAAAATCAGATAGTTTCATAATCAATTAACAAAAAATGGTAATTACATCAACCTTGATCAGCAAACGAAAATTGCTAACATGTCTATTCAATTTCTCAATGAACAGTTACTTCAATATCAAACTCAAGAAAACAACATCATAGAAAAACATAAAAATCATTACCGAACTCGAAAATCTAACCAGCATCACCGCCATAACATCTTTTCCATCCTTCACAACTCTCACTTGAGTTAGATTACCGTCCAATTTACTTGACTCGTATAAACTTTAGCCATGATATCTACAATCAAAATAACCGAGAAAGTAGATGATGAAGAAAGGAAAAATAAATTAAATAAACAAACAGGTAGAAGACTTCAAGACCAGTTGGAATAGCTTACCAAATTACTTCCTTGTGATGATCATTAAATGAAAGACGAAGAATTGGAAAAAAAAAAAAAAAAAGTCGCATAGTTGCACTTTTCCCAATTTGGGGCTGCACCATGGTGTTTCTAATTCTAATTTTGAATTGGAGAAACCGTCTCCCAAAAATAACCGAAACTCCCTTTATTGAAGGGTCTGGATTCAAAGTCAACTTATCCAATGGATGAGATTCAAAGTCAATGCCCACTCCCTGGCAACCATATATAAGAGGAAAGACTGAAGGTTATACCTGACATCTCAGAAAACGAAAATAGAAGTTGATGCAGAGATGGTAGTTGTTCAAGCAGCTCGGGAGTGTCAAGAAGTCAAGATCGTTTGTTCGCTACACCACAATTCGTATAAAGAGTTAAAGTCGTCACTTTTAGCTTGAATCCGTACTCAATTTAATATGACTGAGTATACAAATAACATGGTTATCGAAAAAATAGTAGTGCGATAATTATCTAACCGGGCGGTCTGCTTCAACATCATTTTTCAAGAATCGGAAGCACTCCGGCATTTCTTCCAAATATAGTGCATATGTTCTAACCTAACCCGAATAATCCCATGCTGAATAAAAACTCACAAGATATTTTGAGTTCACCAAATATTATGGTGCTTCAATATCATATTTCTAGAAATCTCGAATAATTACCAAACTACATAGTCATGATACACCAAAATGCCTTCCATGAACCATGATGTTATTCTGAGTCATGGTGATGTCAGGTGTGACTGATGAATCTGCTTCAACATTCCTACAAGATCCACTCCTTTTGATATAAAAAATAAAATAAATAATTCTAGTAAAAAACCAAAGACGATGAAGAGATTACTGCAGCTGACACCAATGCCTTTGTAAATAATAGTGTTGCCTACTAAAGGAACTGTATCTTGTAATGTAATTTGTCAAATATTAAACGTTCAATTTAAATTGAGAACTAAAAAGTAAAAACAGATACATTAAAGGTACGGACCTTGTCATTCATCTGTATATGTAGTTCAAAAAAAAATTTGAGCTCGAGCCTCAAACCCAAATAATGAAAAATGCCGACCCCTGCAAACATACACAACAATACATTAAATAAGGTTAATGAGTAGAAAACGTTGCAAGTTCAAATCATTGTTAACAACGTATCTAAACTTACTGGTTAGCAGCTTGTTGCTTTACAAGCACATCCAAAACCCCCAGTCTTATGAAGTTGCTTATACTGTTGGCCTTGAAGTGCATTGAGTAATGACAGTTGTCTTTGTAGCACACATCAATCCTTATGAAAAACGTGATCGAAGTCAAAATATTCAATAATTGTAAGCATAACCACTTAATGAATCAAAATTAGATGATGGGTTTCAACAATGAGCATTGATAAAAAAGGAAAAAAGGAGATAAACAATTTGAGCAGGAAGTACCATAACTATGCTTTGAACCAATAGTCTTTCCACTTCAATTCCTTAATTTACTATACCTTTTCCTATAAAGGTATATCTCGTCTAGAGCCTGCATGAAATATCACAAAAAATATCACAATGCATGTAGTTGGGCAGTTTACTACTCAAACAAACAATTATATTTAATGTGTAAAGGTTGAATGTAAACTTAAAACCAAACATACTTAAAATTGATGACTATAAATAGTCAAAAGTATTAAGATATTGAAAAATTAGATGATTAATGGAAAGTCAAAAATTCAGTTATAGAGCAAATGAGAACCAACCGAGAAGCATAATTTGTTGCACTGATGAGAATCCATGTTTTTGGCTACTCACCACAGCTTTAGGTAAATGATCATACGAGTGATATCTTTCTTCGAAATTGCACCTGCTCACAAGCAACCAAAACCCATAAGAACACATCATGAAACCACATATAGCAACAACAAAAAAAGTAGTTGACCATAAATTCAGAGGGGCCAAAGAAACACTCAAAGAAGTTGTGGTTAAAGAAAAGATGAATTATAATAACATCAAGATAAAGATTTTTAAACATGTTAATCATTTCATCAAACACCTTTCAAGCACAAAATCACAAACCTTATTGTTCATGATAGCCAAAGTACTTGAATTAGTTGATATTAAATATGAATATTGACATAAAAATCAGATAGTTTCATAATCAATTAACAAAAAATGGTAATTACATCAACCTTGATCAGCAAACGAAAATTGCTAACATGTCTATTCAATTTCTCAATGAACAGTTACTTCAATATCAAACTCAAGAAAACAACATCATAGAAAAACATAAAAATCATTACCGAACTCGAAAATCTAACCAGCATCACCGCCATAACATCTTTTCCATCCTTCACAACTCTCACTTGAGTTAGATTACCGTCCAATTTACTTGACTCGTATAAACTTTAGCCATGATATCTACAATCAAAATAACCGAGAAAGTAGATGATGAAGAAAGGAAAAATAAATTAAATAAACAAACAGGTAGAAGACTTCAAGACCAGTTGGAATAGCTTACCAAATTACTTCCTTGTGATGATCATTAAATGAAAGACGAAGAATTGGAAAAAAAAAAAAAAAAAGTCGCATAGTTGCACTTTTCCCAATTTGGGGCTGCACCATGGTGTTTCTAATTCTAATTTTGAATTGGAGAAACCGTCTCCCAAAAATAACCGAAACTCCCTTTATTGAAGGGTCTGGATTCAAAGTCAACTTATCCAATGGATGAGATTCAAAGTCAATGCCCACTCCCTGGCAACCATATATAAGAGGAATTTGCACTTTCACATGAGTTAGCTTATGGACTTTCCCTATAAATTTTGAATGAAAAAAGGATCTCATATAACATACTCGCTTCTTTCCATTTAAAATGTTCACTAATCTACTAACTACACTTTTCACTAATCAAATAACTAGGGGTGTGCACGGTTCGGTTTGGGGCGGTTATGGACACTAACCGTAACCGAACCGAATATGGCGGTTAATTGATATTAATAACCGTTGGGTTCGGTTAATTGACGGATCGGTTAAGCGGTTAATTTTGACGGCTCGGTTAATCCTAGCGGTTAAAACGGTTAACCTATGTTGGTTTTGAAAATAAAAAAGAAATTACGAGTTAACTTTTTAGATCCAAAAGAGCAAAAGTAAATATGAATGGATATTAAAATTCAAATATTGGTTTAGAAGTTCATATGTAAAGTTCATATATTATATTGGTTCATTACAAAATTCCAAATCAAAATAACAGAAGTACAAAATCAATAATACAAAAATTAACTTGTATATATTTCTTAATTTTTAGCACTAATCCATATAGGAATAAGAATAATATATGTATTAATATATTTATTTAAATAAACAAAAAATAAGTATAATATTTAAGGCGGGGCGGTTAATGGCGGATAGGTTATGGACATTAACCGTAACCGAACCACCACCGGCGGTTAATTGTATTTTACATAACCGAACGTCGGTTTGTATGGTTAAGCGGTTAATATGGATCGGTTTAGCGGTTAATATGATTACGGTTCGGTTAAACGGTTTTTGTGCTCACCCCTACAAATAACATATCTATCGACTAAAGTCTCTTTTAATTGGTTAAAATATGAAAGTATAAATTATTTAGAACAATCTAAAACAATAATATGGACATTTATGGTGAGACGCAAGGAGTATCACACACTATTTTGGAGGGAGCCTTCATGACCTCTTCCCCCAAGATCGCATCTTCTTAAATGGGTGCTAATCACTCCTTGAGCATCTCATAGTCTCATACACTTGAAATATCTCATTGAATATTCTCCAAAGATGTATTACTTAACCACCCTTGATTAAGTTAATTTCAAATCAAGTTTGCATGTACATTATAGTGTTAAAGATTGATCACTCATAAGCATACTCATTTTGCATTGAAACTATCATTCCTAATATATATAAAAAAGCTAGCCAGTCTACCCAATAATGCCCGTATTTTCTTAAGCCAAGGTCATTGATTCGAATTCTCTCGTTAGTTGTTCTATTTTGATTGTCGTGTTCCCATATTTTCTTAAGCCAAAGTCATTGATTCGAATTATCTCGTTAGTTGTTCTATTTTGATTGTCGTGTTCGATTCACATCGTGTTCAAACTCCTTAAATCCTATCCTTTTTCTTTAGCGGAAGAAAAAGACTATTTTACCCTCATAATTAGAGCTTCCATACACATACACAAAAAGTTATAAACAAGGTATGTCACTTGCAATTTAGATTTCGTAAAAAGATAACAAAAGATAAGACTAAGCATAAACTTATTCACATGTATGATTTAACTATTTTGTTAAGGTAATTAAAATTAATTAACATTTAGTAATATACATATAGCTATAAACATTTACGAATACGATTCAACATATTTATAGAATAAATAATTACTAGATTTAAGACCCTCGACAGCGCGGGCAACCAAAATGAATTTGTAATATATATGAAGACTGATTGTATTTTTTTAAAGATTTTTTGTTCATAATAACTTTTTATTTGTATCACTATTAGATAAGAAGGTTAATTGTAAGTATATTAGCTATTTGTTATAAAAATATATTGCGATGACCAAAGGTTTCAACGATAGTTGTAAGTTTGTAACTTCTCGGATAATTTGAGGGTAAATAATGGTTTAATCACCAAACTTTCAACTTTTTTTCGTTTTAACCCTTCAACTTTTTTTTTAACGTTTTAAGCCTTCAACTTACGGGTTGACCAATTTTTAATCCCTTCACTTTAATTGACCGTACGAAACAACCATTTGTATGACTTGTAACCTGCGACGTGGCAACTGGACAAAAACCCAAAGATTTAGCGACGACATGTCGTCGCTAAATGGCGTCGCTAAAACCCTACAGCGACGACATGTCGTCGCTAAAAACCTACAGCGATGACATGTAGATGCCACGTAGATGCCAACTGTACCTAAACCGGCTGCATTAGGTCACAGTCAAGGTGAATGGCGAAATTAACCGGTCAATCGTAAGTTGAAGGCTTAAAACGTTAAAAAAAAAGTTTAAGGGTTAAAACGAAAAAAAATTGAAAGTTTGGTGATTAAACCATTATTTACCACGTCAGTGTTTCAAAAGTTGCAAATTATTATGCTTTGCGTACAACATAAAACATGACTTTCATTTTTGTGACACCCCCAAATTTAATGCTTTGCGGAAGCGAGTTTTGGGTGTCACTAATCAAATATCAAAACACCAAAGTACAAGCAAACGACTCTAAATGAGACGTTTTAGAAATACATTACAGTATAACAAAAGTAGTACAAGGTTTTAAGTTATAAGTAATACATCATTGCGAGTTCGCAAAGTTAATCAAAAGATTTTAAACACATAATCAAAGTACAAAAGATTATGCCAATAAAATCTTCAAGAGTTTATGCATGCGACTCGTACTAGCCTAGCATACCCTGCGGGCCATCCTACTGTTGCTGAGTACCTGAGAATACATCACTAAAAAGGTCAACCAAAAGGTTGGTGAATCTCATAGGTTTGTATGTACAGTAGTAAACAGTTTGCGTAAATCAGTAAGTAAATCATTCACAATAGTAAAACAGTAAAGTTTAATTGTACAGTAGTAATAAGTCAGTAACCAAGTATTTCACCAAGTATTTCATAAGTACAGTAAGGTCGGTATAGTCGGTCAATCTATTGCCATGCCATGAGCCATTATAGTCGAAGCTTAACACGTCAGTAATTTTGCCCCCGTGAGTACTAATCCAAAAATACTCATATGAAACGAATAAGAAACGCCTGTTTATACTAGTGCGGTTCGTGGTGGCGCTACCACCCCAGGCGGGGATTGTCAGTCCCATATGGATCCATATACTAAAATTCGCGCTTATCGTATAACTGACGACTATAATTCAGAGGACTTCATTTGATTAACTAGAAACTCATGCAGTTTAGTAAGGCAATACGTCTGTAAATAATACATTTTGTATTTGTATTATAGTTGTAAAATAATACATTGTGTATTTGTATTATAGTCGGTAAGACAATACATTTTGTACTTGTATTCAATTCAGTAAATTAATACATTTTGTACTTGTATTAACGTCAGTAAAACAATACAGTTTGTACTTGTATTCAAATCAGTAAAATAATACATTTTGTACTTGTATTAAAGTCAGTAAAGCAATACATTTTGTACTTGTATTCAAATCAGTAAAATAATACATTTTGTACTTGTATTATAGTTTGTAAAGCAATACAGTTTGTACCTGTATTCAAATCAGTAAATTAATACATTTTGTACTTGTATTAATATTTCAAGTAATTTCAGTAAACAATTACACAGTAAACAAGCAGTAGCAGTAACAAATATATTTTGTAAACAATATATTCAGTAAACAAGTGATGCACCTCCCCCAAAGTGAAAACAGTAAAAAGGGGCAGTGAGACTCACCTGAAGAGCAAGCAACCCTAAAGTGCGCGTGTGTACCAACGTAATCTCCTAATGTCCTATACACACGATATTATATAATTGTAAGTGTACGTTTAATAAATCATTCATTGCACGTAAGTATATATATCGATATACTTATTAGTTGAATATATATATTCTTATATATATATTACTTGTCGTCCTTGAATATATGTATATATATACATATAATTGTAGTTGTCTTTTCAAAAACATAATTTGTTTGTTACGAATGTTGATTTTGTATATATATATATATATAGTTATCGTAAATTTATACATATACGTATATACATACCAAAACATAGTTTGTATAAAAGTATTTTTATCCGTTCTAAATGTTTTCCATATCATTTAGTGACTCTCTGTATAGTTACTACGCGTTATGCACCTAGTTCAAACCATTATGCACCTAGTTTTCTATTATGCACCTGGTTTTTCCATTATGCACCTAGTTTTCCATTATGCACCTAGTTTTTCCATTATGCACCTAGTTTTCCATTTTGCACATAGTTTTTCCATTATGCACCTAGCTTTCCATTATGCACCTAGTGTAAATTAGGGTCCTGGAGATCCGCCGTATTGGTTTGAATACGCCGTATTCAATGGTTTCGAAGGGGAATACGCCGTATTCACCCGAATACGCCGTATTCATTGGGTTTGGGCAGGAATACGCCGGATTCAATTCAATCCGCCGGATTCACATGTCTGGTTCGACTCTGTTCTTTCCAAAACACAACCAAATCCGTTTTAAAACCATTTTCGCATATAATCAACATAATAGAACGACATAACATGATAATATAAGTAATTTAAACACATATTTAAAACAAAGTTTAAAGTTTCTTACGAATTAAAATTTGAGACCGAGAGATGGTGAAGATGATGAACTTGATGATGATGATCCAAGAAGATGAAGGAGATGATGATTATGATGTGGTTGATTGTTTGTTGTTGTTGTTGTTGAAATGAAACCGAAAGAGAGGAGTGGAGAGAGCCGAGAGAGAGATCAAAAAATGTGTGCGTGTATGTGGAAAATAATTGAGGTCGGGTAATATAACCGGCCTCAATTATTGAGGTAGGTGGGTGTTTTCCCGACCCGTGTTCGTGTACCCGATCGTAAAATAGTATAATCTTTTAAAATGATAAATTTCTAAATATAATTTCGTATTCGTTTTTAATCAAAGTATTTTATAAAAATACTTTTATGGAGATATAAAAATATATCTTTGTTTAACTCAAAATACACGGATAGTTTCTGTATTTGAAATGTATTTAAATTTCAAACGGAGTACGTAATTATTATCCTCAATAATAATACTTGATTTAAAAATGTTTTTCGCTTGCTTTCATTTTGAGTTTCTACGTTTTGTTAAATTCGTGTATTTGTGATTATTAATTAATCGTTTCGGTTTATATGTATACATATATATATATATATATATATATATATATATATATATATATATATATATATATATATATATATAATACTTGTGTACTTGAGTATTGACACGTATGTAATTACGTGTTTTAAAAGTTTAAATTAGGAGCTAATTTTGGGTTATTTTGACCGGGTGTCACATTCTCCCCTTGTTAGGAGAATTTCGTCCCGAAATTTGTGTGTAGTAATTGTATGCGCATTATCTAAGAAAGTGTGTGAGTCTACTGTGAGTGCTATAACCTCATTTTAATAATACCTCCCTCCCCTTGTTAAGCTAATGCCCTACTGGCCATTAAAGGAATAGAGGAAGTGTGTTGTAAAGTAGTTGACCATTTTGTCGGTGGGACAAGGTCAGTCAGTCACTAAGGTGTAGCTACACTTTGTACTAGTAGCTTAAAGTAAGGTAGTAATTTCTCTATGTTCATACAGGTTGTAATGTATAGCAGTATCATAGTGTAAACCAGACCCTATCAGTCTCCTACAGAAACTAATGGTTTAGCCTACGTTAGTTTTATGTGGGATGTTACCCTTTGTATAATAAAAATTTGACCGGTATGTCTTCCGGTATAAAATAATGTAGGATATGTTATCCCTATACTTATGCAAGCTAAAAATCGTCTCTTAAAGAAACTATAGAATCTAAATTGTCTTCTTTCCCTAATCCTTTCGTGCACTTAGAATCTAGGGAAACATAGAAGTATTCAAACAGCAAGTAAGATCTACCAAAGTACAGACAGTCGGGTCATTAGCGAGTAACCATACCCGCGTCATTATTCGAGTCCTAGTAAACTTTTCTTATAGAAGCAAGGGTATCATGGTATACTGTGAAGTTTTTGCGAACCATTCAAAATTTGAAATTTGTTTAAAGCTGTGCACTATAAATAAGTTTACATGATTATAAAATTTTGAAAATTTTATAAACATTTCGTGAGAAATTCCTGTAGAATTTTTATTAGAAATTCATTTTGTTAGAACTATGAAGGTGATAGTCTGTTGAAACTTGAAATCCGTTGAAAAATTGATTTGATAAGTAGTTCAGTTGAAACCATTGTCAGTGATCATGACTTGAACATTTTGTTTAGAAAAGTCTGTCGATAAACAGGAGTTATGAAAACTTCAGGGTAAAAGCCTGTTGAAATTTCGTTGAAATAGTTTTCCTAAGGAATACCTAACAGTACAGTGGAATGAGTTTCAAAATATCTTTGACGTATAATCAGGTAGGAAGTAGTAGTAAGCAAATACAAAGTTTCGATCCTTATATCAAAGGACACTGAAGTAGCTATATTTGTCGTTTTCCGTAGAGTAGGTAGTAACTAAGTATCATCAGCTAAGGCTTATTCCTATACCTTCAGTATATAATAGCCTATAGAGTAGTACGCATTTGAGACCTATATATGTATATATACCTATATTACATAATAGTCTAATCGGATATGTATACAAATCCTATATCACTCATTGGATCTAAGCTACGGAATGAAGTATCGAGTAATAAATGAAATTTAGTAAAGCCAACAACATTGAGGTAGTAGAGTTATCTGTACGCGAATGTACCATCATTGAGCAAGTTAGCAAGCCTCGGGTTTGGGTCTTCCCTAGCACGGAGTACATAGGCTCTCCCTCGAGCAGGGTTGTTGTTTTTGTTTTTCAGTTGGGGGCAATCCTTCCTTAAATGCCCGGTACCATTGCACTCATAACAAGTCTTGGGTGCAGAAGTGTTGGTAGCAGTTGCGGCTGTTTTGCAATCCTTGGCTAGATGCCTGAATTTCTTGCATTTGGTGCATGGGCATACACCATCATGATGAATGCTACATTTTGAGCAAAAGGGTTTGCGGCCCTGATACTCCTTCCTGTCGCCCGAGCCAGTGGGGTAGGTTTTAACAGTATCAACCTTTTTGTTGGAGGTGTTGGGGTTTCCTTCCCACTTACGCTTGCCAGAGTTTCCAGTAGGTGTTACAGGTGTCTCGCGCCTGACAACTTGCGCCATAAGCTCATGTGCCATACGAATAGCACTCTGAATAGTTCCAGGTTTTGACGAAGTAACATTCCCTTGAATATCCTTCGGGAGTCCACGGATGTACCTCTCAATCCGCTTACGTTCAGGATCTACCATAGATGGGCAGAGAAGAGCGAGCTGCTGAAATCGGGTTGTATAACCGATGATGTCAGTACCCTGAACGGTCAAGTGCCAGAATTCGTCTTCCAGCCTCTGGAGTTCCTCATTGGGACAGTACTCATCCCTTAGCATCCTTTTCAGTTCTTCCCATGGAATTCCATATGCAGCATCAATTCCCACAGACTGAATATACGAGTTCCACCACGTCAGAGCACTTTCCAGAAATGTACAGGTGGCATACTTGACTTGGCAGTCTTCCGAGCAGTTACTGATCCTAAAGACTGACTCCATCCTTTCAATCCACCTGACCAATCCAATGGCACCTTCCGTGCCCTTAAAGTTCAGAGGTTTACACTTGAGAAAGTCATTGTAGCTACAGGGTTTAGCAACAGAAGCATCGTTCACAGACGGTGATGATCGAGTAGCTAGAGCTTCGGCCACTCCTTGAGAAACAAATCGTGCGAGTTCAGCCGCGCTGAATGTTTGTCTTTTTGGTGGCATGTTCCTTCAATAACAGCCAGGAAAAATGTGAGTTTTTGTGTAAGAGTATGATCATCATAGTTGTATATATAACAGTAATATAATACAACACAAGTGACAATCAATGGTGTAGAATAACGAAGTTTGTAATCATTTAACATGCGAGTTCAAAAGATTACAAGATTTTGAGTGTTTCAAGGGCTGTCGGGGATATTACGTCCAAACAGATATCAGAAGTTATGCGGAATGTGATAGGGAGATAGAAAAGGTTTTTGTACTTAGAGAAATTTTGAATTCGGATGTTAAATATGATAGGTGAGAGAAGGACGGTCCTCTGATGACCAGTTTGTGTAAATTAAGGTGTCGAAGTTCTTAATCTCTACCTAGGTAAGTCTATTTCGAAGAGATGACCCTCTCTGCCAGGGCACATCCCGGTACTATTTTCCTGACTCGATCAACTTACCACAGGCCTATTCTAAAGTGTGTTTGTACAGTGAGTGTGTTACTAAATATCGGAGGATCTTAATAAGCCTATTCATATAGGTGTAACCTATATATACTTATTATCCACCTAGTTGTGTCTATCACAGAACAAGTACAAGTCACGGTTCTCTCGTGGTCAGAGTCAACTAGTGCATTCCCGTTTAACATAACCCCTTTCAGATCTTACATCATCTTTATTTAATTGTACATAGTTGATCAGGCTATGTTAAATTAAACTTGTATGACGAAATCCCAGAACCAGTTATATCTAATGAGGAATACTGCCTAACGGTCATAGTCTAGGCCCACTAAATGCAACCTAGTTCGCTATAACCTTAGGCTTTGATACCAATCTGTGACACCCCCAAATTTAATGCTTTGCGGAAGCGAGTTTTGGGTGTCACTAATCAAATATCAAAACACCAAAGTACAAGCAAACGACTCTAAATGAGACGTTTTAGAAATACATTACAGTATAACAAAAGTAGTACAAGGTTTTAAGTTATAAGTAATACATCATTGCGAGTTCGCAAAGTTAATCAAAAGATTTTAAACACATAATCAAAGTACAAAAGATTATGCCAATAAAATCTTCAAGAGTTTATGCATGCGACTCGTACTAGCCTAGCATACCCTGCGGGCCATCCTACTGTTGCTGAGTACCTGAGAATACATCACTAAAAAGGTCAACCAAAAGGTTGGTGAATCTCATAGGTTTGTATGTACAGTAGTAAACAGTTTGCGTAAATCAGTAAGTAAATCATTCACAATAGTAAAACAGTAAAGTTTAATTGTACAGTAGTAATAAGTCAGTAACCAAGTATTTCACCAAGTATTTCATAAGTACAGTAAGGTCGGTATAGTCGGTCAATCTATTGCCATGCCATGAGCCATTATAGTCGAAGCTTAACACGTCAGTAATTTTGCCCCCGTGAGTACTAATCCAAAAATACTCATATGAAACGAATAAGAAACGCCTGTTTATAGTAGTGCGGTTCGTGGTGGCGCTACCACCCCAGGCGGGGATTGTCAGTCCCATATGGATCCATATACTAAAATTCGCGCTTATCGTATAACTGACGACTATAATTCAGAGGACTTCATTGGATTAACTAGAAACTCATGCAGTTTAGTAAGGCAATACGTCTGTAAATAATACATTTTGTATTTGTATTATAGTTGTAAAATAATACATTGTGTATTTGTATTATAGTCGGTAAGACAATACATTTTGTACTTGTATTCAATTCAGTAAATTAATACATTTTGTACTTGTATTAACGTCAGTAAAACAATACAGTTTGTACTTGTATTCAAATCAGTAAAATAATACATTTTGTACTTGTATTAAAGTCAGTAAAGCAATACATTTTGTACTTGTATTCAAATCAGTAAAATAATACATTTTGTACTTGTATTATAGTTTGTAAAGCAATACAGTTTGTACCTGTATTCAAATCAGTAAATTAATACATTTTGTACTTGTATTAATATTTCAAGTAATTTCAGTAAACAATTACACAGTAAACAAGCAGTAGCAGTAACAAATATATTTTGTAAACAATATATTCAGTAAACAAGTGATGCACCTCCCCCAAAGTGAAAACAGTAAAAAGGGGCAGTGAGACTCACCTGAAGAGCAAGCAACCCTAAAGTGCGCGTGTGTACCAACGTAATCTCCTAATGTCCTATACACACGATATTATATAATTGTAAGTGTACGTTTAATAAATAATTCGTTGCACGTAAGTATATATATCGATATACTTATTAGTTGAATATATATATTCTTATATATATATTACTTGTCGTCCTTGAATATATGTATATATATACATATAATTGTAGTTGTCTTTTCAAAAACATAATTTGTTTGTTACGAATGTTGATTTTGTATATATATATATATATATAGTTATCGTAAATTTATACATATACGTATATACATACCAAAACATAGTTTGTATAAAAGTATTTTTATCCGTTCTAAATGTTTTCCATATCATTTATTGACTCTCTGTATAGTTACTACGCGTTATGCACCTAGTTCAAACCATTATGCACCTAGTTTTCTATTATGCACCTGGTTTTTCCATTATGCACCTAGTTTTCCATTATGCACCTAGTTTTTCCATTATGCACCTAGTTTTCCTATTTGCACCTAGTTTTTCCATTATGCACCTAGTTTTCCATTATGCACCTAGTTTTCCATTATGCACCTAGTGTAAATTAGGGTCCTGGAGATCCGCCGTATTGGTTTGAATACGCCGTATTCAATGGTTTCGAAGGGGAATACGCCGTATTTACCCGAATACGCCGTATTCATTGGGTTTGGGCAGGAATACGCCGGATTCAATTCAATCCGTCGGATTCACATGTCTGGTTCGACTCTGTTCTTTCCAAAACACAACCAAATCCGTTTTAAAACCATTTTCACATATAATCAACATAATAGAACGACATAACATGATAATATAAGTAATTTAAACACATATTTAAAACAAAGTTTAAAGTTTCTTACGAATTAAAATTTGAGACCGAGAGATGGTGAAGATGATGAACTTGATGATGATGATCCAAGAAGATGAAGGAGATGATGATTATGATGTGGTTGATTGTTTGTTGTTGTTGTTGTTGAAATGAAACCGAAAGAGAGGAGAGGAGAGAGCCGAGAGAGAGATCAAAAAATGTGTGCGTGTATGTGGAAAATAATTGAGGTCGGGTAATATAACCGGCCTCAATTATTGAGGTAGGTGGGTGTTTTCCCGACCCGTGTTCGTGTACCCGATCGTAAAATAGTATAATCTTTTAAAATGATAAATTTCTAAATATAATTTCGTATTCGTTTTTAATCAAAGTATTTTATAAAAATACTTTTATGGAGATATAAAAATATATCTTTGTTTAACTCAAAATACACGGATAGTTTTCTGTATCTGAAATGCATTTAAATTTCAAACGGAGTACGTAATTATTATCCTCAATAATAATACTTGATTTAAAAATGTTTTTCGCTTGCTTTCATTTTGAGTTTCTACGTTTTGTTAAATTCGTGAATTTGTGATTATTAATTAATCGTTTCGGTTTATATGTATACATATATGTATATATATATATATATAATACTTGACACGTATGTAATTACGTGTTTTAAAAGTTTAAATTAGGAGCTAATTTTGGGTTATTTTGACCGGGTGTCACAATTTTGGATTGCAAAAAATATAAAGGGTTACCGTGGAACTAATATACTCTTCAAATGCTTCCCTATATTTATCATACAACTGTTGAGAATAGTCATGGGGAGGCTTTTGAGTGTAATAGATAGTCGGCTTTTGAGTGTAATAGATAGTCCTGGACTCCTGGAGAGAAGAGTACAAATAATAGAACACGACAATCAGGTGAGACTTTTACAAAGAGAAAATATGAAAACACTTAAACGAATATCTAAAAACGTGTAAAGCATCATGTATTCTTCAGAGCTAAATTGTTCTGGATGCCCTTCCAAGATTATCTTCAGCTTTGTTATCCCATTAATCATATTAGGATGGTGAAAAGATTACAATTCACAATAGGACCTGCATACATACCTACAATCAAAGATCTTTTTTTTCAGAATTGCTTCATACTAAATCAACATGGAGGAAAAGGATCGTGAAGATCTTAGGAGGCTAGGGTTTGGAACCAGGAGATGTCTTAGCGTGGTTTTTTAATTATTAGTAGCCGAATTTATTTATTTATTGATTAATTAACATTTATTTATTTTTGATATTATATTGCAGGGTTTTAAGTGTAATCTTAACCGTCGGATCGAAAAACCAATTAAAGGTCAGGATTGACCCAAGATATTTTGCTTTAATTATATGTTACAGATAGATAGATAGATATGATGATTACTCACTATTTTGCGCAAATACTAGTTATTAACCAATTCGCTTTTAATTGTTTGGGACGTTGATTCATTTTAATTAGATGGATAAATAATCGGCCCATTTACATTGTTTCTTTGGACCTAGGCCTGTCGAATCCAGTCCAAAGCATTTCATTCCTATGATCCTATCTGATATATTAAAATTCTTTTCATTTTATTTGGACTCTTTCCTCGAAATAAAGTACGTACAAAGATCTGTTAGTCGAGTATAACAATTTTACTTCTTTTTTCTTCTTGATTTTAATTATTAATTTATTATTTATTTATTTATTTTTTTAGAAAGACAAGTATCATACCACTACTACCCCACGAATCCATATAATAACCCACGAATATTTACATTTTATCCTGCTCCAAGACTGAACCCTCAACCTTATGTCCAATTTAAGAAAAACTTTGAGCATCTAGTCGATGATCAAAAATTTTATTGTAGTCAAGTAGGTTATTTTTTTTTAGTGATCCATACACCATTATTTTTTCACGTATAAACAGTTATTGGTATTTCTTAATTCATCATTAATTTTATTATCTTAGTTTATTTGATTACAAGGGTATTTGTGTCATTTTATATATTTCCGGTGAGTATTTTTACCGGATTTAATAGAAATGCAACAAATTTTGAATTAGGGTGGCCTGTAAAAATGTTTTCAAATACAATGACTTAAAAAACAAAGTTATAAACTTGGATAACCATTAATCACCAGTCCACCACATATATAATCCCTTATTTTAATTTTAATGTATAATAATCTAGGGTTTAGGGTGAATACCCAAAATCTCGACAAGTGGCTGGGTGTATGAATAGCTCAAAAGGATAATGCAAATAATTAAAATCATTGTAACAAAATATCTTAGAATGTTGTAGTTTTATAGTATTGACAATCGCTACAAGACATTTATGGATTTCTAGATATGGACTGCGAAAACCTTTTTATTTTTATTTTTAAGTCACATGATTGTAAGCTTTTTATTGCGGAATATAATCCAAATTGATGCTAGATAAAAAGCCGAACCCAGTTAAAAGATGCATCAGTTTGACATTATGCTTTTACTTAGGCTTTAACGCTTTCATGGAATATGCTATTCATTACTTAGTAACAGAGAAGATTTTATATCCCGTATTATATATTAGCAATGTATGTATTTTTATCTGCTTTTATTCATCACGGAACGAATTATAAGATCATGTCTCTACTTGAAGGTAAACTAGTAAAATTGCTCGCGCTTCGCAGCGAGTATTGATGATTTAAATCATTAAAGTTAAATGGTAAAATTAACAGTAGTTCAATTTCAAAATAATTGTCCTGTTTAGAATTTTTGAAGTTTTTCTTTTTCATATTGGATTTTCTATATATTTTCGTTGGTATAATTTTCATTAAGCAGAAACAAAAATATTTAAGTTCAAGAAAAAGAAAGATTTAAAAAAATTAATACTATTTTGAAACGGAGATAGTATAATTTATTTATTATTGTAATGTATAATAATTAAATTATAATTATATTTGTGTCTTACACTTGAGTACTCCGTATTATTCATGTCAATTGTTTTGTAAGTTGGGTGTAAGACTGATTTTCTATTACTCCGTTTTATTCTTGTCAATTGTTTGCAAGTTGGGCCTAAGCCTAAATTTGGGCTCCTAAATTGAAATAAAAAAATTTATTGCTGCAAAAGTGCAAAGTTTCGAAGACGAAACCACGCGGTGGGAAACACACGCTTTAACCACTCAACCAAGGACTTCATTTGCAATCTTTCTCCATACCTATTTTATATATACTTTTTTTAAAGTCGCAAAAAGCTTAAGGAGTTATTGTTCATATTGACCAGTCAAGCCGTGCCTAATGAGTATATATACAATGAGGTGGTAGATAATCTAGACTTTTGAATTATAGAGGCTTCAATACGTGTATTTGTATATATAATATAATAATTTGGTTGTTAATTACAATAAAAAAATAATATGTTCAAATTGTTTCGTTGATTGAGTCGTAACAAAGAAAAACACAAAGAAAAACATCTTATAACTACATATAAAGTCTCATTTTGATAATCAACTAGATCATAACCCGCGGAATTCGCGGGCTAACTCAAGAAATTCTTACAACAAATTAGAAGGTGCAGTGTTAATAGTTATATATTATCTCAAAAAAAATATACCAACAACCAAAGTATGTGAAAATAATTTTTGTAGTCCAAATGATACCAAACTTTGCAACTAAAATTTATTATGAGAAATAAAGAATGGGAAGAACGATAAGATATATAACATGTGCTTGGTTTTACTTCTCGTACTAATTCAACTTTATAGTTTTGAATGTAGTATGATATACAAACCCAAAAAAAGTTATTTTTCAGAATTCAAATCGGCTAATCATAGTATATCAACATTAAACAAATAATACATAAAATTTGAATATAAAATAATTGATTGAAAATGTTTCGAAACTTAAATGTTTGGTTGATTCATATTTTAAATATGAGTCAAACGTCAGTTTGGTACCTTTGTCCCATAACTAACTGCATCTTCCAGCTTTCCCTTACCAATAGCTCTTTATGATAATTCCAGGAGTTGGTGTCCATTAGCAGATGAACAATGGCCAACCAAATACGATCTGTTAATATCACACAATGGTCAGATGTAGTAAATTATGAACTGGTATTATAGGATGATATCCTATATCTTCAAAGGGTGGGGAGAATTCATATAAAAAACTCTTGGAACAATCTTAGTGCAAACTTGGAAAATCAATTTCTCAATACTTAAAAATAATGAAAAATAAGTTAATGCTCCCCCTCAGGCAACAGAGATTCATATTTGGTCAGCAATGCTAATGAAACTTAAAGAGGGTACATTCAGGTCTAGATTACCTTATGGCATAACCCACGTAAGATGACAAATTTTATGAGTTATCATAATCAGAATGTCTTGTACCATATTCTTAAAATTCCATAGCTCCATTAGCATTGACAAGTTGGCGATCATCAGATAGAATGCGTTTCACTCCATTCAACCTCTTGTAAGTAAATGGTGCTACTAATTGAAATGGAATCTCAAGTGGTATTAAGAAGATGTCATCTGAAGTGAATTTAAGAGTTGGCTGGAAGACAGGACTAATCACATAGCCAGGAATCCAGGATTTATATATTCTAATTCCAAACAACTTTTCGACCTTTTCACTCATGGCACACCAATGTATGTGAAAATGGGTCACTTCGGTATATATTTTACGGCTAACAAGAAAAGGGCTAAGAGAAATGTTATGGCGTAAAAAGAGATAAGTTGATGGTATAAAGGTCACCGATAGAAATATCAGGCAGTCAAGTCAACTCAACCTATTTACTTATTTAGACCTGTCTTAGAAACCTTACCTGTTTTGATCTGACCCGCCTACTTTGCAACTTATAACAAAAAAAGATATAGCTTGTTCTTGATAAAATCCTATTACAAGGTACTTAAAATAAAGATAAAAGATAAGTTAAGTTAAGTTGGGCTTACCCGAACTACTAAATATTGGGGTGTGACAACCACCAACACCACCCATCCACCCAGAATCCTAACCACTACCCCTATCAGCACCGCATTGTGTAGGTACAAGGCTAATAACCTAAAAATTCACTTTGCATATGAATCTAAAGTCTTTGGTAGTGAAGGGTTTATTACTTGCGCCAAGTTTTGAAAGTAGCTATTGAGGTGCAGCAAATATAAATAAGTTATTCAATGCATTCCCTATCAGAGCAGCTAATTCGGCTTTTTTATTGTTGCAAAATCTTTTAGTTTGATATAATTCAAATCTCATTCCTAGCTACATGGGTACAACAAAAAAGAAGAGCCAAATTAAAAATTTAGAATACAGGATGAGTAATGGAGAGAGTTATCATTGGACCCAAACTATACATATTCTTAAGATGATGCATGTCCATAAAAAGCACAAACCTGCAATTGGTTTTTGATAGAAAAATTGGATCCGACATAAAATTGCTGAGATGGTTACAGGAAGAGTCACAGGTGTAGCATCAGCTAACCTTGCCATTTCAGGGTAACTCACCCAAAAGGGAGCAGGAATTAGGACCTAAAAGTGGAGACCGTTTGTACAATAATGACAATAATCTCACAATTAATCTAAAAAGTAAGTGGGTCAAAACTTATATAGCAAAAGTACATTGGACTTGACCTCATCACCTTGGGAGCTGATGCGTGTGAAAGCGTCTAGTTTATTAATTTATAAAATGGAAATACCTTATATATACTTCTCACACAACCAGGCAAGAATACCCGATCGAATGTTAGTATAGACTTGGTAAGTCCGAGTCGAACACGAGGAACGGATGTCAATATTAAATAAATTGGAAAATAATACAAATAATTAAAACAGTAAATTTTGGGAGGCGTTTTAGTTCCGATCGAACAATTGACTAACAATTATGAAAAGTGATGGATTAAATAAAACTTAAAAGAAAATAATTAATAAACAATTAATCAAATAAAATTACTTGATTCAAATTATAGAAGAAATGCATTTGCTTGGATTACTTTCCTTAGAGTCCGGAAATCATTTTATTGAATTACTAACATATGGATTTATTGGTGATTTGACAAATATTACCAATCTTCCTTACAAGATAAATTGATATAAACACAATTAAGAAAGACACAAAGTTGTTTTCAACACGCTAACAGTTCAATTTAACGTTGCCCACCAAATTGTATTCTAAATTAAACCAACACCGTTTATGTGATTTATTCTATTGACTTGAATCAACAAAGTCTATAACTAATAAAAGTTATCTTGTTTATCAATGACCATTACCAATTATTAACCCTAACCCGTCAAACTCAATATATTCGGCAACAATCGTCAATTGAAATCAACAATTATCAATAATCTTATAATTAAAAGGAAATCAATATCAATTAACCATAAAACCACGTTAGGTAATTACTAATAATCATTCAATAACCAAGGATCGTCAAATAAACACATAAACTTTTAATAAATCCAATTAAATCCGCAAATCAATAATCAATCCGTAATCTAAGTATCATTATCCAAGCAAACACATGAAAGATTTAGCCAATCATGATAATACAGAAAATCAGATTCAATAACATATCAATAGTCATAATCAAATGAAAGAAAGAAATGTATTCGAACCGAAAAACTGAAAGAATGATTGAACAATTGAAAGGGCTTCGATTCCTCTTCGTTTCTACCTTCAAAAGTGCTCTGAAATGGGGGAAAAACCCCCTCTGGTCGTTTGTAATCGTCTTAGGGTTTGTGTGTTGAAGTTGTAAAGTGAAAACCCTAAAATCGGATTTAAATAGCTGATTTTGCATTTTAGCCGCCGGCTAAATGCTTTAGCCGCCGGCTAAATGTGATCTGTAGCCAATTTAGCTGATTTTTGATTTAGCCGCCGGCTAAATGCTTTAGCCTCCGGCTAAATCTTTCTCCAAAAGGTCTGAATTTTTTATATGTTGTAGCCCTCTCTGTTAGCTAAATTCTCCAACTTGAATCACCCCAATCGGAGTTCGTATGAGGAAGTTATGGCCAAAATACTAACAGCATGTCCGAAAACTCAGCTTTTACACTTTTCTTCATTTTCAGCTCATCTTTCATTCTTTTTCCGATTCGAGCTTCATTTACACTTCGATCTAATCCAATATTACCTATCTTCACTCTTTTAGCTACTTTTCTTCGAAATAAGCTCGTTTTCCGTTCCTTTCCGATCCAAGCTCCAATTTAACTCCTAAATGCAAATATGAACGAAATAAGTATCTTATTCATACAAAATGCATTAGAAACCTATTGAATAAAGGGGTAATTAGTACTATAATGTAGTACATTTTGACGTTCATCAGGAGCAAACAACAAGGACTGTTTGTATTATACTCCGCTTTGCCCCACTACTGACCACAACCTGGTTAGATACTCAGGTGTGTAAGATATATCATTCTCATCTACATTCAGAAATGAAGATCAATATATTATGAATTATAAATATTGAATCTTTTTTCTGAAAAAGAAAATGAAAAATTATCTATATTCGACACTAACTGATAAACGCTCAAAAGTACTATATTTTAGTAGTATTTTACCCATATTCTTGGATGTTTCAATTGCATTTAATTAAGTTTAGATATTGATTTCGTTCATATTTGCAATTAGATGTGGAAATGGAGCGTTGTGAAGAAAGGAATGTAAAACAGTCAATAAACGAGTTAAATGATGCATTTTTGAAGAATAAAGCAAAGCTGAAGAATGAAGAAAGAGTTAAAGAAGAAAAATAAAAATTCGGCTGAAAAAGTCAATCCATACGCCGTATGGATATCCATACGCCTTATGGATTGAGGTGAGGGAGGCCCATGTCACGCGGACTTGGGCTGGGCTTGTTTTACATCCATACGCCGTATGGAAATCCATATGCCGTATGGATCGTTTTCCAGGAAAATATAGATTGCGATTTTAAACCCTAAAAACGAGAGTTCGGCTGTGGTTTTGAAGTTTTCGATTCCAGACGACTTTGTACGAATATTAGGGTTATTTTGGAGGCATAAAGAGCTAAGGTTGAGGGTAATTCACTTTATTCTCTTTATGATTCGTTATTTCGGTTTGTAATTACTTTGATTATTTCGATTTCATTGATGACTTTGGTATTGAATGATCTGAGTTTTATATTTCTGATGATGAATTGAATATTAAAAGTAGTTGTGTGATTAATTAAACTCGGATTATGATTATTGAACGATTGTTATTGCGTATTGAATAAGTTATTTAATTGAAAACTATTATATTGCTCGCGGATCCTTATTTATTGGTAACTGGTAATTATTATTGCTCAACGTGGTTGATAATGTTAATGAGATTGATTTCCTTTAATGTTATTAATTATTGATGGTTATAATTCTAGGGTTTTGACCATTGCTAAATATGTTGAGTCTGATAGGTTGAGAAAGTAATAATTATACACTTTAAAATGAATAAGACAATAAGAGATTATTAGGCATTGTTGAGTCATGCCACTAGAGTTATTTTAATAAGTTGTGAATGTTTAATGCTCAATTTAGGGAAAAGCACACAATTGACTGATCATCTTGTGACATTGGACCAATGTTTAATGTTGGACCCTAAATTGTAGGAATTAGTTGGACTCAGAAATTTGGCTAATTTACATTTAATTTGGAAGCTTTGATTAGTGACTAAATTGATATAAAAGAAATCACAATTAGATAATCAATACGTAATGAATCGGGATGTATGAATCTGAGTGAAGTTAATTATACAATTACTTATTCCTTCCTATTGTTTCCTATCTGTCATTTAATTTTAAGTATTTTATTGTTTTATTTATTATTTTAATTATTATGTTCGCACGGAACTAAAACGCTCCCTTATTTACTGCTTTTCTTATTAATTAGTATTTTCTATTTATATAAATACCACCGTTCCCTGTGATCGACTCGGACTTACCAAGTCTATACTTACATTCGGTCAGGTATTCTTGCCTGGTTGTGTGAAAAGTATTTATTAGGTATTTCCATTTTTAAAGTATAAAACGAGACGTTTCACAACACACACCACTAACCAAGGTGGAGAACATTGTTATAATCTCTTAAATAATGGAACTTACCCTTTAGCTTATTGCATATTGATGTTTGTATTCCTAGGGTACCTGCATTAGGAGTATACTGTTGTTCGTATTTCTAGGGAACCTGCATTAAGAGTATACCTTGTATAAACTTCACGTATTGCATTCATTCCAGCCTACTCAAAATGAAATAGACATAAGTACTATTATCAAATAAAACAAATTATTGACATAAGTATCATCAATTAATGTACCTCAGCAATAAAAACAGGGGTGTCAAAATAGGGTTGTCCAGCAGCTCAACGAATGACAAGAACACGAGCCTCTACAAATGCATTTGCTTGGTCAGTTATAGCAACGGTTTTGAAGGCTTTACGGTGTTGACCCTAGGGATCAGAGTGGTATCAAGTTCCACGATTTTAAGCCTTAAATTCCAAATCATAAGCAAAAAGTCACTTAAAAAATTGGGCGGGTAGGGTTTATGGTCAAGTGGAAAAACCCTTAACAATCACAAGATGTATAACAAACACATTAAGAATCTAAATGGCTTCAAAATATTATCCAACAATAATTTTCTTAATGGATAAAAGAATACCAAAACACAAATAGGTATCTCGTATCAGCACATATTCAGTGCAATGTTGAAATAGCCGATATATCTTTTCCTTATAGTCCTTGATGATGATTCTGTCAAGTTTGAAGCATTATCTATAGTATATACCAATACCACTTTTTTCTTGCCAACATTTGTAAAGCCATCCCAGAAAAGGATTTATATCTAAAAACGACAAACATTATACAATATAAAAATTAACCTCTACCTTTTATGCAGACATGTGAAATATATAACTAACCTGTGAATGCTTTTGCCACCTCTTCTTTGTCAGCTGTTGTAGAAAGCATCTTGAATGCTATAAAGAAGAAAAGCATAGTACCCTAGGGTAAAGAAGTCAAAGAAGTCTTTAGCCAATACATCATGATCATCATTTATTATATGGATATAGACTTCACTAAAACCATCACAAAGTTCTTGCCTGAATTTACCCATCTTGCTGAGTTATGAGATAAAATAGAACATACAATAATATATGGCATAAGACAACAATCAACGACAAAAACTTTCAAATCGGTCACATAAAATCCATAATCACATAACATAAATCATATGAATAGTTCACTTAAGCCAATATATGACTGATAGACTTTTACAAGATCTTAAAAGATGTCAAATCCGTAACTAAATCAAAAAAATGATATAGGACATGGAATAGTTACATACTTGAAGCCATTAATCGAATTTAAATTGTGCATTTCATTAAGCGTTATACCTTACTTTCTTTGTGCGTCGATGCATGCCATCAAAGTAAGTGTCATATGAATTCTACGTCTTCTTCAATTTCATTGAATCCATTTGAAGCCAAACTATTTCCACCAATGTAAATATGACATGATTGCATTTTATACCTGCAATAACTTTTTTCACTCAAAAAAATAAATAAATTATAGGTTAGCATAAATCTAAAACGAATGAAAATAAATATAGAGAATATAAAACAAATCAATTTTTTCATTCAATCATATTGTCAAACAGGTGGTGTGCATAATTAATGAAAAGCAATTAACATAAAGAATCTGGTAGCTATTATCCCTTTGACGAAAATAAAATCATTTATCTTCAAATAATCAAAAAACAAAGAAGAATGAATGAAAGGAAAAATACGTTTGAAAGGTGAAAACTATCTAGGATGAGATGATTACACGTTGTGATAGTAAAAAAAATCGTCATGTTTGTTTGATTATGCCGGAGGATGATGCAAAAACCCTAAAATTACGAATCACCTCCTCTTGTAGTTAGAAGCTGCATAATAATTTTTGATAGATAAGGTTTTAGATCTGAAAGTTTGATTTTGAAATTCAAATTACACATATGCTGGTGCCATGTTTAGAATTGGAGATGCCGTGTTTTTGTATTAAGAAGGGGTAATAGAGTAATTAAAGGATAAAACTAAAGATTTATTGGGTAATCATAATTAGGGTTAGTTATAAACTTAAAAGCTAATTCAAAATTGATTAGTCTAATCAAGCCCTCTTTTAATATATAAGAGGGAATAGGGATGACAAGTACTATGAAAATTAAGGAGTAAATTCCATAAATGGTCCATGTGGTTTACATTGATTTACGAAAACAGTCCCTGTACTTTTTTTTCAACGTTTTCGGTCCAATAACTTTGGATTTTCTCGCAAATGGTCCCTTAACTTTGGAATTTTGATCGCAAATGGTCCCTTAAAGGGACCATTTACGAGCAAAACCAAAGTTATTGGACCGAAAACGTTGAAAAAAGAGTGCAGGGACTATTTTTGTAAATCAATGTAAACCACAGGGACCATTTATAAAATTTACTCAAAATTAAGAGACTACATGTATAAGATTTTGAGTAAATTACATTCCTAGTTCATGTGGTATACACATTATCTCACTCTCAGTTCGTGGGTCTTTTTTTTGCGGTCCCAGTCCCTGACCCGTGTTTATGTTTCATTCCCGGTCCTTGACCCTTAATGCCGGTTAATTTTACCTGTTAAGTCAGTCAACGTGTGTGGCACAAGAGGGCGAAAATGACTTTTCCGTCTATTGTGAACCCTTTTTTCAATCTTTGAACATCCACCTACCTTTTTCAAGCCCTTGAAAAGTCCTTTTTGTCCTTTTGTAACGCGTAAGTTGGATGACTTAACGAGAAAAATTAACCAACGTTAGAGTTAGGAACCGGGAGTGAAACATAAACCAGGGTCGAGGGACTGGGACCTCAAATAAAAAGACCGAGAGACTAAGAGTGAAATAGCGTGCATACCACAGATACTGACAACCTAATTTACTATAAGATTTTCTCAATTAGAAGAAATTGCTTGGATGCTTCTGATAGTCCCGTAATCAATATTGATAAGTGATTTGGAATCTCAATAAGTAAAGTTTAATTGTAGAAGGGAGGTTGAATACAATTAAAAACCCTTTCTAATTTTATTCAAGTTATTTAATCAGTTTTTAATTGTTCTAACACAAACAGAGTATATAAAGGTAATGAAGAGCAACACAATAACAGCTTAACTTGTGAATTTTATTAAGAATAAAACTCACTGAATGTTGATTGCGGAATAGACTAGCCAAAGCTAATCTAAATCAAACACTCTAGCTAAACTATTACAATTGAGATGAATAGTAGTGGACAAACACGCTAACTATTCACTCGCTGATCGATGATACGTGCTTAGACAAACTTAATCACTGACATACAAGTGATTGACACGTACAAACGACAAGTTTCTAAGTACAACGTACTACTCTATATATACTACAAGTATCCCGTAAATATCTCCATTAAAATAGGATCTTGGAATGACCCGTGTCGCTGCTTGATTGGCTTGATCTCTGATGAACCGACATTCTGCGGGTCCCAATTCTGTTACCGCAAATATCTCGTCTTCTTAAAACCAATCACTTGCTGCCATGTAACCCTTTAAACATTCTTCAAGTAAGAGAAACATTTGCTGAAGTACATATGAAGAGTGACTTTGTACTTGTAAAGAAACTTTATTGATGTAGTCACTGAAGATGCAGTAATCCTCCTCACTCACTACGAGCTAACATGCTCTTGTAGAATGACTTGAACTATTGTTCCTCAGTGACTAGCTGTTATTCGGGCAGTGACTTTTGTCTTATTCAATATGAAGATATAAAACTCTCGCCGCTTGTATCAGCGACACACAAAGTTGAGTTTTAATCTTCCTCAGCATGTTAAATCCAGAAGTAGAATGAGTGTCAATCATCAATTGTTAACTTCAGCAACAACAGCTTTGACATAAATCATTTCTTCATCGAGTTGTAAATTATTGAGTTGGTCAGCGACCAGTGACTCAACAGCTTCTATGATACTGTATATCTTCCGAGGAAAATATACCAAAACTTTGATTTGATGGTATCATTATTAAATATTCACATTTCACTTCCAAAAGAATATATATTCAATTTACCTAATATATGTAATGGTCAAGTTAAATATCTTGAGCCAATTTAAAATTGGAATTTGCTAATGGAATCCGTTAGAGTTTTCGTTAATATAGTTATACATGCATATATTATTTGTAGTTCTGTACCATGAATCAAAATTAAAGGTCAACATAAATTTAGAAGGAGAAAAACTTATTTCTACTTTCTTGAAAAGTTTAATGTGCGTTTAGTTACAGAAAACTCCTCACTTTTCTAGAAAAATTTTCTAAGAAAATTAGAAAACGTGTTTAAATTCGAGTTTTCTAAAAAAAATTTTAAGAAAGGAAAATCCTTGTTTTCTTTTTTATAACTCCAAAGTTGAAAACTATTTTTGATGGTTTTCTAAGTTTTTCATCTATACTATTCTTTGGAAAAAGAAAACTCCACCCCTTGTAACTAAACACGTTTTCTAGATTTTTCATGATTTTTTAGAGAATTAAAACATTTCTTATTATCTAGAGAAATGGAAAAAGAAAAATTAAGAAACTTTTGTGTAACTAAAAACGCCCTTAATAAAAGCTATTTTTTTATTTTTTAGATTTTTTAAGCAAAATCCTTTAAAATTTGACAATAGTCACGATTTTCCATTTATAAAGGTCCATCTATTATTTCTTTAACCTATTGCTCGTATATTATAAACAGAAACAGATTAGTTAATTTATCGTAAGTAGTAAAGTAAGCCGACTTTCATCCTTCCTTTTCATCAACAAACACAATCCGCTAGAAAAAGTGACAGGATCCTAATTTGGACTTATTATACATTACCGCCTTACCCTTTCGGTTGAATATGTTATTATTTTTTATTTATTTATTTTTTCTAAAAATTAAAATTAAAATATAAATATGTTTATTAGTAGAGTAGTTAGTAATGCGATATATTCAATGGGGGATATTGATCGTGTTCCATATACTTTTTTTTTTTGGTAAAGATCATGTTCCATATACTTGGGTTTCCATGCTCATGAACTTTCTTATTGGACCTGCCCCTTCAAACAACAAGCAACATCATATCACACCTACAAGCAAGAGGGGCCTCCATTCTCTCCCACATTCATCATCCATAGTGAGCCTTGCTCACCACCGAAAACCATCTCCTTAGAGGGTAATCATTGGATTCCTATCGTCGTTTGCTTCGTTCGATACGAGTTTAAGGGTTACCCACGTAATTCACGGAGTGTCACGAATCGAATCAATCCAACCCGCACTTAAGTGTAGAAATATGCTTGATCAAATATTGTACATTTTTATTCTTTCAACTTTTTAATATTTACACAAATAATACCTCCATTATAACTAGTAAGTAGTAATACTATATATTCAATGGGGGATATTTTCACAAATAATACCTCCTTTATACGGAGTAATTTACTGCACGGTTTATTTGTTAAAAAAAATATATTTTATTTATTTATGTAAAAAAGCATACCCATCGTCAACATCCACCAATCTGCATAAAAACTATAGACATTCTTTCCTCTGTTTTCCGACACTAAAATATTCCTATTCCCCATCTGAAACCATTATTTTAGTTCCTCATTATTTGCATTAATCAATTCAAAACCCAATCTCCATCCAACTTGTTATGCTACTAAAATTTACCTAAATTCCCACCTTCAGTATTCCCGCCCATCTATTTCCTTATGCAAACACAGTCACAATCCACTATTCTATCTATTTTCTTTCAAGATCTAAAATGGAATATTCATGGGGTTTGTAAATCAAGAGTAAAGTAGCTGATTTAAAGGGACTGCAGAGCTCCTTTAGTGCATTAATGGCTGAAAAATGTGAGATTTCTTCTGGGATTTGGGTTTTTTTTGGTTATACATACAAAGCCAGTTCTTAAAGTTGCAATCTTTTTGTGATCTAAAAGTTGATTTTAATGATTATTAGTTGATAAAGATTGGGGCTTTTTTATGGGTTTGTTTCTATTCTACTAAAATGTGAATCTTTTTCTGAGATTTGGGTTTCTTGGTCACATGTACTGTCATTTATAGTTAATAAGGATTGGTGCATTTTTCATGAGATTATTTGCATTGCACTTGAAATTAATTATTTAATCGCCTTTTCGAGTGCATAATGCCCGAAAATGTGAAATCTTTTATGGGGTTTGTGTTTCTTGTTTATATGTACAGAGTAGGTTGTTAAAGTGGTAATCTTTTTGGTATGTTAAAGTTCATTTCAATCATTATTTGTTGATAAAGATTGGTGCTTTTTTGATGGGTTTGTATTATTCTGCCTAAAATTATTTCTTGATTGCTTTAAAATCTCAATAATTGCTAAGAACGCGACATATAGGTGACCCCCACTTTCATTTTCACGCATTTTGGGTTTCTTGAAAACAAATAAGATCAAGCCTTAAATGTTGAAGCCATGAATACCAAACAAGTTAAAGTTAGGAGAGAAAATAAAGGAGATATTTTGGTAAAAATTAAGTCACGAGTTGAAAGAGAGGGTCCATGTTCATGTCACGTGGCCTTGCTTCCCTACTCCCATAACTCCCATAAACCATAACTTATTAACTTCCCTCTCATATAACATATTTCTTCCTTGTGAAAAATATGTTAACTTTTTTCAATCTCGATTTGGGTAAGCCTAACAAAAAGTATCAATTAAAGGTAATTACTTGATCACATGTACTGTTAGATTCAATTTTAGTATGTTTTGGTTTATTTAAATGTGGGATTTTGGAATAATTCCTGCCTAATTCTAGACTGTTCTACCAAAATCTTTATTGTGTGCTTGAATAGGTTGGTGAAAGTTTGGTATCTATCATGAATGTTGAGCATGCCTAAGTGAGTGAGAGAGCAAAGTGGTGAGTGGTCCTAAAAATAACTTTGAATCTTATGGGCTCAATTTTGGTGTGATTGATCTGATAATATCATACGGAGTATTACAATTGTTGTTGAGTCATGTGATTGTGATCTCTTTCTTACTTTATTCTTGGCTTTGCATGGTAATCACAATTACACTTGTACTTAATTAAAATAGGTATGAATTCTTTTGAAATTAGTAAATTAAAAGCCTTTCATGATTGTACTTAATCTTTAACCCATTCATTTATTTCAATATAGTTCACTTGTAAAGGGTGTTTGCAAAAGTAGGAGCACACTGGAACTGGGTGAGGTATGGGTTCCATTTCTAACAAGATTAAATCTTTTCTTTAACAGGTAAAAGGAAAAAGTTCAATCTTTATACTTTTTTCATTCAACGTTATCATCTATTCTGTAAAATCATGGTGTCTTTTTCGCTTTTTAATGAGTGGGAATTGCATTGTTTTTAACGAGTTCCATGGAAAAAAGGTAAGGGATACCGTTATGGGGCCTATTCACAAATGGGTCACACTTTCTTGATCCTTAAAATGCTAGTGTGAAATTGAAATCCGAGTTTCCTTCATTTGACGTTTCCTGTTTCAATACAAGATTTATGGGTATTAATAAGAAATTAGTTTTGTTTTATTTTTTCATGTCTTTTGTTTTATCTGGGATCTGCAGCTAGAATTTAAAGGAAAAGTTGCAATTGCTTCTAATTGAAATATGGATCTTGATCATGGAAAATGTTGGGCAAATTCTAAGGTCTACCATTGAAGTTCCATTTTTTCTTCTTTTCATGTTTAAATTCATGATTCATCTTATTTATTGAAATGTGTTTGTTAAATTCCTGTAGAAGGACTCTTGGAGAACAACGTTGCTGTTGGCTTATCAAAGTCTCGGTGTAGTCTATGGTGACCTCAGCATTTCTCCACTTTATGTTTACAAAAGCACATTTGCAGAAGATATTCATCACTCGGAAACAAATGAAGAAATTTTCGGTGTACTTTCGTTCATTTTCTGGACTTTAACACTCGTCCCGCTTTTCAAATACGTATTCATAGTTCTTCGAGCTGATGATAATGGTGAAGGTAAGTTCTTATAATACTGCATTTAATAAAAAGTATAACTTAGATTTTCTCTAATTTGATTATAACCTTTAGGTGGTACTTTTGCACTTTATTCGTCGATATGCCGGCATGCTAAAGTGAGCCTGTTACCGAACCGTCAAGTTGCTGACGAATCGTTATCTACATATAAGCTGGAGCAATCTCCAGAGAGAGAATATAGCTCTAAAGTGAGAATGTTGCTTGAAAAGTATAAATTTTTGCATACAGCTTTACTAATCTTGGTTCTTCTTGGCACTTGTATGGTAATTGGAGATGGAATCCTTACTCCTGCCATTTCTGGTAAAAATAAAATCTTGTCAAAGTTGCTTTCTAATAAGCTTCTAAATTGCAAATGATAAGCATTTTTTTTCCCTTCCTGTAGTTTTCTCCGCAGTTTCTGGCCTTGAGTTATCCATGTCTAAAGATCATCATCAGTGTAAGTTAAAGCTGCTCCCTTTTTAACGGATTAAATTTTCAAATCAACCATATTATTTTCTGTACTCTGAAACCGTATATATATACAGATGCAGTGATCCCGATTACTTGCTTTATATTAGTGTGCCTATTCGCGCTACAACACTATGGCACACATCGAGTTGGTTCCTTTTTTGCTCCGATTGTGTTATTGTGGCTGATATGCATCAGTGCTCTCGGTGTATACAATATAATCCACTGGAATCCACATGTTTATCAAGCTCTTTCCCCTTATTACATGTTAAAATTCTTCAGGAAAACAAAGAAACAAGGATGGATGTCTTTGGGAGGAATTTTACTGTGCATAACAGGTAAAAAGTTAAGTCTTTTTTAGCATTGGTATCAACTTTATTGTCTTCAATACATTTGGTCATATGCATTTGTCTTTCACTTGAAGGTTAAAAAAAGTTTTACAAATTTTTTGAAACTTTATGATTACTATATGCAAGTCACTAACGAGTACTACAGTTGGATTAAAAAATCAATTTTTATCGGTGAGAAAATTAATGTCAAGCTATTAACCAATGTAGGAATATGTTTGTCCCGAAAAGTCAAAGTTTTGTGACAAATGATCAACTACCCTTGCAGGCTCGGAAGCAATGTTTGCGGACCTTGGTCACTTCTCTTATGCTGCAATTCAGGTACAGTTGAATAGAATTTAAATGGGTATTTAAAAATTTAGTGCTTGGTATTTATGGGAATTTTTTTATTTCCCCATTTTTCCCTCGCAGATTGCATTCACATTTCTAGTTTATCCCGCACTCATACTCGCTTACATGGGTCAAGCAGCGTACTTATCTAAACATCACCAGAACGCCGATTCAATCAGCTATTACGTTTCAGTACCAGGTATTTGACTATTTGTTTGACTATTACATGGTCAAGATGTAAGTTATCAAGCGATTTGACCACTAACACTTGTGAATTGTGATACAGAAAGCTTGAGGTGGCCCGTTCTTGCAATAGCCATTCTGGCTTCCGTTGTGGGTAGCCAAGCAATCATAAGTGGAACATTCTCAATCATCAACCAAAGTCAATCACTCAGTTGTTTCCCCAGAGTCAAAGTTGTGCATACCTCTGACAAGATTCATGGTCAAATCTACATACCGGAGATCAACTGGATGCTCATGATTCTATGCGTTGCCGTCACCATTGGTTTCAGAGACATCAAGCACATGGGAAATGCATCAGGTACTTGCCACAAACCCCAATTCTAAAGATCTAAATTTGACCCAAATAAAATACAGAAAGTTAGCTAAAATAACAGGTCAAAAGTCAACCAAAATGGAATTTTAACACTTACTCTAAATGTTTATACGAAAAAAACCCAACATCATCATAATGTTGTTTTTGTAGTTATACTTATAATTAACACATATCAATATTTACAGAGAAAAAGGACAAAATGTGTTTGGACCAGCTACCCAACCCGTTTTTCTACCCAATCGATAACATGGTTCTCAAGTTAAGTTTTATGTATTTCATCTCATTGCAGGGTTGGCTGTAATGGCTGTAATGCTAGTGACAACTTGCCTAACATCTTTAGTAATCGTTCTTTGTTGGCATAAACCCCCGATTATCGCTCTCTTTTTCCTACTTTTCTTCGGGTCCATAGAATTACTCTACTTCTCAGCTTCACTAGTCAAATTCCGTGAAGGTGCATGGCTACCGATCCTATTAGCCCTCCTCCTAGTTACTGTAATGTTCATTTGGCACTACGCCACCATCAAAAAATATGAATACGATCTTCACAATAAAGTCTCTTTAGAGTGGCTACTAGCATTGGGTCCCACTTTGGGTATTTGTAGGGTCCCCGGGATTGGGCTCGTGTTCACTGATCTAACTTCAGGCATTCCTGCAAACTTCTCAAGATTTGTAACCAATCTTCCTGCTTTTCACCGGATTCTAGTGTTTGTATGTGTCAAATCTGTGCCTGTCCCTTTTGTCCCTCCAGCTGAAAGGTACCTACTTGGTCGTGTGGGTCCCGCGTCTCTTCGATCATATAGGTGTATCGTGCGCTATGGGTATCGAGATGTGCACCAGGATGTGGACTCGTTTGAGTCTGATCTTGTTCAGCGGCTTGCAGATTTTATTCACTATGATTGGTGCCGCCCACGAGCAAGTACTGATAAAGGTAACTGTATGTATATGATTAGGGACACCAATTTCGATGCGTATACTTACACATGATTTTGGTCATTATGCATAAACCCTTTTATAATCATTTTATTAATAAAAATAAAATCATGTTAATACTGAAATAATATAACTTATGTAATTATATTTGACATATTAATTATTTATAAGACATGTTCGGGACAAGAAGTGTTTTGGGCCAATTTGAGCTGGCCCGTCTCGAGCTGAACCTGTATGACCTTATACCCGACCCTTCTAGAAAACTATTGTGGCTTACATTGTGGGTCCGTGCAGGTATTGAGGATCATGTGTCAGCATCAGATCGGTCATCGGGCGAGCATAGACTAGCGGTAGTAGGAAACACAGAATTTTCAAGAACACCAATTTTTGAGGTAGATGAAAACATGAATCAAGTAAGTGTATCATTCGGGTTCCAAACAGTTGAGAGCATAGGTGACATCATCGAGATGAGTACACCCAAAGAGAAACGAGTGCGGTTTGCCATTGATGACAATGACGAGTCAGAAAGTCCAACCGAAGTTCAAATGAGAGAAGAACTCGAAGATTTATTGGCAGGTCAACAAAGTGGGACCGCGTTTATACTCGGGCATTCACATGTGAAAGCAAAACAAGGGTCGTCTATTATGAAGAGATTAGCGATTAATTTTGGGTATAACTTCTTACGAAGGAACTGTCGGGGACCTCATGTGGTTCTCAAGGTCCCTCCCGCGTCACTCTTGGAAGTTGGCATGGTTTATGTTGTATAAACTTATAGTTTTGTGCAGTTAGTTTTTGTTCATAATATTAAAATATGGAAGATATGAACTTCTCTTAGATTAATTTTTATTTTTATTTTTATTTTTTTATTTTTTTTTTATTATTTTTTATTTTTTTTATGTTTGAGCTTACAAATCAATCAAAGATCAATACATAAATTTATACTACGTAGTTTATTGGAATGAAAAGGAAACAGGTTGCAGAAATACAACATTTATTTATGACAAAACTAACTTCTCATATTGATCAATGAGGTATTCGCCATTTTTATGTATCTGTAAAGGAGCGTAATTTTCATGTTCCACGAAGATGGTGAACACGATCTTGAATCAGTATCCTCTCCCAATCAGCAACATTACCAAACGCGTTTTCAGGAAAGGCTTTCAAAAGGTTCTTTTCCTGGGTCGTTTTTAGCCAAATCTTATGTAGAACACAGGAAACTTACAATTCCAGGATCGCTAATATCAAACATCATGCATCATGATGTATCAATCATCATTCAAGAATCATCATTAAGAAAACAAGGAAATTGGGTTGAACCCTTTCTATATAAACATATATATTTTAAACGAATGAGAGTTACAATTAAACGAATGAGAGTTACAGACTTTTGTTCAATCGATACATATATATACAATACTAACAGACACAATGAACAGATGTGTCGCTTCACACCAAACGGTTCTAATGAACCAATACGACTTCTTAATATAATAACTACCCTAACTGTTTCTTTGTTTCCTGCGCAAAGGTTTTGTTGGCCTACGACCCAAACCAAAGTAAAACGGGCTTCATTTATCTAAAACTTTAACCATTATACTAATCAAAAGATTAATGGATTATAAACTTCCAACATCATAAGTAGCTCCTCTTATTGCCCTTTTTTTTGCCCGCACAGTCTTTTTGCTGTAAGGGTTCATATGCTGTATTGAACTTCACATAACAAGGGTTGAGAAAGTGTTAATGTACTACTATAAATGAATCGACCAATGACGTAAACATCCAAGCACAAAATACGTAACTTACATCCATATTGCAAAACCAAAACATGTAGGCAATGGTGACAGCTGGAGTGCAGCCTAAACCGGCAGTGCAATGTACATATACTCTTCCTTTTCCTTATGAAATTGCCCAATCTAGTGAAGAAACAGCTTTCGTTAACATACTCCTCAAAGAATCCCCGTCAAAGTCTCTTGCCTGCCCGATTCACAATGCATCATAAAAACACTTATTTTCTGCCCGTCAAAGTTCTGCTGTTGTGTAGTTAGTTTCTGTTCATTATATTAGATCATGGGAGATAGGGAGTTCCCTCAACTTAATGTTTAATTTCACAATTTAAAAAAAATACATAAAGCTATAGTTTTACAGAGGGAAATGGAAGAAGGTTTTGTAGTTAGAATGAAACCATATATGCAGAAATACAACATATATTTAAGACAAAAACCAACTTCTCTTATGGACCATGATCGATTCACCATTGTAAGTATTTGTAAAGGATCATGGTGCTCAAGTTCTACGCAGATGGAGAACACAATCCTGAATCAGTTTCCTCTCCCAATCAGCCACATTCCCAAACGCAATTTCTGGAAGACTTTTAGATGCTCTTTGTTTTTGGCCAAATCATAAGTAGCACCTCTAATCGCCTTCTAATTTGGCCCACACGGTCTTCTTGCAGTAAGTGTATACAAGTTTCCATAACAAGGATCATGAGAGTTTAAACACACTTAAACTAAATCGATATTCATCGATCAGTTTCACTAATAAATCTCCATCCCCATTTATCCAAGAGGCTAAGATTCATATATAGCACGAAGACATACAATGCCCAAACCACCAAAATCCTTACTAGTTCTCATCTTCCTCAATACCCCATTAGACTCGGCTTTTTTGCTGTATACTATCACGCTCAATCTGTTCCAGCTGCACAGAGGGACAACCGGCTTCAGCTTTTTTGCTGTTGGCTTATCAAAGTCAAGGTGACCTCAGCATTTCTTCGGCTACAGGACATCGTGCAAATTCTTTTGGTTTATTGGGCTTTTGTCTTACTTAGTTGGGTTTTAAAAACTATAGAATAGCCCAAAATAAACTTATTTATGTGATGGAGCCGTTCTTGTTATCATATAATTTGGTCGTGGATATATTCAACGTGTGACAACGGAACGTAACACAATAATATTATAATCATGCCTGCAGCTGCTGATCATTCTTTATCCTCCTCTCAGTTGGCTGCGGATAAAGTTGCTTCCTGCCAAGACCTTGTGACTGAAATCCTATCAAGATTACCGGTAAGATCCTTGATTCTGTTTAAGTCTGTATCTAAACATTGATACTCTCTTATTACAAACCACCTGTGTTTCAAAAACAATAACTCTAAGCTACCAGATCCTCCTTCCGGTTTGTTTGTCCCAATCAGGTTAGGAGAATATGTGTTTGTCCCATTCGACATTGATAATCCGGTTAAATTCCCTTTAACAACCCTCCGTAGCATTGACCCAGATGTGAAATTTAAGCATTCTTGTAATGGTTTGATGCTTTGTGGTGACCGAATACGTACTTCTGATCATAAACATGTTACTGACAAGAATTACGTATATAATCCTACCATCAACCAATTTTTAGGCTTCCCGTCCGCGCTAATGGAAAACATGAATTAGGTATGAGCATAGCTTTTGATCCTTTAAAATCACCTCATTACAAAATTATATATGTCTATTTAGATTGCCGCAAGTGCAAAGTATCAGGGAAACCGATCTTTCCCTGTAATTATCGGATAGATATTTATTCCTCACAAACTCGCACTTGCAAGACTTCATATAAATTTATAATCAGTGATAGATTAGCGAATATCGAGTTTACTAGCGGTGTGCATTGGAACAACGCCATTCATTGGATTGACAGAGATGGATTTATTGTATATTTTGATTTGGATCAAGAGATGAAGCATGAAATAAAAACACCTTTTGATCGTCCTAGGTATGACAAACAGGCTTGTCAAGATTATATATTCGAGTCCCGGGATCAGTTGCTTCTTGTTGAAATTGATTGTCGTCATCTCCTTTCGAAGTTCAAAATATATGAATTGAAAAGAGATTATTCAGGCTGGTTAGAGAAATATCATGTTGATCTTAAAGAATTTGGTGGATCATTATTCCCTGAAAGCTTGTACCCACCTCAAAATTTTTGGGTACGTGAGTTTGATGTATTATCCTTAGTGTTACGAGGTGATGGTGACGATGAATTCTTCTTGATGGTGGAAACACCTGGGAAAATCATGAGGTTAAATTTGGAGTCAAAGACTTGCTACGAACTTTGTGATTTTACTTCTCCTCGCTTTAAAAGTTCCACTCCCAACTTATATCAATGGCCAAATGTTTATCAGTTTGCGGCGTCTCTCTACATCTTTTGATCATCTGTTGCTTAATTAGCTACATATTTTTTTTTGTCACTTTAGTTCATCAATGTTGCTTGCGTAGTTCAATAACTTAACAAGAATATTTGGTTATGCTTGTTTGAAATTCATATGGTTTAATTGCTCTTATTATTATTGTTATTATTATTATTATGATTGTTATTATTATTATTATTATTATTATTCCGGTGTCGGCACCACCGGATTATACTGCGCCAAACACTGGAAGTGTTTCATCACCGTGGCGAGTGTCTTCGGTGTCACGGCACTGGCCTCATTAGCCACGCTCGCAACCACCTTGCTCGTGCCGGCCTCTCCGCCGCCGGCCACGGCCACAATTGGCTCAGAATCCTCAATAACATCCATCATGTCGGCAACGGCAGCCATGGTACAATTCTAAAATAAAAAGCAAGTGAAGGTTATACGGACGGACCTGGGTTTCTGTTTGAAGGTTGGTCGGAGACTGGGTTGAATGCCGGAACAGTTGTTTGAAGGTGATCGGAATGCTTGAAGATGGCCGGAATGCTCTCGAGGTTTTTACTTCGCGTAAAAAGTAAATGAAAGCGATATGCACCTATTTATAGTAAAATCCGAGATGGGCCGGGCCTCATGGGCCTCATCCGCAACCCTACACGTGTCACCAGATCTCACGTTTCGAGGAGTTACCACCGTTGGCCTCGTCATCACCCTTACACGTGTCAACAGATCTCGCGATCTGGCGAATGAACCGGTGCGTGCCAGCCTGTCCCCTGACGTCACGACGCCACGCGTTGCGTCCCGTCCCATCGTATGCCAGTCGCCGAATTCGAAAAGACTCGCATTTAATGCGATCCATGCGCATTTATGACGCTCCGCCATTCGGTAATAAGCAACGTCCTTTAATTAATTATAAGTCCGTCACCATATCCCTGGATTGGAATATAATAACGGACTGGGGGGACTTAATGATGTACATACCATCACCTCCGACTTCGGGCCATAATACGAGTCCGGACCATACTCGGCTCGGATAACATTGGGCACGGAAATCGAACGTGCTCAGGATACACTCGGTGATCTGTCGCCCGCCTTCACATCTGACCTCGGACCCCGGATTACGCTCCGGTCCCAGAACATGTCACCCGAGGTGGTAGCACTCATTCCCGGGTACAACCATATCCGGACCCGGACGACGGAGTCCGGGTACGACGGCACGACCATAACCAAATTATGTTATACTCACCGCGCATGCCTTCGAATAAACATTGCTGAGGCCTGAGCATAGCCTCACAACTGAAGTGTAGCACTTGAGAGATTCATGATGCTATCATAACGAAACCGCGTGCTCCGTACATATCCGATATTCTCTGACAAAAGTACAACCAGTAACCGTTACATGCAGGTACTATATGCATGGCTTGCCCATTAACCTGGTTGGTTTACTTGATTGGTCCACGTCAGCCTTGGCACAGAGAATGTCCTTCTTGCCCACGACCAAGCATCCACGTCAGCTCGAAACACATGGAATGTCATTCTCGCCCATGACCAAACCCTCCACGTCAGCTTAGGGTTTGGGTATAAATACTAGTGCATAGTTCCCATTTCAAACTAACACCTCATAAATCCACAGAGTAATTTTACTTGCAATTGCTCTCCAAGAATTAAGCTTTCACCACCCTCGATTGACTGAGTCTTGATACTGGGTTTGCACGTCAATCGGAGTGTGACAAGCTTGATTCCTCATACATCATCATCATCGTTGTAGTTAAGTGTTTTTACGCTTGAACAATTATTATTATTATTATTATTATTATTATTATTATTATTATTATTATTATTATTATTATTATTATTATTATTAATATTATTATTATTATTATTATTATTATTATTATTATTATTACTACTACTACTACTACTACTATACTACTATTATTACTATTATTATTATTACTATTATTATTACTACTACTATTAGTACTATTATTATTATTATTATTATTATTATTATTATTTACAAACAGTTTTTAATCACTGGGTTGCGACGGGACAAAGATACTTACATATTAGTTTATGAAATAATTTGGTATATATGCAATTTAAAAGTCAGTGTTCCGTATGTAGTCAGGTTCGGTTATTCGAATGGTTTAAGGAGCTATGTATGAACGTAAACTTTATGTTCAATGGTCAATTATTTTATCTTACATTAGAATTAGATGTATATAGTTTCTATATATTGATTACAAAATTACTTTAAAAACTTTTAAGATATTATTAGGGGAGCCCTGGAAATTCAGTCTAGGACATGTTCGATCCACAAGGATTAAGATCAAATGAATGCTTATTCTCTTTCTGTTAAGCGAATATATATTTCTAACCCCTTAGTAACTAATAATCAAGTGATACATATTTTCTAGTTCGAATTTTCTGGTAAAAATAAAATAGGAGACAGGATTCCTAGTTATTCATAACTTAATCGAATGACATGTATTGGTTGTTGTAATTTTACATATCCGGCCATTCTCGAGGGTTTCTTTTTTATTGGCAAAGAGGCGAAGAAATAGAGTCATCATCCCACTCGAATCAATTCAAGAAGGGGTTGGGACAAAAAACATCCATCTCGTTTGTATTTTAGATACTCATATAATATACCCATATTTAACTCATATTACATAACCTTTTATTGATCATGAATCATATCTTATTATTCTTTTATAAATATTATTATACCATAAGCTATTAAATTACTCGTATTTTATAGTGAGATATATTAAAAAAAAAAATGCAGTGAAGGGAAGAGATGAAAGGTGAGGTATTTGTTAAAACTTAAGATAAAAGAAAATAAAAAGAGAAAACAATGCGTAAAAAAGGGTCATGTACTATTTATTTATAAGTAACATAAAAGCTAATTCATCAAATGTGAAGCTAAAAATTATAAAAATCTTGTACTCCATATTGTTTATCTCATTATCAGACTATGAATACATTTTGTATAGATTTTCTCATAATTTACATTACGTATCTGTCAATTCACTTAAATTGTACTTTTTCTAAATGGGTAAACACATCTCAATTGTACTTTTTTTTATCAAATCAAGTTAAACGATTAATATCATAATTATTGTTTTTGTCTTAGTAACTCATGTATACTAAGATATTAGTGTAATTTAAGATCAACCGATTGATCTTTTTATTAAAAAAATGTAAATAATGGTACATTTTTTTGACACTTACGTTTAATGAAAAGATTATAAGTTTATATAAAAACTAAAGAGATTAATTGATAAAAAGACTTCAAAATTCTGGTTGAGAGATTATTTATCTAAATGAAAACTATTTAGTTTGGATTTACCTTTTCTTTTATTGAACATTATTTTCTAGAACACTAGTTTTTGAGGTACATGAAAACACGAATTAAGTAAATGTATCATACGGGTTCCTAACAGTGGAGAGTAAAGGTGACATCCCTGATAAGTACACCCAAAGAGAGACGAGTCTAGTTCACCATTGATGACCACGGTGATTCACAAAATCCAACCGTAAGTTCAAATTAGACAAGAACTTGAAGATCTATTGGCATCTCAACAAAGTGGGATCGGATTTATACTCGGATGTTCAATTGTGGAAGCAAAACAAGGGTTGTCAGTTATGAAGAGATTAGCGACCAATTTTGGACCTCATGTGGTCCTCAAGGTCCCTCTGGCTTCGTTGTTAGAAGTTGGCACGGTTTATGTCGTATAAACTTAGTTTTGGGTAATTCGTTTCACTGCATAATAACAAAATGTAGAAGTACAAACACCAAAGCAAACTCTAAGAAGGAGAATAGGACTATACAATTGGGGATAGCCAGAAACTAGCAGACAGACTAGAAAACCAAATAGCAACTGCTAATGTGATTCTCCTCGATTAATCTTTTTATGTTTGAGTTCACAGATTGTTCAAAATTAGTACATAAATCTATAGTTTTCTAGAATGAAATGGAAACAGCTTGCAAAAATACAACATTTATTTATGACAAAGACTAACTTCTCCTTACTGATCATATGTTCGATTTGCCATTTGTATGTATAAGGGATCGTAACTTTTAAGTTCCACGCAGATGGTGAACCCGATCCTGAATCAGTTTCCTCTCCCAATCAGCCACATTTCCAAATGCGTTTTCAGGAAGACTTTCGAAAGGTTCTTTCCCAGGGTCGTTTTTAGCCAAATCATAAGTAGCGCCTCTTATCGCCTTTTTATTTGGCCCACACGGTCTTATTGCAGTAAGTGTATCGTATGCTGTATTCAACTTTACATAACAAGGATTGAGAAAGCGTTAATGCACTTTAAATAAATTTACGATTGTAGAATAATGGCATGTGTAAAGAGGGTGACTTACATCCATATCACAAAACCAGAACATGTAAGCAATGGCAACAGCTGGAGCCCGACCTAAACCTGCAGTGCAATGTACATACACTCTTCCTTTTCCTTCCGAAATTGCCCATTCGAGTGAAGAAACCGCTTTTGGTAACATACTCCTTAAAGAATCCCCATCAAAGTCTCTTGCCTGCCCAATATATAACATATCAAAGAAAATTGACATTCTAAACTTTTGTTTTTCATTTCAGGGCTTAAGTGTCTACAAATGTATCATATTTTAACCAAATTCAAAACTTCAGTTGTATCTATTTGACCCCTAAACTGGTGATGTGGCATCAGATCTGATGATGTGACAACTTATATAGATGCCACATCAGCAAATGCTGTATCATTATTTACCCAATGTCGAACATATACCTATAATAATATCAACAGTTGAAAGTTTAATTCGTACAATAGAAACCTTAAAATTTTGATACATTTTCTTACACTTCAACATTCATTTTATAGACTGACTCAGAGAATAAATTAAAGAATGAAAATTGGCAATCTTTTGATTGTTGAAAATTAGGGAAGCTTTGCTTACAGGTCTTCTCATGTGGCGTACTCCAAGTTGTTTACATCTATCGACTATAGACTCCAAATCAATTCCCCAATAAGCAATGTCTCCATCTTGCTGCAAATTAAGAATGTATGCGACGTCTTGTTCCTCTTTAAGATGGTTGATATCTTCAGGTTTTTGAGGCTGAGAGCCAACAATCAGATTTTCAGTTATCAGATTATAATTCATCCCTGAAAAGGCCCAACAAATATTGTTAAATTCTCCGACTCTATATCAGAACTTGTATATAGATACTCACTGCACAAAGTTTCAACAAAAGTCACTGAATTTTACTAGTAAAACTTGTTGCAGCCTTGCAGTTACTATAGCTAATTCTGATCAACTAAAAAAGGTAATAAATAAAATATAAAAATAAAGGTTTTAACTTTAAGTTTTGTTGGTGACATCAAACTGATTATATATGTTTATGTTCCTCGTTTCCAATTTCATGTAATTGACTTTGACTTTTTGGAAGTCAAAGAACAATAGCTTATGTTACACTTTATTCTCTGGATACAAAAAACCTTGTAAAAGGCAAACACATAAAGGATATCCTGAAATAGTACAAGACATTAGAGTCTACATCTTATATAAATGACACTAAAATAAAAGAACTCTGTTAATCACAGGAATCTAAAAGTTCTTATCCATCAACTAGAGTTATCACAGATCAATTTGCAACAAACTCAAATAAATCAAGCTTAAAATAAGATACTATCTAATACCCACAAATCTTTACATTATAATACTACATAAATTAGTAATTACAGTATAAATAATAAAAATCTGAACTTTTCAAGAAAGAGAGAAAAACAGACCAAGATCATGGTGATATTCATAAGGGTTTCTCATCATTCTCTTCATGGCAGTGTTGTAATCTTCCATTTTGTGGTTTTTTGAGTTTTCAATTTGAGGGGCTTCATTTACATCATTTTGTGTTGTTTTACAGGAAATCTTGGATGGTTTCAGATTTTTTGAAGTGAGGGTGAGATTGAGTTGGGGTTGGTTTAGATTTGTGGATATGAATACTAATTTGATATCAAGTGGTGAAGAAGATGCAAACATCAAAGATGAAGGAGAAGAAAAAGCAGCAACAGATTTCATTTTGATCTTGGCACTGTCATGTCATGTGTTCCCAAAAAGTTTATGGTCTTTTTAATAAAAAGTTGAATTTCTACGTTACCTTCCAATTTTCTAGACCCTCACGTTTTTCATTATCGTTTTCGCATCTCAAAATCCAAGCCACATCTCAAAATCCAAGCCACGTATCTTTTATATATAATTAAAAGAGGATACCATTTTAATTATTAAAAAAAAATACTATTAATAAGTTTAGACCCTTGATTAGACTTCCTAATTAAATATCAATGGTCTAGATTAGTTTAAAATAAGTACACTTACCACCCCTATTGATATTATATCAATTTAATAATTAATAAAAATACAAAATATTTAATAAGGAAAAGTTTAATTAAGGAAAATGCTTGGTAGACCTAAAGTTATAAGCCTAAAAATAGGCCTACAAATATGATTGGTGGATGTAAAAAGTTGATTGGATGAGATTAGGAGAGAGAAAAAAATCAACCAATAAAAGTAGTAGGTCTATTTTTAGGTCTGTCTAATTAGTCCTGTATAGCATTACTCATTAATTAATATTAACAACTAATAATACGGGTTTTTTTATAAAAAAAACAACAAATCCCTACCATATCTCCTAAATAAATAACGGCCCACAACAATAATTCCTTTAATTTTATTTTTTTAATTTATTTGACCTTTTAATGACCACAATTTGAAATTATTAATCATAATAACTAAAACTTAAACTATTATGTAAACAAAACCCCAAAAGATATGCCGATCCACACCCAAAAAAATAGGCCGGCCCGTGGATATTCAAAGAAAATAATTGTATACCTAATTAAAATCCTTATACCCCTATATATTGTATGTATGCATTATCGTAGGCATCATCATTCTACACCGTCACACGTTAGCCCCATTCTTCCACAAACATTAATATTCATGGATCCTCTTTAATTATCTTCATCAAATATCAATGGAGGGATTGGTGACAATTTAGAAAATGGAAAAGAATTGAAAGGTATAGTATCTATATTATTTGACTTCTTATCATTAATTTGTATTTAGAAAAATATTGTACCATTGTTGTGCAGATGAAAAAAAATACACACTTGAAGATCCAAAACATCCTAAAAGTTTTGAAGGTATTAGATCTACAATTGTAGATGAAAACTCAACTCTTTTGGAAGATCCCGAAAGTCCTAAAATTTCAAAAGTTATATTAGCACCTTTATAAATGTATTTATTCAAGGAAATTGAAGTTTACTCACATATGTAATTTGTAGATTAATTTGATCCTTAAGATTTTATTAATTAGATAAAATTCAATGTATACAAAGATGTAGTTGGTGAAGAAGTTGCAAAAAAAAGTTATGTAGAAGATCTGAAAGGCAGATCGGTTAATCAAAAAACTTCGTTTGTTTGGGCATGAAATCAATAATGACTACGATGTGGATCTTAAATTATTCAACAACGACTATAATCTTAGAGTACTATGATTAATGTTTCCACTTTTTATATTATGTGTTTTGCAATTAAAATCCCAGTAAATAATAAAATTAATTTTCACCTTTATCTAAAGCATTATTTTTTAATTTTGGACAATCATATGCGTTCATTAATAAGTGGCAAACTCAAACACAACTTTACAATCGTACAACTTTAAAAAATAAAATATGGAACACACATTATTGAAAAGCCCGCGTTGTCGCGGGTCCTTCACCTAGTTATTATTACCAGGAAATTTCGAGGCTGAGCACAACCCATGAATATTAAAGTTAAATTTTAGAGTTTATTGTTTCATACTATAATATACTTTGCATTTACTACTATTATATGAGACGTAATTTTCATTTGATCTATTATATGTATTAAACATGTTAATTCCGTATATTGTATATACCTATTTTTTTTTTACTTTCACAAAAAAGGGAACTTTCCATTTTTTGCTTTGCCCAAAAAAGAAAATGTACATATAATAGACGAAATTGACAAATTTAATACATACAATAAAGTTCTAAAAGCAAGTCATATCAGGGACGGAGCCAGGAATTCCCAATAGTGGGGGCTAAAAAAAATTATTTTTTTATTTCTTTAATAGTTTCGTGTGGGCGAAAATTTTAAAATGTAATTAATACCTTAAAAATTTTTCTTTTTTACTTAATTTAAAAATTCTTGTGGGGGCGATTGCCTACGCTGCCCCCGCCATGTCTCCGTCCCTAAGTCATATACAATAGTAAAAGATATAAAATATAATACACTTTGAAATAATAAACTCTAAATTTTTAAAAAAAAACTATTATTAGAAGTATAAAGAATTATAAAGTGTTATTATAAAACTTGTTAAATTTATAGTATACAATGAGACATTACTATTTACATATTTGATAAACCTTTTATGATTGAAGAAACACGTATTAACTGCCCTAAAGTTTTGTATAATGATTGATTTTGATAACATATTAACAGTAAAACCAATGAATATTATAAATTTGTGATCAATAATTAATATCGAAAGAGATTTAATATATAAGAAACTTTGTCCTTTGCGTATAAGAACTAATTCAAAATTTTATTTGCTTTACCTACAAACAATATACTCCTACAAAATAATGTAATGTCATTTGTATACCATTTTTACATTCTGTACTTTTTCATTACTTTATTCCACAACTTTTTCTTACATTCTATATTTTTCTGTACTTTTCTGTACTTTATTCCACCACTTATTTTTTTAATTCAAAGGGGATATGGTGAGTATATTTGGAAGGTATGGATAGATTATCCCATTTTGTATATATAATAAAAATGATTGGAAATTGGAATACCATATGCATCTTACATAAAGATTGTACGGAGTAATATTGGAGTAATGAAGTACTTTTATATTTTCTTCAACATGTCAAGACATGGATGTAAGCTGGTTACTATTCAACCAAACTAGAAGGAGTACAATGTATGCTTTTTACCAAGCTAGCATAGTATAGTTCTTCTACTGTACTCTGCTATTCACATGCTTATTCACCGAATCACCATACCTTGTACACAATTTTGGAGACCTATCCTTTGTTCTTCTTTTTAGTGTATACAACGTGCCTTTTTTTGGTTGATATCACCAACTAATGTTGACTACAAAGAAAATTAAAGTAATATGGTATACAAAAAAAAAATAAAAAAAATATGGTTCTTTCTTCAAACAAGGTAAAAACAAAAAAAAATTTGGATGTAATTGGGATACGTACAGTTTGCAGTTATATAATGGCAAATTTTATTATATTATGAAGGAAGAAGGATATAAAGGTAAAATCAAAGCCTCTAATTATGGCATATATCAGTTGTAAAACGCCGAAGATTTAATAATATAAATAATCTAGGACTTGTTCCAATGTTTAAGAAATCTACGTAAACATACCAAAAGTTCCATGTACATACAGTTGAGATCCTTAGCAACAAACTTAATTTCACCATAATATGTCTTTGAAAAATGTACTAAAAGAAGAGATATAGCTAAACATACTTTAAATATATAACATTAAATAAACATACTTTAAAAATACATATAACACAAACGTTAATAGATGAACACACGAAGAAAAAAAAAAAAGAAGATCGACACCTACATATGCAGGCAATGAATTAACCGGTCTCCTTACCTCTCTGAATGATACTTAAAATCCTTACTGAGTGAAAGCTGATAGATAAAGTAAGAGGGGAAAAAACCCTTCATGATAGAATTACATCAATATATTTTCTTTTCTTTATTTTTGAATACAAGAAAATATATTTATTTCAATATATTACATCGTAATGTTTTTTTTTCCATATGAACCATAGTAACAACTCTTACCCAACTTGAAAATCAACATTAAAAAAAGAGTAAATTACACCGATAGTCCTTGTGGTTTGTAGAAAATTTCACCGATAGCCCTTTAACTTTTAAAATTACACCGATCATCCTTATACTTTGATACAATGCACACCTATAGTCCTTAGTAAGGACTATCGGTGTAATTTTAAAAGTTAAAGGACCATGTAGTTTTAAAAGTTAAAGGACTATCGGTGTAATTTTAAAAGTTAAAGGACTGTCGGTGAAATTTTCTACAAACCACAAGGACTATCGGTGTAATTTACTCTTAAAAAAAACCTTTATATACATAGTACTTAAAAAGTATGATAAGATAAACATACCCGATTTCTCCTTAGCTTGTAACACGGTTGATCGTTATATCTAAAATTTCTCAATCAAATATAAAAATTAGATCTGAAACTTTACCAACAAAAAGAAAAGAACAACACTTATGGGATAAGATATATAGATACAAACCCAATAAATAAAACATTCACAAATGTTTAAGATTTGATGTTCATCACACATGTTCATCACACATTTCTTAAAAACCTTTATGAGGATATTCTTGCATCATATCACACATTTATGAAAGACCCTCATCATCATTTTCTTGCATTAGAAAGGAGTAGTAGGTGTGAGAAAGTGGAAGAGAAGAAGAGTGAGGTATGTGAGGGCTGAGGCAACCGAATGGGGGAGAGAAAGAGGGGGTTATTTTCTAAGGTTGCTACAGTGTTACACTATTGAAGCTGAGCTGTAATTTTCTAAGGGTTACCACAGTAAAAAAGGCCTTCTTTTTATAGAGTAAATTTCATAAATGGTCCCCGTGGTTTACATTGATTTACGAAAATAGTCTATGTACTCTTTTCTCAACGTTTTCGATTCAATAACTTTGGATTTTCTCGCAAATGGTCCCTTAACTTTGGATTTTTGCTCGCAAATGGTCCCTCCGTCTAACTTTGGATTTGCTCGCAAATGGTCCCTTAAGGGACCATTTGCGAGCAAAACCAAAGTTATTGGACCGAAAACGTTGAAAAAAGAGTACATTGACCGTTTTCGTAAATCAATGTAAACCACAGGGACCATTTATGGAATTTACTCTTTTATATAATTGGTAGATATATATATGGCAAATGATATTTCCAACATCAATATTGATAAATCCACCATTATTATGCATTAACAGATTGTACAGTATAGTTTGTTAATGCATAATAATGGTGGATTTATCAAATTTGATGGTGAATTTATCAACATCCTATATATATTTGCATATTTGATATTTGATATTTGATAGTATTAATATACTATTATTATTATTATATGTGTATAATAATAAACATATAGACCCGATTATTTAGGAGTTACATTTGAACGAACAACTAAATAACAATTAATTGTTAGCATAAACAAACCAAGAGAATTATAGTGTAATCGGGTTGGGCCTATCATTTCATTCAGAGAAAATTAGTTCCGATTCTAATAAGCAACATGTTATATGTGAAATTATGAAAAATTGGGCTGATAAAGAGATTCGAAGCAGGAAATGATGAAAGTTTGTTTCTAAACGCTCTTCCGAAAGGATCATCGGTGCAGCTGTCTGGTCCAAGCGGGAGAACAAACGACTTTTAACACCTAACAAGTTGAATTAATTAGTCACAATATTTAATTTGATACATGTAATTTAAGAAATAAGTTTTATATATATACTTAGATGAGTATTTTTTTCCAACTAGCCTAACTAATGATTTTATGAACATACTTCATCAAGTGACTTTGGGTTAAATTACATATTTACTTCTATCAAATTTGTTTGTTCATTTCGTTTTTGGAGCTTTGATAACATTTTTAGTAAGATGTACATAATTTTTCTAGTAATACTATGTATCGAGTATTTTTTTTCACTGATTATTGTATTTCATGAGATATTGTAGAAATTTCAGTAAGTTTGTTTGATGAAGTTACTCGATAATTGAAGATTAAAATTAGTACGGGCAAAATAAGCTCAAAGGCTTAACTTTGGATGATCCTGGGTTTTTAAGAGTATTAATTAGGTGATGATAGACTTGTTGCAAATTTTAAATGAGCTTAAATAAATTAGACATACAAATACAATGGGTCCATTTGGACAAGGTTTAAAAATTAAATAGGTAAAATGAACATTCTTTTTCATTCCAAAGTGAAACACTGGAACCCTAACATCTCATTAATATTTCAATACTTCTTGTGCTGCGCTGTCCTCTACCGTCATGCTCCAAAGGACCCTAATCCGCTATCAGGCTTGGGCCAGCTAAACTAACCTATATATGTTGTCTAATAAAAGTGCATACATAGTCCAACACATCATTAAGTCATTAACGACTCTAAAAGCCATATCAGATCTTACAAAACTCATGCTTTATGTACTAAGATTCTCCTAACATTAAGGGGGTGTTAGGATTGCTTATTTATAAGCACTTTTCCTTAATTAATAAGTAAGTATCAATATACTTATTTTTAAGTGTTTATTCCTTAATAAATAAGCAAATAATTAATTTTCAAAAAAGTGTTTGTTTTTGCTTATCCGTTGTAAAAATAAGCAATAAGCACCTAAAATAAGCAATAAGCAGATAATCACCTAAAACAAAGAACCAAATATCTTTTACTATCTAATATAGTAGAACATACTTTTCACCTTGAAAAGGTTTTTTATTTACCATTATTTTGTCTTTGGAGCTGTTTTCGCAATTAAGCATTATCCTTCTCCGGTCTCTTGATTTGTGACTTTGAATCCTCTAAGGAACAAGCTAATGAGTTAAAAGCTTGTTCCTGGCTTCTAGTGACTCGATAACTGTATTTAGCTCATATTGTCAGCCTTAAGGTCAACCATTTGTTTAGGCATTTCCAAACACATCTTCTATTTCTCTATCATTTCGTTGTCTCGGATTTTCTGTTCCGTCAGATGGATGCTTCCAATATCTGAAATCAATCATTTGTACTTCTTTTTAAGAAGTTTTATTTGATTTTCTTTGACTTTTTCTTATGTAAGATAGTCTGCTTGCTGCTTCAGTCGTGACTGCAAATCCATAATTATATTCGTGAGTTCATTATTATTTTTTAAAACCATATTAATAGGTAAATTCAACTGAGTCTGAAGTTCTGATTCTCTCTTCTCAAGTTTATTTTTAACTTGTTGCTATTGGGAAGATATCTTAGTCATCACTCAACTGTTCTTGACATTTATTTTTCTCACTTTTTCTTCGGAATAATCAAGCTGCTTGATACCTTTCTTTTTCAGTTCAATTTTATCATTTTCATGTAACTTATTTAAAGCATTTAGCTTGATTCTATAGTTTTCAGTTCCCTCCAAGCTTCTTGCAACAAGTCTACCTTCTGATTCTTCAACCTCTAATAACTTATGCTTCTTCTTCAGTTCTTATTAATCTTTCTTGTGTTCAGATCGAGCATCTTCAATTCTAATTTCTATGTGGATTCCGAGGCAAAATTATTAGCATAATTGACCTTTTTGTTAAGTGATTGTGCTTCCCATTTAAGTTTTTGCACCATCGGTTTATTCTGCTGTTCATCACTTCTCTGTTCTCAAATCACCATAGATAGACTTGCCAAGTTTAAAAATTAAATTCCAATTCCTTTGGCTTAATCTCTAAGTCCTTTAACTTTGTTTACAACGTATCCTTCCTATTGTTGTAATCTCCAACTTCACCGACCTTCTCTAGTATCTTGAAACAAATTCTTTTACTTTTGATGATGTGTCAGCTTATATGGAAGGCACGTGACACATTATATGGATGACACATCAACAAATACATTAAAAATCGATTTTTGAAAATCGGATGCATTCAAAATGTGAAACGTAAGTATGGTACACACAACAGACATTTGGAATCAGTTGGATGCATTCTCAAATACTTATTCCAATAGTATTTACAAACTTAACTGTTAGATTTACCATATATGAATATAAAAGATTATTAGTTTATATAAAAACTAGATAGATGAACTAATTAAAGGACTTCAAAAATTCTGACTGAGAGATTATTTATATACATTGAAATTTATTTAGTTATGATTTAAAATGTGTTTATTTAACATGATTTTCGAGAACACAACATGAGAATACAAATTAAGCAAGTGTATCATACGGGTTCCTAACAGTTGAGAGTAAAGGTGACATCATCATGATGAGTAAAAGACGAGTCTAGTTCGCCATTGATGATCACGGTGATTCAGAAAATCCAACACAAGTTCTAATTAGACAAGAACTTGAAGATCTATTGGCATCATATCTCAACAAACTAGGATAGGATTTATACTCGGGTGTTCGATTGTGGAAATCAAAACAAGGGTTGTCAGTTATGAAGTATAACACCCGTCTCGAAATACAAGGACATTTTTTTTTTTTTAAACATATCGGAAGCGCATGATTAATAGAAACCAGTGGATTGCATACATACATTTCAAATAGCAATCCACTTATATACAAATCTTTTAAACTAGATTATTCTAATCATTACACACATTAAGTTTAGGTGTTATAGAAATCCCAATGTGTTGTTAAATCATTAACGTATTATCCATTTCAGAGTGAGCCTGTCAAACATTCCATTTCATATGTACTTCTTGCCCACCCACATACAGAAGTAAACCTGCAAGAAGTAATGAGGGGTTAGCACGAAGCTAAGTGAATAGATCCCAAGCTATCAATCTAACTCAGCTTAACACATGCCTATAACCAAGCAATGCACAAGCAACATAGAAGGATCGGTGGTCCTTGAGGTACCCTCATGCCGCGGATGGTTCCCCAAGTAACACTTAAAACCAACTGACGGCCAAATCAGAGGTTAAACCGATAGTTTGGTACTATTACTACACACGACGCAATTTCAGTGTCCAACACATGTACAAGGCACTTGCGAAGTCCTAGTAATAGTATCCAAACCCAACACATTAGTTGACCCCCACCAAATCAAATAGTCCACAACTATCATAGCACAATGGACGCCAATAATCAATCAAAGGTTTAGCCAACATGCCAATCTAATATTAATGCAATCATTGCAATAAACCAAGTTTACCCGTTGTAACCATGTTGTTACAACTAACTTAGACAGAAAGTCCAAGATCCACTCACCGACAATCATAGTCGTCCACTCAGTAGTCTAATGTCACTGAGTCTTCTCCACATCTGAGAATACAATAACACAACACAAGTTAATAACTCGTCCATAAAAATCAACTCATATTAAGGTAGTACAACTTGATTCATAAACTCAATTTCAGTGAGTTATTACTCTAATCATTATAGGCCTTTGTTTCAACTCATTATCAATATGTCACACATTTAGTAACTACAACTTCATAGTTAATTACTTATTGTAACACCCCCAAATTTAGTGATTTGCGGAAGCATACTTGGGTGTTATCAATATACAAAGCACAAGATATACAGCAAACGACCTCTAAATGAGACGTTTTGTAAAATAATTACATTTCATAATTAAATCGTTTGAAAACATATAGTTTTCTTTACAAAAATATGTAAGCCTAGAGTCCGCGTATGTGGCGGGAGATTCTATTACATAACCATAGTTACAAAAGATAATGCCAAAGAATCTCCGTTAAATGCAGTTTGGAAATCATGCGACTCTAGCTAGTAATCCTGGAGTGATCCTACTCCGTAAGTGTACCTGAGAATACATGCTAAAAAGGGTCAACCAAAAGGTTGGTGAATCACACAGGTTTGTCAGTAAATAATCAGTTTGAACACAAGATTTCATCAGTAGTGCCCGTAGGTGTATATCAAGTATTTGCAAATCTCGCAAAAGTAAAGTAATCAAGTTATACCGTTGCCATGAGGCTCATAATCGAAGCTTAACCCGTAAATAATCAGTTGCTCCCGTGACATGCTCGAAATTGAGCAAGCATAAGTAACGAAATAATAGTCACCCGTTTTTATGTGTAAATCAGTACGTGGTAGCGCTACTACCCCGGGCAGGGAGGGTCATTTCCCTAATGGATCCATTAACTACTGTTCGCGCTTAAGTCCATAACTAACGATATATGATGGAGAGACTTCAGTAATTAGTAATTAACTCATGCAATTCCGTTTGGTATAGAAATCAGTTTAGTACTTGTGTTCAGGAAAAATAAGTAGCATGTATCTCCCCCAATAAGATAAAACAGTAAAAGTGGGGCCGTAAGACTCACCTGAGTCTTTGCAAGTACGTTTATATCAATAAACGAGTAAGTAATATCAACCGTAGGTTCTCCGAACCCGTAACCTTCAAATGCCTAAACATATAAAGTTAAGTAAGTAGATGTCTCGCAAGACCATCTAGGCTAGTTGTTTACACAACTCATTATGTCCAAGTGTTTGTTTAGTAATCCGTTTGTAGTTTGAAAACAAATATGGCCCGTTGGTGACGGTTTGTAATAATGATTCAAAGTGTTATCATTATATGTATCGTTGAATCAGGTTTTGTTATTTGTAAGTGTTCAACACTTAGTGTGAAATGTATTTACAACATTTAATGACGGGGGTCCGGGGGCAGCGCCCCTGGTAGCGGGGTCCAAGGGGCGGCAGCCCCTGGCGGGGTCCAAGGGGCAGAGCCCCTGGCTGGGGTCGAGCTGCCAGGTCAGCTTGGAAAATTTTTATTTCTACTATATTGCTTTGACAAAAAACGCATCTGGATCCGAATTTGGGTAAAATCAGGTGTTAAAATCTTGGTTCCGACACTTAGTAAAAATCTGAGTTTTCAAGGTTCTGGTTTGTGCGACGTCGCATGCGACGTTGCAAGCGACGTAAGGTGCGACGTGGGCATGTACGTCGCATGATGCGACCTTCGCAAATCAATGCGACGTAGGGGGTGGCGTCGCTAATGCGACGTTGGTTCGGTTTACGACGTTAAAGTCTACGTCGCCATGTATGACCTCCGCAAATTAATGCGACGTAAGGGGCTGCGTCGCTAGTGCGACGTTGAGATTTTTGTGCGACGTAGGCCGCGACGTCGCAGAGGCTGTAACGCCCCAAATTTCGTAAGTTTAAAACTTTAAATATACAATTTTAATTGTATAAGTTAGTGGGACTAACTATGTAAACTATTTTATGTCCATAGGACTTGTAATATTATGAAATATGTGTTTGAGGGACTAAATGTGTCAAGTGTGAAAAGTTGAGGGGTTTAATTGAAATTTGCAGTATAAAAACACTGCTTCTGTATTATTCTAGCTCATTACAGACACTGCAAATAGAAAACCACGTATATGTTCCTATATGAGTTGGCTCTTGAAAGAAATCAAGCAAGTGAGGTTGGGATTTAAGAATTGAAGCTTGTAATCTTGCAAACTAACTTCTCTAAGGTATGATTAACACTTAATTGTGTTTAATTTCATGTTATAAGTGAAATAGGATGAATAGCATAAACCCTAATCTTGGTTTTATAATAAATTGATAAATAACATGATGAATTAAGGTTTCATACCTAATGAAAAACTATATTTTATGGTTAATTGATGAATTGAGTTAAACCCTAATCTAGGGGTTTTGATGAATTAATGATTTAATGAATTATACATGTTTCATACACATGATTAAGTTATGAATTAGATTTAAATGATGTTAATTTTTATAAAAGAACTCATAACCTTGTGTTTATGAGTAATTGAATAATTTTGATTATGTAAATGATGATAGTAATTGGTAATTGATGAAAGAATAATGATTTGATGAATGAATTCATCTAATTAGCATGTTGAATTATATTCTTTGTGTAAAGAAAATGAAAATCATGTATAAATGGGTAAATGATATATGATGAATATGATTATACACTAAGAGATGATGCTCTTGGTGATTATTGATGAAATTGATGATGTGATAATGATAATTACCCATTTATATATGATTATGAGTAAAGTGTATGAAACATATAATGAGATCATATGATGAAATTAATACTTGTATAATATGATACAAGTAATGAATTGGAGGTTGAGTATGAGTTGGATATAGGTGTTAAGTGAATTAACATCTATGTTATATGATGAATGATTATTGAATGTGTAATTGATATGTGTCTATATGATTATATGAATAGGTGATAAAAGTATGCCAAGTGTTACAAGTGATTGTTTATGTGGGCTATCGCGAGGTAAGTTAATGGATGATGTTATCTTTCTTCAAGTAATGCTTATTCCATTTACTTGGAAGGACCGGTAATGGATATGTCATTTACTTGATGAGTTATGATTATATACCGGGGTGTAGGCCCGAAGATGTTAATTCTTGCGGGAATTAGCATATGATATTATGGATCCTTAATATACGTATGTTTGAAATGATATTGATTATTGATAGCCCATTTCTTACTAAGCTTTATGCTTACTCATTTATGTTTATGTATTTTTAGGTGAGCTAAGTGGGACCCAAAGAGATTCGGGTAAAAAGCCCGAAGGTTGCTAGTGGTGGTGCTTGTTGCTTTGTTGGTAATAAGCTATTTCTCTTGATCATGCTCTTGATGTTGATGTCACCCCTTTTGTAAAAGAAATCTTGTTTTTGACACTTGATGGTAGTGAATAGAAGACTTGTGGTCAAAGTCAAACATTATGAAATAAGAAAGTCAAAGTGGTCAATGAGTGGTTGTATGCTCATTGATAGTTTTGTAAAAGTCAATGTGGAAAACTTATTGTAATTGGTGTAAATATCATAATTTTATGTGAAATTGATGTTATAAGGTTACAATGAAGTTTCAATGGTGAAATTGACTAAGTTTGACTTAGAATTGTCAACGGAATGTGAAATGGGTGATGGAATAGTGGTTATATGGGTTGAAACCCAAACGGGTCGTTAAAGTGCCCAAATGGGTCACTAATAGGTCTAGAGGTCAAAATGAGTTGTGATTATGGTATGACGAATGTTAAAGTGGCCTTAGGTTCTAAATGTAGTATTGAATGAGTGGTAAAAATGCTAGAACCTGAATGTACATGGTTTAGAATTTAGTATGTCAACGAAAATGAGTAAAAGTGGTCATTTTGGGGTCAACGGTCCAAATCATGATAAGATGCGAATTTGCGAAAAGTGAAAATTGGGGAACTTTTGTATTGTCATTATACACGTGCCTGCAAATTTTCATGGTCATTGAACTTGTCATTTTCAAGATATGCACGTTTGAAGTTCGATAAATGGTAATTAAGTGTGCAGGCTTGATTCCCGGGGAATGAGAGTCATTCCTGGGGAATCCGAAGTATGATGGTAACAGCAGGCTTCATTCCTGGGGAATGCGAGTCATTCCTGGAGAATCTCTTATAAATTCAACATTTTCTTATTTAAATCCTTATTTGATCTAGGGAATGATACAACAAGTCTAAAATGTCATATTTTAAACGTGGGACTTTACGAAATGAAAAAAAAAAAATTTTCTAAATTTCGGGGTGTTTCAAATTGGTATCAGAGCTTGGTTTAAGGGATTCGGGTATCCACCATTAGTGGGTACTTGATCTTAAGCCATTATTATTTATGTTGAGCATGATTATTTATGATGACTAATTATTATGATTATGTGCAATAGTGAAGCGTGATAGAATGAACTGATATGATTTCCCCTATAGAGAAACGTTTGATAATATGTTAAAGATTTGAATAGTTCTTATTGAACTTTAATACGTTAGAAATTGTTGGAAGGAGGTAAGAACCCCGATGTGTGGACAGGTACCTTAATTGTTAATATTAAACCTGCATACATACTGTTTAATTCGGGTGTTCAAGATTGTTAGTATTTAAAAATGTATACGAAACAAGTTGATTTTATGAGTAGTTCTAAATGAACATACGTATGCCTTGAAGCGTTAAAGAAAACATGAAAGTATATAATGTAGGCATATCTATAGAAAATAAAGGAATGTGAACAGATAATTGATTTGATAATTGTATAGATACGTGTAAAAGAGTATGTTTACATATTCAGTTATATTCGTTCAGATGTGTAGAAAATCGCTAATATGTATATTGGCAATATGTTATGAGTTGGACGAAATAATTGTTAACTTATGTTAGCAACGACTGATATGATGATATATGTTATATGTGTATGAGAATTCTGAATGATCAGAAATACTGACTTATGTCAGTTGTTCTATAAAGAACGTTATGTGAAATGATAAAATGGCAGAGGCAGTAATGAATGCCTCATAAATATAATTTGAATGATTATGTAAGAGTATAAGTATTAGAGGTAGTAATTTGTAACATCCTCTTAATTGAGCTGGTAATTTCTAATTTAAATTGAATATGTTATTATATTAGAAATTATTTGATAATATGTGTTTGTTTGCGAAACTTAATTAAATAAGCCTTAGGACTTATTGTGCTTAGTAAATTATTGATTGTTTTAATTTACTATAGTTGACGGTGCAATAAAATAAGTTTCTCGCAAATGATTTTTTGGTTCCAGGCAATAGATTTAAAAGGGACTAGTTTTAAGTGGATACGGGTCGGTGTTAAAAGTTGGGCCGACTTATAAACCTTCCCTTTTAGGAAAGTTCTTTACTTTCCTTATTTGGTAACCTAAATCTAAAACCTCTAAAACCCTCAAATCACTTAGAAATCTTGATTCAAATTCAGATTAGTGATCTTGAGCTGATTGTGATCTTGTGATAGCATAAACATCATCATCTTCACTTTGAAATCCTTGATTTGGTAAGTTTTTGATTTGGTTTAGTTCATAAATTGAGTGAATAGAGATGTTTGATGATTTTGATGTTATTACATGTTGTAATATGCTTAAATGATGATATATAGGTTGAAACATGTTGCTAGAAACGAGTTTGGGGTTGTTTGTTGGTAATATATGAATTTGGTTCGAGCTGTGTGTTTGCAGGTCTGCACCTGAACTAAAACGCGTAGGAACGCGATCCTGAAGTCTTGCCCGGATCGCGTTGCCTAATGAAAAATTGATTCCATAACGTTTTCTTCTTGTGAACGCGATCCAGCCCTATTTCCCGGATCGCGTTGCTAAGTGTAAAACGGTGACAGAACTTTTTGCAAAGGGTGAACGCGATCCCACCACCCTTGCCTGGATCGCGTTTGCATGAATAAAATTGATGATCATTTTAGTTTGGGAACTTAAATAAATACTATATATAAATAGTATTGTTGTATGTTGGAATTGATTAATGATGTGATTATTTATGTAATGTGTTTAATTACATAAGTACCATTAGTTGAAAACAAATTACTAATTTATGATTGATTTTATGTTCTCAGATAATCCCAGGGCTCAGCGAGATAAGACTGCTGAGTAAGTAACTGAGACGAATCAGGTGAGTGGATTTGAAACTCACAGTTTGATTTGGTTGTGTCAGTTTGATTTTAATCAGTAATTATAGGATTACTATTGATAGTATGTTAACCTTGAAATGATATGCCATTTGATTGGTTGTTTGATGAACATTGAATTGAAATGTATAATCCAGAGGTCAACTAGATTGTCAGTTGGACTTGATCGCTAATGTTGGTCAACACAGGGTTGCGTACATGTGTTGATGGAGATTAGCATTTAGTTAGCGGTTAATCACTGTTTTGGCCTACAGTTGATTTAAGTGTTCTGATGGGGCCACCCGGAACAGGGTCTCTAGGAACCACCGTTCCTCTTGACGATATTTGTTGCATTATTGATTGTGAACAGATTGCTAGCTAAATTGAATTGTAGTTGATTATTCATTCACTTAGCTTCGTGCTAATCCCTCAATTTACTTCCTGCAGGTGATGTATATTATGTGGGTGGTCAGGAAGGATGTTTTGATGCTGGGAATGTTTGAAACTTGCAACTCTGATCCAGTTTGTAATAAATAATGTTTTATAGTATATAATGCCCCGGGTTTGTAAACATATTAATTATGGTTGTTTAGTAGTTAAACATATTGTACAAAGGGTTGCGAAAATTTCTAGCAGGTTTTAATAGAATATGTATTTCAAGTAGTCGCTTCCGCCAGTTTTAATATTATATTGTTGTATTAAATGAGGGGCGTTATAAGTTGGTATCAGAGCAAGAGTTTGGGGCAATTGAATATGATTGTATGTTCAATCCTAAACTTTGATTGTGTTGTGTCAAACATTCTTGGGAAAGGGATTATGTACTGAATGTGAATTGGTTAGTAGAATAGGTGCTAACGACTAATGATTTGTAAGCTGTTGTGGTGTTTACAGATATGGCGGATAACGAGCAACTACCTGTTAACCCTAATAATGCCTCAAGGCCTGAAGTTGCTGCTGAGACTCATGATGACCGGAATGAGAATGCTGGTACTTCTTTCCATGCTAGAGAGGAGGCAGAAAGGGATCAGTATCTGCTTCAATTGGAAGAGGAAAACCAAGCACTTAGAATGTACAAACAACAAAAAGAGGCTGAATCATCTCATCCTGTGTTTGGTACGATTTCCCCGCCAAAGCAAAAGGTGTGTTCATTTAAAACCTTTATGAGCAGTAATCCGTCTGTGTATTCGGGTAGTACGAATCCTTCTGTAACTCTAGATTGGTTGAGAGATGTTGAAAAGAAATTTGAAGTCTGTCAATGTGAGGAAGAACTAAAAGTTCCGTATGCAACTCAACTTTTAAAAGGAGCGGCTATGAATTGGTGGGATTCGATTACTTCTGTTTTATCTTCTTTTCAGAAAGCATCTATCCGATGGTCTGATTTTCGTAATGAAGTTTGTAAGCAGTATTGTTCAAACTATGATATAGCTCGGATTAGAAAAGAGTTTATGGATTTGCAATTAACTGATAACATGTCAATGGATGATTTGATAAATCAGTTTACAGAGAAACTCAGGTTTGTTCAGCAGTGGGTTCCTGATGAGAGAACTCAAATAGAACAGTTTGTGGGTACTTTACCTAATCATTATCGAACTTCAGTGAGATTAGCGAGCTCTCTTCCTCAAGCTTTTATGTTAGCTCGATCTGTTGACAGTGATTTGAAACCTCAACAAGTACCAAGTAAAGAAATGGTTTCTCAGAAATCTAGGAGTGAATCTTCTGGTAAAGGTAAGCAACGGTGGCAAGGAAATCAGCAGGGCAAGAAACAAGAAAGTCGTAGTGGTACTTCTGATCGTCCCAATTGGTGTATTAAGTGTAGAGCTAGACATTTTGGGCCGTGTACTGTGCAAACCACTAGATGTGTGAAATGTGGTGTGATTGGGCATGAAGCCAAAGATTGTGTTTTTCCTACTTATGTGTGTTGGAATTGCCATAAGGAAGGTCATCGTGCAAATCAATGTTCTGAGGCTAAGAGACAGGGTTCGGGGACAGTTGTTGGTTCATCAGCTTCTTCCGGTCAGAAGCGGAAGACTCCGCCATCTGCAGTTAGTAGAGCTTTTCAAATGACAGTTGATGAAGCTGTCCATACAGATGACGTGATCACGGGTACTTTTCTTGTAAATTCTGTACCAGCTCGTGTTTTGTTTGATTCTGGTGCAAATTGTTCGTTTGTATCTGTGTACTTCTGTGATAAGTTGAAAATGATGCCTACTGTGATAACAAACCCAGTTGAAGTAGAAATAGCTAGTGGCAAATCGGTTCCTGTTACCACCTCGGTAATTGGAGCTAGTATTATAATAGATAGCCAGACTTTCCCAATTTCCTTTCTGTTGATGCCAATTGCTAGTTTTGATGTGATTATTGGTATGGATTGGTTAAGTCAGTATAAAGCAAGCATAGATTGCCACAATAAGCTGATTAGAATTCCAATCTCTGAAAAGTCATATGTCGTGGCTCGAGGAGAACGGGATAATGGTTGTATACCTTTGATTAGTATGATGAAAGCTAGGAAATCTTTGTCCAAGGGCTGTAAATCGTATCTAGCTTATGTGATTGATGCTAAGTTAGAAAAGAAGTCTCTTTCTGATGTACCGGTTGTTTCTGAGTATCCGGAAGTATTCCCTGATGAATTACCTGGTTTACCACCGGTTAGGGAAGTTGAATACCAGATTGATCTTGTTCCTGGCTCTTCACCTATAGCCAAAGCCCCTTATAAATTAGCTCCGTCTGAGATACGTGAAATGATGAATCAGATACAGGAGTTGTTGGATAAAGGGTTTATTAGACCTAGTTCTTCTCCCTGGGGTGCACCAGTTCTGTTTGTGAAAAAGAAAGATGGGTCTTTTAGAATGTGCATTGATTATAGGGAATTGAATAAAAGGACAGTAAAGAATAAATATCCTCTGCCTCGGATAGATGATTTATTTGATCAGTTGCAGGGATCTTCATTTTATTCAAAGATTGATTTGAGATCAGGTTATCATCAAGTTCGTGTTAGGGACTGTGATATTCCTAAAACTGCATTTAGAACCAGATATGGTCATTTTGAATTTCTTGTTATGCCTTTTGGTTTGACGAATGCTCCCGCAGTTTTTATGGATTTGATGAACCGTGTTTGTCGACCTTTTCTTGATAAATTTGTGATTGTGTTTATCGATGACATTTTGGTATATTCTAAATCCGAATCAGAGCATGGAATGCATTTGAGGTTGGTATTGGAAACCTTAAAGAGAGAACACTTGTATGCAAAGTTTTCTAAATGTGAATTTTGGATTCGAGAAGTACAGTTTTTGGGTCATATTATTTGTAATGATGGTGTTAAAGTTGATCCTTCGAAAATTGAAGTTGTAATGAATTGGAAAGCTCCGAAGTCTGCTTCAGAAATAAAAAGTTTTCTTGGTTTGGCGGGTTATTACCGGAAGTTTATTAAAGATTTTTCTAAAATTGCCGGTTCGTTGACTAAATTGACCCGTAAGGATGAAAAGTTTGTATGGAATGAACAACAGGAGATAGCTTTTCAGACTCTGAAACAGTTGTTATGTCAGGCTCCTGTGTTAGCATTGCCAGATGGGTCCGATGATTTTGTTGTTTACTGTGATGCATCGATTGCTGGTTTGGGATGTGTTTTGATGCAGCGAGATCGTGTGATTGCTTATGCTTCTCGTCAGCTCAAACCTCATGAAAGAAATTATCCTACCCATGATTTAGAGCTTGCAGCGGTTGTGTTTGCTTTGAAAATCTGGAGGCATTACTTGTATGGTACCAAATGTGTTATTTGTACAGATCACAAGAGTCTTCAGTATATATTTTCACAACAAGAGTTGAATATGCGTCAGAGACGATGGTTAGAGCTAATCAAAGACTATGATTGTGAGATTAAATACCATCCAGGGAAAGCCAATGTGGTTGCGGATGCTTTAAGCCGCAAGGTGACTTCTGATCGAGTTTATGTTATGCGTTTAGAAGTTTCTTCTGATTTGGTGGCTCAGATAAAAGCTGCACAGTTAGAGGCTTTGTTAGATCATAATTTGAAATCTGAAATTATGTTGAATCGAAAGGAATTGTTATTACATGATTCGAGAGGATTAAAAACCTTTCAGTCTCGTGTTTGGATACCTTTGTTTGGTGGTCTTCGGGATATTATTCTGAATGAAGCCCATAAGTCCAGATTGTCTGTACATCCAGGAAGCACTAAAATGTATAATGACTTGAAACCTTTGTATTGGTGGCCTACAATGAAGATGGATGTAGCAAGGTTTGTTAGTTCTTGTCATATTTGTTCTCAAGTTAAAGCTGAACATCAAAAGCCGTATGGGTCGTTGAAACAGCTTGAAATTCCTGAATGGAAGTGGGAACATTTGACTATGGATTTTGTAACCAAACTGCCAAGAACTGTCCGTGGAAATGACATGGTTTGGGTCATTGTTGATCGATTGACCAAGAGTGCTCATTTTCTAGCTACTAGTGATACTGCATCTCTGAGTAAGCTTGCACAGTTGTATATGAATGAGATTGTTACTCGGCATGGTATTCCATTATCGATTGTATCTGATAGAGATCCAAGGTTTGTATCTCATTTCTGGCAGAGTTTGCAGCATGAATTGGGTACACGTGTGAATCTTAGTACAGCTTATCATCCTCAAACCGATGGTCAGTCAGAACGTACGATTCAAACGCTTGAGGATATGTTAAGAGCTTGTATTCTAGAGTATGGTGGTTCTTGGGATTCTCATTTACCATTGGTTGAGTTTGCTTATAATAACTCTTATCATTCTAGTATTGGTATGCCTCCATATGAAATGCTTTATGGACGCCGTTGTAGAACTCCAACTTGTTGGTTAGAGGCAGGTGAGAAGCAGTTTGCAGGTCCAGACATTGTTCAAATGACAGCTGATAAAGTGGCAGTGGCTCGTGAAAAGTTGAAAGCTGCACGTGATAGACAGAAACAATATGCTGATCCTAAACGTCCACCAGTTACTTTTGTTGAAGGTGAACTTGTTTACTTGAAAGTTTCGCCTTGGAAAGGGGTAATTCGGTTTGGAAAACGTGGCAAATTGGCTCCTCGGTATATTGGACCTTTTAGAATTCGACAGATTGTTAATGATCAGTCTGTTACATTGGATCTTCCTCCAGAGCTTGTTGGTATTCATGATACGTTTAACATTTGTTATTTGAGGAAATGTAACGTTGAAGACCAGACTCAGATTCTTCCTTTGAAAGATTTGAAAGTTGATCAGAGTCAGAAGTTAATTGAAGAACCAGTAGAACTTCTTGACAGAAAAGTGACCAAACTTAGGAAGAAACAGATTCCCATGGTGTTAGTGAAATGGAAACATAGTTTAGGTGAAAACCTAACTTGGGAAACTGAGGATAGTATGAGATCCAGATATCCTGGATTGTTTGATCGTGATGAGATTTCGGGGACGAAATCTTCTTAAGGGGAGGAGAGTTGTAACATCCTCTTAATTGAGCTGGTAATTTCTAATTTAAATTGAATATGTTATTATATTAGAAATTATTTGATAATATGTGTTTGTTTGCGAAACTTAATTAAATAAGCCTTAGGACTTATTGTGCTTAGTAAATTATTGATTGTTTTAATTTACTATAGTTGACGGTGCAATAAAATAAGTTTCTCGCAAATGATTTTTAGGTTCCAGGCAATAGATTTAAAAGGGACTAGTTTTAAGTGGATACGGGTCGGTGTTAAAAGTTGGGCCGACTTATAAACCTTCCCTTTTAGGAAAGTTCTTTACTTTCCTTATTTGGTAACCTAAATCTAAAACCTCTAAAACCCTCAAATCACTTAGAAATCTTGATTCAAATTCAGATTAGTGATCTTGAGCTGATTGTGATCTTGTGATAGCATAAACATCATCATCTTCACTTTGAAATCCTTGATTTGGTAAGTTTTTGATTTGGTTTAGTTCATAAATTGAGTGAATAGAGATGTTTGATGATTTTGATGTTATTACATGTTGTAATATGCTTAAATGATGATATATAGGTTGAAACATGTTGCTAGAAACGAGTTTGGGGTTGTTTGTTGGTAATATATGAATTTGGTTCGAGCTGTGTGTTTGCAGGTCTGCACCTGAACTAAAACGCGTAGGAACGCGATCCTGAACTCTTGCCCGGATCGCGTTGCCTAATGAAAAATTGATTCCATAACGTTTTCTTCTTGTGAACGCGATCCAGCCCTATTTCCCGGATCGCGTTGCTAAGTGTAAAACGGTGACAGAACTTTTTGCAAAGGGTGAACGCGATCCCACCACCCTTGCCTGGATCGCGTTTGCATGAATAAAATTGATGATCATTTTAGTTTGGGAACTTAAATAAATACTATATATAAATAGTATTGTTGTATGTTGGAATTGATTAATGATGTGATTATTTATGTAATGTGTTTAATTACATAAGTACCATTAGTTGAAAACAAATTACTAATTTATGATTGATTTTATGTTCTCAGATAATCCCAGGGCTCAGCGAGATAAGACTGCTGAGTAAGTAACTGAGACGAATCAGGTGAGTGGATTTGAAACTCACAGTTTGATTTGGTTGTGTCAGTTTGATTTTAATCAGTAATTATAGGATTACTATTGATAGTATGTTAACCTTGAAATGATATGCCATTTGATTGGTTGTTTGATGAACATTGAATTGAAATGTATAATCCAGAGGTCAACTAGATTGTCAGTTGGACTTGATCGCTAATGTTGGTCAACACAGGGTTGCGTACATGTGTTGATGGAGATTAGCATTTAGTTAGCGGTTAATCACTGTTTTGGCCTACAGTTGATTTAAGTGTTCTGATGGGGCCACCCGGAACAGGGTCTCTAGGAACCACCGTTCATCTTGACGATATTTGTTGCATTATTGATTGTGAACAGATTGCTAGCTAAATTGAATTGTAGTTGATTATTCATTCACTTAGCTTCGTGCTAATCCCTCAATTTACTTCCTGCAGGTGATGTATATTATGTGGGTGGTCAGGAAGGATGTTTTGATGCTGGAAATGTTTGAAACTTGCAACTCTGATCCAGTTTGTAATAAATAATGTTTTATAGTATATAATGCCCCGGGTTTGTAAACATATTAATTATGGTTGTTTAGTAGTTAAACATATTGTACAAAGGGTTGCGAAAATTTCTAGCAGGTTTTAATAGAATATGTATTTCAAGTAGTCGCTTCCGCCAGTTTTAATATTATATTGTTGTATTAAATGAGGGGCGTTATAAGTTGGTATCAGAGCAAGAGTTTGGGGCAATTGAATATGATTGTATGTTCAATCCTAAACTTTGATTGTGTTGTGTCAAACATTCTTGGGAAAGGGATTATGTACTGAATGTGAATTGGTTAGTAGAATAGGTGCTAACGACTAATGATTTTTAGCTGTTGTGGTGTTTACAATCATTGCAATAAACCAAGTTTACCCGTTGTAACCATGTTGTTACAACTAACTTAGACAGAAAGTCCAAGATCCACTCACCGACAATCATAGTCGTCCACTCAGTAGTCTAATGTCACTGAGTCTTCTCCACATCTGAGAATACAATAACACAACACAAGTTAATAACTCGTCCATAAAAATCAACTCATATTAAGGTAGTACAACTTGATTCATAAACTCAATTTCAGTGAGTTATTACTCTAATCATTATAGGCCTTTGTTTCAACTCATTATCAATATGTCACACATTTAGTAACTACAACTTCATAGTTAATTACTTATTGTAACACCCCCAAATTTAGTGATTTGCGGAAGCATACTTGGGTGTTATCAATATACAAAGCACAAGATATACAGCAAACGACCTCTAAATGAGACGTTTTGTAAAATAATTACATTTCATAATTAAATCGTTTGAAAACATATAGTTTTCTTTACAAAAATATGTAAGCCTAGAGTCCGCGTATGTGGCGGGATATTCTATTACATAACCATAGTTACAAAAGATAATGCCAAAGAATCTCCGTTAAATGCAGTTTGGAAATCATGCGACTCTAGCTAGTAATCCTGGAGTGATCCTACTCCGTAAGTGTACCTGAGAATACATGCTAAAAAGGGTCAACCAAAAGGTTGGCGAATCTCACAGGTTTGTCAGTAAATAATCAGTTTGAACACAAGATTTCATCAGTAGTGCCCGTAGGCGTATATCAAGTATTTGCAAATCCCGCAAAAGTAAAGTAATCAAGTTATACCGTTGCCATGAGGCTCATAATCGAAGCTTAACCCGTAAATAATCAGTTGCTCCCGTGACATGCTCGAAATTGAGCAAGCATAAGTAACGAAATAATAGTCACCCGTTTCTACGTGTAAATCAGTACGTGGTAGCGCTACTACCCCGGGCAGGGAGGGTCATTTCCCTAATGGATCCATTAACTACTGTTCGCGCTTAAGTCCATAACTAACGATATATGATGGAGAGACTTCAGTAATTAGTAATTAACTCATGCAATTCCGTTTGGTATAGAAATCAGTTTAGTACTTGTGTTCAGGAAAAATAAGTAGCATGTATCTCCCCCAATAAGATAAAACAGTAAAAGTGGGGCCGTAAGACTCACCTGAGTCTTTGCAAGTACGTTTATATCAATAAACGAGTAAGTAATATCAACCGTAGGTTCTCCGAACCCGTAACCTTCAAATGCCTAAACATATAAAGTTAAGTAAGTAGATGTCTCGCAAGACCATCTAGGCTAGTTGTTTACACAACTCATTATGTCCAAGTGTTTGTTTAGTAATCCGTTTGTAGTTTGAAAACAAATATGGCCCGTTGGTGACGGTTTGTAATAATGATTCAAAGTGTTATCATTATATGTATCGTTGAATCAGGTTTCGTTATTTGTAAGTGTTCAACACTTAGTGTGAAATGTATTTACAACATTTAATGACGGGGGTCCGGGGGCAGCGCCCTTGGTAGCGGGGTCCAAGGGGCAGAGCCCCTGGCTGGGGTCGAGCTGCCAGGTCAGCTTGGAAAATTTTTATTTCTACTATATTGCTTTGACGAAAAACGCATCTGGATCCGAATTTGGGTAAAATCAGGTGTTAAAATCTTGGTTCCGACACTTAGTAAAAATCTGAGTTTTCAAGGTTCTGGTTTGTGCGACGTCGCATGCGACGTTGCAAGCGACGTAAGGTGCGACGTGGGCATGTACGTCGCATGATGCGACCTTCGCAAATCAATGCGACGTAGGGGGTGGCGTCGCTAATGCGACGTTGGTTCGGTTTGCGACGTTAAAGTCTACGTCGCCTTGTATGACCTCCGCAAATTAATGCGACGTAAGGGGCTGTGTCGCTAGTGCGACGTTGAGATTTTTGTGCGACGTAGGCCGCGACGTCGCAGAGGCCCCTGGCCAGGTGCGACGTAGCGGTCTGATGGCCGGAAATTTAGTCGAAAACGAGTTTCCCGGTTTCCGTTGGGTCCAAATCTTTTACCCAACCCAAAAATGGACATAATAAGCCTATTCAAACCATAAACTAGTAAAAATGATCAAAAACGAGAGATGTCGGGATTTGTCGGAAACTTACAAAGTGTCGGATTGAAAATCCGAAAAGATAGGAAGGTAGATCGGGAGATGGTGATGCTTTTATTCCAAACGAGTAGTGCGATCCGATGTCGTTTGATGGTAGTTTTATGTGATTTTTGATGGTGGTGGTGTGGTGGTGATTTAGAGAGAAAAAGGAAAGAAGAAAAGGAAGAGAGAGAGAGTGGAGGTGATGAATGAGGGAAAAAGAGAGAGAGGAGGGGGTTTTGATGAAACTCCCCCACTTTCAGTCTCCGCTCCGCGCTCCGGATGGTGTTCGTTTTTTCCGTCGTTTTTCGTTAAATTATTTCTTTTATGTGTTTAGTTATATTTATAAAAATCACAAATCTTGTTAAATAACTCGCTTAAATTATTTCCTTAAGTCTTTAATGGTTTAGATTAAATTTAATTACTTGTGTTTTTAAATTGCGTAAACTTTAAATCAAGTGGTACGAGATAAGTGCTAATTATTATAAAATAGCATTTTGGTCATAATTGCGTTATTTTAGTTTATAAATATTTGTTCACCAACGTCCGTATTAATCGAATAGAATTTCATTCTATTTAAGTCGCGTACGATTTAAATCAAATCGCAAAGTTGTATATATTTACAAATATGTAATCCGATACATAAATTAGCCTAACACAGAACTAATTACATGTATTAACAAAGAATTAGGCACTAATTCTAGTCCTAATTTGCCGGTTGTTACATTCTCCCCCTGTTAAAAGAATTTCGTCCCAAAATTTAAGTCGAAGTCGCGCTCGGGGTAGAATTGGTGAATAAGTGGGGATACTTGAGTCGCATTTGGTCTTCCCGTTCCCAAGTGAATTCCGGACCACGTCTAGAATTCCACCTGACTTTGACGATGGGAATACGACTCTGTTTCAGTTGTTTGACCTCACGGTCCATAATTTCGACTGGTTCCTCAATGAAATGTAGTTTGTCATCGATGCGAATCTCGTCAAGGGGTATAATGAGTGTCTCGTCAGACAGACATTTCTTTAAGTTAGAAATGTGAAAAGTAGGGTGCACGCTGCTGAGTTCAGAGGGCAGCTACAGTCGATATGCCACTGAACCTATCTTCTCGAGAATCTCAAAAGGCCCAATGTACCTGGGGTTTAATTTTCCGCGTTTGCCGAATCGGATTACGCCTTTCCAAGGCGATACTTTTAAGAGTACTCGATCCCCAACTTGGAACTCGAGTGGCTTGCGTCTCACGTCAGCATAGCTTTTCTGACGATCACGCGCGGCTTTGAGTCGGTTTTGGATTTCAACGATTTTCTCTGTGGTTTCATGTATGAGTTCAGGACCAGTGAGTTGACTATCTCCCACTTCAGTCCAACAGATCGGTGATCGGCACTTACGACCGTACAGTGCCTCAAAAGGTGCAGCCTTTATGCTGGTGTGATAGCTGTTGTTGTACGAGAACTCGCACAACGGTAGATGTCTTTCCCAATTTGTACCGGAATCAACTACGCAGGCTCGTAGCATGTCCTCCAGTGTCTGAATAGTTCGTTCGCTCTGGCCATCGGTCTGAGGATGGTACGCGGTACTCATATCGAGACGGGTACCCAGTGATTTTTGGAGTGATTGCCAGAAGCGAGATGTGAATCGAGCATCCCTGTCAGAGATAATCGAGATAGGGACACCATGTTGGCAAATGATTTCTTTGATGTAGATTTGTGTAAGGCGTTCCATTTTGTCGGTTTCTCTGATTGCCAAGAAATGAGCCGATTTGGTGAGCCGATCGACGATCACCCAAATGGTATCGCAACCGCTCGCCGATTTAGGTAGTTTGGTTATGAAATCCATGGTAATTTGCTCCCATTTCCATTGAGGAATTTCAGGTTGTTGGAGCAATCCGGAAGGTCTTTGGTGCTCGGCCTTGACCTTGGAACAAGTTAAGCATTTGCTGACGTACAAAGCAATGTCAGCTTTCATATTCGGCCACCAGTAAAACTCCTTGATGCCGTGATACATTTTGTCGGATCCCGGGTGGATAGAATATTTGGACTTGTGAGCTTCATCCATCACCAAGTCCCGCAGGTTTCCGAAATTAGGCAACCATATTCAGTTAGAGAAATACCTAACTCCGTTGGGTCTGATCTCGAATTGTTTATCCATGCCTCGCAAGGCCTCTTTCTTGAAGTTATCGGGTTTCAGGGCTTCGAGTTGGGCAAGATGTATTTGGGTGGTGAGATCGTTATGAATGGTAATACTGAGTGCCCGGACTCGGAGTGGTTTTGTTCGTTCCTTACGACTGAGAGCATCAGCAACCACGTTTGCTTTGCCTGGATGATATTTGATCTCACAGTCGTAATCGGTGAGTAATTCAACCCATCTACGTTGTCTCATGTTAAGATCTTTCTGGTTGAAAATGTGTTGGAGACTTTTGTGGTCGGTGAATACAGTGCTGCGGGTACCATAAAGATAATGTCTCCAGATTTTTAAGGCGAATACCACGGCCCCTAGCTCGAGGTCGTGAGTTGTGTAGTTTTTCTCGTGAACTTTAAGTTGTCGGGAGGCGTAAGCAATGACCTTGTCTCGTTGCATCAGCACGCAACCGAGACCTTGGTGAGAAGCATCACAGTATACCACGAAGTCATCGGTGCCTTCGGGTAGAGATAGAATGGGTGCACTGCAAAGCTTGAATTTCAACAGCTGAAATGCCGACTCTTGTTTATCGGTCCAATCGAATTTCTTTTCCTTCTGAGTCAGCACGGTGAGGGGTTTGGCAATTGTTGAAAAGTTTTCGATGAAACAGCGGTAGTAACCGGCCAATCCCAAGAATTGGCGTACCTCGGTTGGAGTGGTTGGTGCTTTCCAGTTCTTGATTGCCTCGATTTTTGACGGGTCTACATGAATCCCCCGACTGTCGATAACGTGTCCAAGGAATTGAACGGTGTGTATCCAGAACTCACACTTAGAAAATTTGGCGTAGAGCTCCTCGTGTCTAAGTAGTTCTAGGATGGTTCTGAGGTGTTGTGCGTGTTCATGTTCGTTTCGCGAATAGATAAGGATGTCATCGATAAAAACAATGACAAACTTGTCGAGGTATGGTTTGCACACCCGATTCATAAGGTCCATGAATACAGCCGGTGCGTTAGTTAAGCCAAAGGGCATTACTTGAAATTCGTAGTGCCCGTAACGGGTTCTGAATGCGGTTTTTGGGATGTCAGCATCGCGAACATACAACTGATGATAACCTGATCGAAGATCAATTTTTGAATAACAGCTTGATCCTTGGAGTTGATCGAACAGATCATCGATTCGAGGAAGTGGGTATCGGTTTTTGACGGTTAGTTTGTTTAACTCTCGGTAGTCAATACACATTCGAAATGAACCGTCTTTCTTTTTAACAAACAAGACCGGAGCTCCCCAAGGTGAAGAACTCGGTCTGATGAATCCTATATCCAGGAGTTCCTATAACTGCGTGGACAACTCCTGAAGTTCAGATGGAGCTAGGCGGTACGGTGCTCGGGCCACCGGTGCGGCACCCGGCACGAGATCAATCGAGAACTCGACCTGTCTAGGTGGAGGTAAACCAGGTAGTTCTTCTGGAAAGACTTCGGGAAAGTCTCTAACGATTGGCACATCTTCAAGTCGCTTCTCCTCCGACTTTTTCTCCGTGATGTGCGCGAGTATTGCTGGGTAACCCTTTCTCAGAAATTTTCGGGTTTTTAAACAGGAGATTAAGTTTAGTCTCGACCCACCGGTCTCCCCCTGTATGACCAAGGTACTACCGGCGGCGAGAGGAATTCGGACGATTTTATCATGGCACACAATTTCGGCCCGGTGCTTGGACAACCAGTCCATACCCACGATGACATCGAAACTTCCCAGTTCAACAGGCATTAGATCGATTGAAAAGATTTCGTCGGCTAAGTTTAAAGTGCAATTAGGTATCACACTATCGGTTTCTATAAGTTTACCATTTGCAAGTTCTACTGTGTACTTAACATCTAAGGCCGCGGGGGTGATATCAAGTAGTGGACAAAACTCATCAGATATGAAACTTTTATCAGCACCGGTATCAAATAATACTGAAGCAGTAAGATCGTTGAGAAGAAACGTACCCGTTACAACATTCGGGTCTTCCCTAGCTTCCCCAGCTTTGATGACAAATGCTCTACTGCGAGCAGAGTTGTTGTTCCGCTTGTTGTTGTTGTTGTTGTTGTTTTTCTGCTTAGGGCAATTATTCTGAAAATGCCCAGGACTTCCGCACCCGTAACAAGTCTTCGGGGCACTGGTGTTTCGACAATCCTTGGCCAGATGTCCAAAACGTTTGCAGTTTGTGCAAGGGCAGGAACCGTCGTGGTGACGATTGCATTTGGGGCAGTAGGGTTTGCTTCCACTGTACCCTTTCTTTTCTGAAGAGCCGGATGAATAAGCCCTAATAGGCTCGGGTCTTCGGTTGGTGATTTGGTTGGATGAGTTGGGGTTTCCTTCCCACTTTCGTTTGTTGTTTGCAGGTGGGGCTGAGGTGGTGTTACGGCGGACAGCGTTTGCCGTAAGTTCATGGGCCATACGGATGGCGTTCTGGATAGTACCTGGTTTGGATGAAGTCACCAGGTCCTGGAGTTTCTCGGGCAGTCCATCAACATATTTCTCGATCCTCTTGTATTCAGGATCGACCATGGATGGGCACAGAAGTGCCAGTTGGTGGAAACGGTTGGTGTACCCGGTGATATCATCACCTTGCATCTTGTGGTTCCAAAATTCCAGCTCCAGTTGTTTCAGTTCATCTCTGGGGCAATACTCACCCCTTAACATCTCCTTCAACTCCTCCCACGGGAGTTTATAAGCATTGGCAACGCCCACAGTTTGGGCATAGGTGTTCCACCACGTGAGTGCGGTGTCAGTAAAAGTACTAACAGAGAACTTAACCTTGTCCCCTTCCGCACAGTTGCAGATAAGGAATACCGATTCAACTTTCTCAATCCAACGTATTAGACCGATTGCTCCCTCAGTACCTGCAAAGTTCAGAGGTTTGCAGTTTTAGAAGTCCTTATATGAGCAGGGCTTAGGTTGTGGTCCATTGTTAGCGGTGTCTTCACTACCGGGAGTCGAGGTCCGGGTAGCTAGAGCTTGGGCCACACTACGGGCAATCAGGCCCGCAACTTCGGCTTCAGTGAGGGTGATCTGACGACGAGGAGGCATGCTGCTGATCAAGAAAAGCACAAGGAAAGTGGAATAAGATAATTGCCTGAAATTTGATGATATATCACAAGTGTGTATAATGAGATATACAATAACAGTACGAGGTGATAATCACATTCCATTAAATAAAAGTTGGATACAAAGTACTGGTTTTCAAAAGATTACAGAGTAGTGGTAGTACAAAAGTACCGGGAATTGTTACATCCGGTTGAATTACATAGGTTCTAATTAGATAGTTGACTGGTTACAAATTACAGACTGATCTAATCTTGATGCAGATTAATCTGCTCCATCAGCGTGACAAGGCGGTCCACGGTTTCTGCTAGTCTGTTGGCTTGCCTGGCGTTATCTTCAACCAAGGCCAGTCGTTGTACTAGCGCTCGAGAGTGATCCTCAGTCTCCTGTGAACGCTGTTCACATTCCTCTAGTCGGTTTCTTACGAGTTCATCCGCACCTAATTCAGCGGTCATTGAATCCTGAATTATGCTTACAGAGAGGCTGGTATCTTCTTGTTCTCGCTGGAGTTGTGATATGCGGTCAAGAGCTTGGCGAAGCAGGTAGGTCATTCGGTGTTGTTCCCGTTCGAGATCTTCAAGCCTTTGCTCCTGACGGCGGAGTTGGGTAGCCAACACTGGCACCGGGAGATGTGCCGAGTTCTGAAAGTTATGAACAGGATAGGGGTTGCTTCGAGGTGACCTAGTGGTCCTCCTGGCTATTCGCGGGTTTCGAGATCCTTGCGGATGAGAGCGTGGTGAATTGGGTGATGTGTTTGCCATTCCTGAGGCAGAGTGTAAGTAAGACGGGGCTAATATATATAAGTATATAATATCCAGCCTAAAGTCTAGCACGTATCAAGTAATGGTCCGGTTCTCTCGTGGTCAGAGTCAACTAACGCATTCCTGTTCGACACAACCATTTCAGACCTCACATCATCTTTCCTTAATTGTACATAGTTGATCAGGCTATGTTAAATTAAAGTCGTATGATGTAATTCCTGAACCAATCATGCCTAGTAAGGGAATACTGCCTAATGGTCATAGTCTAGGTCCACTAAATGCAACCTAGTTCACTATAACCTTAGGCTCTGATACCAATCTGTAACACCCCCAAATTTAGTGATTTGCGGAAGCATACTTGGGTGTTACTAATCAATATACAAAGCACAAGATATACAGCAAACGACCTCTAAATGAGACGTTTTGTAAAATAATTACATTTCATAATTAAATCGTTTGAAAACATATAGTTTTCTTTACAAAAATATGTAAGCCTAGAGTCCGCGTATGTGGCGGGAGATTCTATTACATAACCATAGTTACAAAAGATAATGCCAAAGAATCTCCGTTAAATGCAGTTTGGAAATCATGCGACTCTAGCTAGTAATCCTGGAGTGATCCTACTCCGTAAGTGTACCTGAGAATACATGCTAAAAAGGGTCAACCAAAAGGTTGGCGAATCTCACAGGTTTGTCAGTAAATAATCAGTTTGAACACAAGATTTCATCAGTAGTGCCCGTAGGCGTATATCAAGTATTTGCAAATCCCGCAAAAGTAAAGTAATCAAGTTATACCGTTGCCATGAGGCTCATAATCGAAGCTTAACCCGTAAATAATCAGTTGCTCCCGTGACATGCTCGAAATTGAGCAAGCATAAGTAACGAAATAATAGTCACCCGTTTCTACGTGTAAATCAGTACGTGGTAGCGCTACTACCCCGGGCAGGGAGGGTCATTTCCCTAATGGATCCATTAACTACTGTTCGCGCTTAAGTCCATAACTAACGATATATGATGGAGAGACTTCAGTAATTAGTAATTAACTCATGCAATTCCGTTTGGTATAGAAATCAGTTTAGTACTTGTGTTCAGGAAAAATAAGTAGCATGTATCTCCCCCAATAAGATAAAACAGTAAAAGTGGGGCCGTAAGACTCACCTGAGTCTTTGCAAGTACGTTTATATCAATAAACGAGTAAGTAATATCAACCGTAGGTTCTCCGAACCCGTAACCTTCAAATGCCTAAACATATAAAGTTAAGTAAGTAGATGTCTCGCAAGACCATCTAGGCTAGTTGTTTACACAACTCATTATGTCCAAGTGTTTGTTTAGTAATCCGTTTGTAGTTTGAAAACAAATATGGCCCGTTGGTGACGGTTTGTAATAATGATTCAAAGTGTTATCATTATATGTATCGTTGAATCAGGTTTCGTTATTTGTAAGTGTTCAACACTTAGTGTGAAATGTATTTACAACATTTAATGACGGGGGTCCGGGGGCAGCGCCCTTGGTAGCGGGGTCCAAGGGGCGGCAGCCCCTGGCGGGGTCCAAGGGGCAGAGCCCCTGGCTGGGGTCGAGCTGCCAGGTCAGCTTGGAAAATTTTTATTTCTACTATATTGCTTTGACGAAAAACGCATCTGGATCCGAATTTGGGTAAAATCAGGTGTTAAAATCTTGGTTCCGACACTTAGTAAAAATCTGAGTTTTCAAGGTTCTGGTTTGTGCGACGTCGCATGCGACGTTGCAAGCGACGTAAGGTGCGACGTGGGCATGTACGTCGCATGATGCGACCTTCGCAAATCAATGCGACGTAGGGGGTGGCGTCGCTAATGCGACGTTGGTTCGGTTTGCGACGTTAAAGTCTACGTCGCCATGTATGACCTCCGCAAATTAATGCGACGTAAGGGGCTGTGTCGCTAGTGCGACGTTGAGATTTTTGTGCGACGTAGGCCGCGACGTCGCAGAGGCCCCTGGCCAGGTGCGACGTAGCGGTCTGATGGCCGGAAATTTAGTCGAAAACGAGTTTCCCGGTTTCCGTTGGGTCCAAATCTTTTACCCAACCCAAAAATGGACATAATAAGCCTATTCAAACCATAAACTAGTAAAAATGATCAAAAACGAGAGATGTCGGGATTTGTCGGAAACTTACAAAGTGTCGGATTGAAAATCCGAAAAGATAGGAAGGTAGATCGGGAGATGGTGATGCTTTTATTCCAAACGAGTAGTTCGATCCGATGTCGTTTGATGGTAGTTTTATGTGATTTTTGATGGTGGTGGTGTGGTGGTGATTTAGAGAGAAAAAGGAAAGAAGAAAAGGAAGAGAGAGAGAGTGGAGGTGATGAATGAGGGAAAAAGAGAGAGAGTAGGGGGTTTTGATGAAACTCCCCCACTTTCAGTCTCCGCTCCGCGCTCCGGATGGTGTTCGTTTTTTCCTTCGTTTTTCGTTAAATTATTTCTTTTATGTGTTTAGTTATATTTATAAAAATCACAAATCTTGTTAAATAACTCGCTTAAATTATTTCCTTAAGTCTTTAATGGTTTAGATTAAATTTAATTACTTGTGTTTTTAAATTGCGTAAACTTTAAATCAAGTGGTACGAGATAAGTGCTAATTATTATAAAATAGCATTTTGGTCATAATTGCGTTATTTTAGTTTATAAATATTTGTTCACCAACGTCCGTATTAATCGAATAGAATTTCATTCTATTTAAGTCGCGTACGATTTAAATCAAATCGCAAAGTTGTATATATTTACAAATATGTAATCCGATACATAAATTAGCCTAACACAGAACTAATTACATGTATTAACAAAGAATTAGGCACTAATTCTAGTCCTAATTTGCCGGTTGTTACACTTATGATCATCAACCTTTCATTAATCATTTCAAGCTTACGAATAATCGCATTATCCTTATAAATTCATAGTCACTTATCAATTCATGATCATTATGATCACAACATTTCTTTAATCCATTTACTTATCACTAAGTAGCATGATTAAATCATTACAAGGTCATTAACATAAATTATCACAAATTCATCAAAACCTCAAGGCTAGGTTTTATGAATTCTTATTCCCATGAATGCCAACTTTACTCTTTGATTAATAATTAAGCATTCCTAATCACTACTAATATCAAGTTCATCACAATCATCCATTTTTCTCCAAGAACACATTATGAACACTTAATCAAATTCTTAATTTCCAAGTTAGGGCTTAGGTTATAATCACAAATTAAGCACTAACTAACCATTCTAACATGACTACAAGGTTTATTTCAAGATTAATCCTACCAATTAAACAAATACCCAAAACCCCAATTTCTAGGATTATATCAAACATGAAATTAACACATATAACATGATTATGATGATGCTAGAATGATTATTACATGTTATTGAAGCTTAATTAACATAAATATCACATAATCAAACCCTAATTTCGAATTTAAATCAAGAACATCAAAACCCCCAATTTCTAGGGTTCATGATTTGAAGAATTAAAGACTTACAAGATGAAAGGAAGGATTAGAAGATGATAATCTTCACACTAGAAGCTTGAATCCGAATTATGAAGCTCCAATTTAGATGATTTCTTCATGTTTTTGTTTTAGGATCATATGTGTGTGTGTATTTGTTCATACGTACATATGTATGTATTTGTGGAAGATAAAACCGACCCAAACATATAATATACCATATAAGTGTTAGTTTTCGTTCCCCGTATTTATTATTGTCTGGAACTTAAAAACCACTTGCGGGGAAATACAATTTTATTTTACCGTCAACTAAATAAATTTAAAACAATCAATATTTCACTAGCCACAATATTTCCTGAGGCTTATCGACCTATTTATTATCCAATCAAACACAATAACAATTTTAAATCGCATTTAAAATTTACAGAAAATACCTATTACTTCTAGGCCCAATTTGAGAATGTTACATGAAGAGATTAGCGACAAATTTTGGACCTCATGTGGTCCTCAAGGTCCCTCCGGCTTCGTTGTTAGAAATCGCTAGGTTTGTGCGATGTCACATACTGCCCATACTAATATCTTCCACGGAATACGTTGATATTATGAAAAGTTGAAAATTAACAACTTTACAAATGTACACCATGTAAAGAGTTCGCCCCTATGAAAATCACAAAAAGATCCACTCGCATTATAATTTATTATTAATTATAAACTCGATTAGTTTTTCACCATTTCTTTTTGTTGGTGCAAGCGGTTGGCACATGCATTGGTAGGAAGAATCAAGTACCCGAATTTGTTTGAAGAATGCTCAAGACTTGAGATCTAATACATAAGTAATATATTTTTTTGTATTCTAAAGTTTGATGCTATGATAGCTTATTCTTCATCTCGAGAAGATAACAAAAAAGGGGTAATTTATATAGTCAATAATAATGACTTTAATAATGCAAACATATACTAGAGATGAATGCTATACATACAAATTAAGATTTTATAAAATTGTATGAATTGTGAAATGAATCAACATCAACCTTTTTTTTTTGTTCCCCTTTCTTCTTTATCACCTGCCACATGATTTCTTAGTACCAACTTTTTGTACATTCATGTAAGTTCGTGACTTTCTTATTAAAATTTAAAAGATAAATTTTGAAGCTTGAAAAGATACAACATAAACGTGTCATTACAAGATACATGTAACTCGAAATGGTCAATACGTTAAAGTACAATATTTTCAAGTTGTGAAATATCAAAGGTTTAACACTTACAATCTTCAAGCTATTACATAAATCATTCATACAAAATCCAATATAACATTCAACACAAATCACCTAAATATAAAACAAGTTTAAAAGTTGACAATTCATCCATTTTTTTTTTTTTTTTTGACTAAACGGGTTTTTAATGGTTCACGGTTTTCACCGATTGTGACAATTGCAGAGTTGATAAAGTAAATTAAGAAGAAAAGAAAATTGAGTAAACTAACTTGTATAAATGAAGTTAGAAATACTATCAACGGTAACGTGTTTAGGCTTTATTTGGTGATTCCTGCTTGTGTACGTGGTAAGTCGTCATGGAGACTATGTGATCATGTTTACTTACAGGGTAACCATTGAATAAATAAGTAGACCAAAGTAGTAAAATAAAATTGGCAAATTCAATAGTTAATCGAAGCCTTTTACTTAAAAGTATACATAATTTAAAATAAATTTGAAAAGTTTACATCAATACTTGTTCTAACACGTGATATTATGAAAAGTATGAATTCCATTAAACCACTGCTAAAAACAAATAGTGTTGCGTATCAATTCATGATGTAGATCGATCATGTAATTGTAAAAAGGTAAGTGCATTCATATTACATAAAAATGATTACAACTATAAATGTAAACACGGTCTGTGGCAACCATATGTATATAAAAACATGTCATTGTAATAGTAGCTTGGTGGTAGGGACATGCAACATATATAAAAACGGAAGTCAGGGGTTCAATCCTCGTCCCCATGTTCCTTTAACCGTGAGTTACACAATTATACGTTGTTCTTCATTATCGTTTTCGTATCTTAAAATCTAAGCCATATATTATTAGCGTTCCTGTTACTAAAAATAATTTATCTAAAGTTCGCATTGCTGTTTTCTTAGAACAAAAGCACTGAGGCCTTGAATTTTATTTATCACAATAATTATTTCTCAAAATTAAGGTATTTTCAGAAGGAATATCAATCACCGGATTACAATAGTAGTTACAACTGTAAAGTGGCAATAAAATAAAATGTATATAATGTACGTAGAAAACTAACTCAAATTGTTGCCGAGAAGTTAAAATTATATATAACCAAAAAAATCTGGAGAAAAGAGGCTCTTGCAAACATGTAGCATCACTTTCTTGCCCTAGACGATAAGAAAATTAGAGTTTTTTAAACCGTGGCGTGATATAACTCTCGTATGAAAACCCGATAGAGGGATATATAGGTATAAAATATAGTTTACTCGACCATCAATAATGCTCACATTTTTTTAGGAAGCTAGAAAAACATCTAATAAATGGTTATTGATTTAGTAATATCGAACTGACTTTCTAATTATAAGGTGTTTTCCAACCTTAAGGTTCAAGTCTTAGAAATTGGCCAAATCATGTTCGTGGTAGAGTGTGTGAATATATATTTAGAAGGAGAAAAATACATAAATTGTCCTTATTATTTAATCCAAATTTCACTGACTGTTTTTTAATTAATTTAATCACACCGATCATCCTTTATTTTGAAACTTGTTACGTCAATAGTCCTTTAAACTAACGATTGTAACCCTCTATTAAAAAGGACCATGTATGATATTTTTTTTTATCCTTTAAATTTTTTGGGTACAATATATATTAGAAAATATAAAATATGTATTGATAATATAGATATTCGTATTATTTATTTAGAAACAATATAAATTAGATATATAATTTTAGAATAAGGTTATTGTAAGATCACTTATTATCGTAGGAACGACTTTTTTCACTTTTAAATTCAATGTATGTACATGTTTTGCAAAAACAATTATGCTAAAATTATTAAAATTTTATCCTCTTTAATATTAGATTAATTAAAAAAATAAAAGAAAATATATGATACACAAATTAAAGTTGTGTGTCACAACCTTTTATGTGTGATATTGTGATACACAAAAAAAATTCATGATGTGTATCACATTTAAAAAAAAAAAAAAATTCTCATAGTAAAGAACACACAATTCTAAGAATTTTGATATATATTTTTCATCAAAAACATAATTTAAACTTAAAGTTTAAAGTAAAAATGTCCGTTCCTACCGTTCTCACCATAATAAGTGTTCTTATTTGAACATTACCCTATAATTTTATAAAAAAGTTTGTATAACATTTACTTGTATTACGGTTTAATTAGCTGTGTCTATAACTAGACGTGAACAAAGTCGGGTATTAGCCCGACCCGACCCGTACCCGGAACCCGAACCGGGTTTTAGGTCAAAGGATGAGAACCGGTTTGTTGACCTACCCGACCCGACCCGAACCGGGTTTTTGACCCACGGATACCGGTTTTTAAACCGGGTTTTTCCGGGTTTTATACCGGGTTTTCCAACCCGACCCGTATCGTACCCGGTCCCAACCCGATTTGAATTTCAAAAACCCAACTCGGGTCTCTACCCGCAGGGTACGAAAAAAACCCGAACCGGGTTCAAAAAAACCGGTTTTTTTCGGGTTCGGTTTCGAGTTTTTTTCCGGGTTCGGTTCCGGGTACAGGTTTTTTGTTCACGACTATCTATAACTGCGGGCTACTTATTTTAGTAAATTCTAGTAAATTATAAGAGCTAAGGCCCATTGAACCCTATTAAAACAGGCCCAAAGGTAAAGTCCAGTTTTACAAATACAGAATAACAGAAATCTGGGCTGGCCCTCCCTATATATCTATATGCTAGATTTAACCAAACTATTGTTTTCACTTTTGAGACATGGTGCTGATATTTTCATCAAAGTTATAAATAAATTAATCATATTTGTGTATTAAAAATTTTATTGTACAAATAAATGATGGTTATGATGGATTTATTACAAGTTTTGGTGGATTTATTTCCCCCTTTCAAATAAGTTACATCAACTTGTATAAAACTAGTAATCAAACCTGTTGGTGAAACCAATCAAAATCAAAATATACTAAGAAAAGAAGAAAGGAAAGGAAGTCAGGTTAAATAATATTATTATAAATTGAGTACCTTATCCTTATACTCTTAAAGTTGAAAACAAGCAACCTTTACAGGAAGGGAGCATAAGTTTAATCATTGACACCATGTAAAGAGTTCGCCCATTGCCTATGAAAATCACAAAAAGGTCCACTGCACTCTCATTATAAACTCGATCAATTTGCAATATTTCTTTTGGTGAACAAACAATTCTTGTTGTAGATATATGTTGGTGCACGTGGTTGTCACATACATTGGCAGGAAGAATCAAGTATCTAAATTTGTTTCAAGAATGCTCAAAACTTAAGATCTAATACATACTTAATTTATTTAGGGTTAATAAGACCATTCCCAACCCAGAAACCAACTGACAGAAACTGACAGTCTCTATATTAACATAGTGGTAGAAAGAGTACCATGCTGCGTCTGGATTTCAAACAGTTTAGCTTTAACCATGTTAATGGTCCCACATTATTGGTTGATAGAGAATCAAAGTGGATTTTCCAATAAATTACGAAATGCTATAGTTCTTACATATGATTTCTGAATTTATTCAGAAGTAATTCGCGAGATCATGCACTCTTGTTTCTTAGGTATAACTTTCCTAGTTATAACAGAAAAAGTACATCTGGTTGGATCCAGTCAAATCCTCAATATAGACATAGAAATCTTTTTTTAATATAAACAATATAGACATAGAAATCTTTTTTTAATATAAATTAAAACATAATCAATATCAATATAATCGATATAATTATGAATCTAATTCTAGTTATTGACCAAAAAAACCGTCATTCTTTTAGATTAAAATGAGTTCTGATTAAAATGAGTTCTTAAGTTTTTATTTCAGGCAAATTTAAAATTGTTCGAATTGTGTAATCGTCAATTACTGACATTGGTAACCGACCCAAAGGAGCGTCACGTCAGCTTTTCCACAAAACTGACTGAAACTGACTGAAACTGACAGACCACTCCCATCACTGCTCCGTCACTTCCATTTTCTGGGCCCCGCGACTAATAAAAAAATCAACTAAAACACAACAATTTAAATAAAAACAATAATTTAAATTAAACACATTCCATTAAAATTAAAAATGACACCAATCCTAAAAATTAAAATTACTACAATTCCTAAAAATTAAAATTACAACAATTCCTAAAAATTAAAATTACAACAATTCCTAATAATTAAAATTACGAGAAATCCTAAAAATTAAAAAGTACGATAATTTAAAAAATACTAGAATTATAAAGAAATCTAATCGGAGCTCGACTCGTCGGTTTCGTTTGCGTTTTCTTGCTCGTCCTCGTCCGATTCGTCGTTGCCATATTTGTCATGGTAAAGTGTCACGACTTCTTTCCTCGCGTTTTTGTAACATCCGCAAATTGGACCTAGAAGTAATAGGTATTTCCTGTAAATTTTTAATGCAATTTAAAATTGTAATATGTGTTCGATTGTAAATTTAATAGGTCAATTAGCCTCAGGAAATATTGTGACTAGTGAAATATTGATTGTTTTAAATTTATTTAGTTGACGGTAAAATAAAATTGTATTTCCCCGCAAATGGTTTTTAAGTTCCAGACAATGATAAGTACGGGGGACAAAACTAGTACCCAAAGTAACTAATTAAGTAATATATCTATGTTTTGATCCGGTCTTTATTTCTCATTCATACCTACATACGTACGATGCAAACATATACATACATATGAAACCCTAGATCTTTTCACTTTCTTTCATCAAATTGAAGATCTCAAATTCGGATTCAAGCTTTTAACATGTAGATAATCATCTCCTAATCCTTCTATGCTACTAGTAAGTCTCTAAATCTTCAATTTTAAACCCTAGAAATTGGGGGTTTTTGGTGTTCTTGGTGATAATTCGAAATTGGGGTTTGATTATGTGAAATTGTTGTTAGTTAAACTTGTTATTGTTGATAACTAGCAAGATTCAAGTTAAAGTTTGTAAAGTTAAGGTGATTCTTAGGGTTTATTATGATTTTGATGGGTTAATTACTTTAATCCGAAAATAGAGGTTTAAATTGGTGAAATTGATGATTGTTATACTTGTTAATGATGTTAGGAATCATGATTCATGCTTTAAGTTATAACTTTGATTAGGGTTTTTAAACTTCTTGAGATTTTGATGAGTTCATGGTGCTTTTTGAATGGATTGATGGTGATTATCATAAACTAAAGTTTGGTATTAGTTGAAATGGTGTTAATAAGTGTTAATAAGAGTGTTAGTAGCTTTAATATAACCTAATAGTGGATTAATCAAGTTGTGTGAATTATATGCAAGTGAAAGTGTTTATTGATGGGTAGTTAGATGAGATTGTTATTTATAAGCTAAGATGAGCATGGTGATGATCATGAGTTACTAATGAATTAATGGATTAGTTAAATTGTGAATTCTTAATATATGAGGTTGATGGTTACTTATTTTGATTAACTATAATTGATTTGGATCAATGTGATGAGATGATTCTATGTTCATAAGTTGATAGTGAAGTTAAATTGGTTATTATTAATCTTGGATTGAATTGTATTAAATGACTATAAGTCATAATTTGAAAAGTTGAATACTTGAATGCTCGAATCAAGTATAGCGAATTCCATGGGAGTGATGGATTGATGATTTGGATTAACTAATCATTGTGTTGTAATTACTTGATTGAGTTATTTAGATTTTGATTACATTATGTGATAGTATTTCACATTGATACAAGTAACTGACTTGTGTATTTTGTTGTATTTCCAGATGTGGAGAAGACTCAGTGATATTAGACTACTGAGTGGGCGACTATGGTAGTCGGTGAGTGGACTTTGATCTCTCACTATAATTTAGTGATCACTATTGTGGTTACTTCAAGTGTTAAGTGTTATTCCTGTGTTAAGTTGAATTGTGAATTGTGTTAAAGTGTTAAAGTGTTAAGTGTTAAGTGACCTATTTGGTAACTGTGTTATATAGAGGTCAACTATGTTGGACTGTGTTGTTACAGGTTAGTCAACACAAGGGTTGTGAACATTCGTTGTAAGTAAGGCTTGTGTTGACTAAAGGTAACCAACAGTTATCGGTTAACCGCTGTATTGGCCTGCAGTTGGTGTAAATGTCGCTTGGTGGGCCACCGCGGCTGAGGGCGCCACAAGGGCCACCGATCCTCTGGTGATGTTGAGTCAAAGTGTCAAATGTGGTGAACTCATGGTGTTAAACTAAGTTGTATTGTTAGTGATGAGTTAACTCACTTAGCTTCGTGTTAATCCCTCGTTGTTTACTCCTTGCAGGTTAATATCTATTGTTATGGGCGGGTCAAGGAGTAACTGAAGAATGTTTGACTAGGATTACTCTGATATTATTTAATACAGTTTAAAATGTTTGATTATATGATGCCCAGGATATAAAGGATTGTTTTGTAAACGGTAATAATTAATACTTAGAACTTAGGTAATGGAAGATGACGACTTGTCATTTTATGTATATATATATGTTTTGGGACTTGAGCTTCCGCATTGAAAAAAAAAAAAAAAAAAAAAACAGTTGTAAATTTTGGGGCGTTATAGTTTTTTAGCATTTTTATTTCTTTTTGGACGCCTTTTTCGGAAGTTTTTTACACAAAAAACTCAAAGCTTTGTAGGCGGCTTTTTTCATCGCGTTTTCCTTGATCAGTTTAATTGCTTCTTGTTGCGCGAGAGCGGTTTGCCTGACTGCTTCTAAAGTTTCCACTTTTTCAGATTGAACACTTCGTGCGGATGAACCGGCGGAGCTTGAGGTGGTTGTTTTCGACGCCTTTCGGCCTGGAGGACGACGGATATAGTCATTTTGGAACAACCGCTTCATGTTCGTATCAAGAGCCGTTGCTGTCGGTTGTTCATCCGCGTCCAGATCGGTGACAAATTGTTGGAAAGAATCTTCATTGGCCATAACGCCCGGCTCAGCAAAGAATTTTGGGAAATGTCTAATAACATTCCAGGATGACTCGTAAATGAAAGCACGCCCAACTTGGTGCCGGAATGCATTTCGGGTGGCAATCATGACGTCGTTTTCGTCGGCACCGCTTTGTGGGTGAATTTCTTTGTATTGTTTGTAGAGAGCTTGGAATGCTTTTGAGTCGTGAGAAATCTTGTTCCATTTGCCAGTAAGTTGATTAAGGTTACGTTTTGTTGAGACACAACTATTGTAAGCTTCATTAACTTTAGCCCAAAATGACTCGTTTGTTTGATTTTTGCCCACCACACCGTTTTCGGAACAGTGTATCCACCGCTCCGCTAAAATCCTCGCCTCCTCGTTCGTCCAACGTGTTTGAGCCCGTTTGGGCCTTTTTTCCTTTTGAACCCGTTTACCCCTTTTCTTGTTTTTTTGGGTTTCGGGTTCGGGTTCAGATTCGGGCTCGGGTTCGGGTTCCGGGTTCGCCTCGTCGGAGCTTTCTTCCAAAGTTTGTGGTACGGTGAAATACATTTGTTGGTGACTGGGGTTGAATGAGCTTGGAGAAAAGTGTGGTTGTTGTGGTGACCATTATGTGTTTTGGAACCACTGTAGTTGTGACCATTGTGTGAATTGTGGTTGTGGTGGTGAGGATTGTGTGTTTGTGTACCACCCTTGAAATGCATAATTATTCATCGGGTCGTGCGGATCAAGGTTGAACGGGCTTGCAATTGGTGGAAAGTTGGCAAACCCGGTAGGTTGACTGTTTGGTTGAGATGAAGAATCGGAAGCTTGAGTGTTTGGTGAGTTCGGGTTTTGTAACGGGTTATTCAACAAATTTTGCCACATATCTTTGGCAATATTTTGTTGATCTTTTTTTTTTTTTTAATTTTTGGATGTGGATTTGTTGTTTTTGGACATTTTTTTGAGAGTGGTTTTGAGGTAAAAAGAGTGGTGTTTGAAGTGTTTTGTGGAAGAATTGGTGGAATAGATAGTGTGTTGTGTGAAAATGAGTAAGTATGTAGGTATTTTTATAGGTAAAAATGGAGAGTTTAAAAATATTTTATTTTTTTTGAAAACCAACCCCCGCTCCACCAACGGTTTGTTTTTGAATTTTTTTTTTTTTTTATTTTAATGTCAAACGGTAACAAACCAAAAAAAAAAACAAAAAAAAAAGGGAAATGGGCCCCACTCTCACCGACGACCCTCTTCGGTTTACCGACCAACGCAACCGACGGACGAAGCCGACGAGGCCGTGCCAACCCCGTCGGTTCGTCGCTTGCCAACCGACCCAAAACCGACGAACGGGTTGGGAGCCGTCTAAGTTGAACTGCACAACTGATTCCGTGTTGTTAGTTTTAAATGAGGGATCAATTATGTAAATATAAAAACTTGAAGGTTAAAAATATAAATTTTAAAACTTTATAAGCTTGTTGACTGATCACGGCACAAATGATCTATACCGTCACACAATACATTATAAGCCAATTTATTTATTTATTTTATTTTCTCTACTTTTTATTTATTTATTTATTTTTTTGTATTCTAAAGTTTGATACTATGATAGCTTATACGTCATCTCGAGAAGATAACAAAAAAGGGGTATTCTATATAATCAATAAATAATACTCCCTCCGTCCCAAATTAAATGTCTGGTATCAGTCTTCACGGAGTTTAAGAAATTACTTTGTCAGGTAGTACATATGACAGTTTTACCCTTGCTTTTTTGCACGGACTCCCATGTATCAGTTTTGAGTGAGGGTTAAATGGTAAAGTGGATATGCTATTTTTGGAAGTGGACACTTATTTTGGGACAGACTAAAAAGGAAATGTGGACACTTATTTTGGGACGGAGGGAGTAATGACTTTTATTATGCAAACATGTAAGTAGAGAGTTATACATACAAATTGAAAGAATTTATTATAAAATTGTACGAATTGTGAAATGAATCGAACATCAACCTTTTTGTACATTCATGTAAGTTCGTGACTTTTCGAAAAGATACAACATAAACGTGTCACGACAACATACATGTAACTCGATATGGACATATAATTAAACTCAATATATCAAGAATATTAGGATTTGGAAAGTTAGAAGTTGGTAGAATGGATTTAATTGGAATAAATTTAAGTTATGATACTACTAGTGATAGTAAAGGAACGAAAAACGACAGGTGTGAGGTCGAATGATAAAGACTCGCCATTCATATTGGGTGGAGAAGGTGGAACACGATGGCTTCAATCAATGTGATTAATTATTGAATAATAACTTTTTATGATATAAATTAATAAACAAGTATAAAATTAGAATAGAACATACTCAAACATAATGCCAAAAATGTGAATATTGATTTTCAGTTTTCAATACTTTTCGATCTTTTGAATCATTTTTCATATTTCTCGTGACACTAAAGGGCTAAGGCTGCGTTTACATACGGGATTCTCTATTTTTCATTTTTCGTTTTTCTACGGAGTAAAGAGTGTTGTACTTCTCAAGAAAAGTAATGTAAATTTAGAAAATGCATCCAAATATGAAAAATGAAGTTCTCTTTTCCAAGAAAAAATGGAGATGGAAACTTAGGGTGCGTTTAGTTACAGAAAACTCCTCACTTTTCTTGAAAAATTTTCTAAGAAAACAAGAAAATTAGAAAACGTGTTCAAATTTGAGTTTTCTAAAAAACTTTTCTAAGAAAATTTTTTTTTTTTGTGTTTTCTTTTTTATAACTACAAAGTTGATAACTACTTTTAATGATTTTCTAAGTTTTCCACCTCTACTATTTCTTGAAAAAGGAAAACCCCACCCCTTGCACTAAACACGTTTTCTAAAATTTCCATGCTTTTCTAGAGAAGTAAAACACTTCTTATTATCTAGAGAAATGAAAAAAATAAAAATGGAGAAACTAGTATGTAACTAAACGCGCCCTTAAGAAACCACAAAAAGTAGTTGTCAAATATTTAGTTTTAAAAAGTAAAATGAGAATTTTCTCTTTCAAAAGTATTTAGAAAACATGAATTTAAACACCTTTTCTATCTTTCTAGTTTTTTTATAAATGTTTTCTAAATCAATGGGAGAATTTTCCAAAATTAAACGTGGATGAACATCTCTTTTATTGTTGCAATCATATTTTCCTCTTTTACTAACAAACTGCCAATTTTACATGTTTCGATGCGTCGCGAAGTCAAAAAAACTCTTTAGAAAAAGCAAACTCAAAAATAAAAAAGAAAATCTAAGATGTAAATATCAAAAATACCTTTAAATAAATTTTTTATTTTAAGGGACAAATTCTACAATTATCCTTACTAATAAACTTGTTTTACATTATATGAATTTTGTAGTGAAAACAATTGACCACACTACTTAGCTTATATAATTACACAGAGCGTCTACACATTGGTTCTTGCTTCTTTAATTAATTTTTCTTTTTAATGATAAAAACGTGGTGGATGTTGGAATTATCATAGTCATAATTTTCTTATTAAAAGATACGGAGTAGTATATATATTTATTTACATGGTATCTATACTTTCACTTTTACAAGGGAAGTGAACTTACATGTGTCTCAAATAAATTCCGCATAACTTTTACTTTAACAAAATTATTAATATTCCATTAACTAACATTAATTAATAATAATTCAATAATAACAAATAAAAAAACAATATATAATCCATAATTACTTACTTAAAAAACTCAAAAATCCAACCTAAACCTCAATTACTTTCCTACTTTACACCAAACTACTTTCCTTGTCTACACCATCCTCCCCTAAACTACCATTTCCATCATTTCCACCCCCTTTAACTATTCCAAATTTACGTAACAACCCCTCACCCCAATCCCACAAATTCAGTACCATGTACGTCCCTATCCCGCCGATCAAACCGTACGCTATCGAGTACGTTAACGGCATCAGTATCAACGTCACAAACGCAGGTATCGCTTGCTTCATATCTTCCCAATCAATCTCCACCACTGATCTCATCATCAAAACGCCTACCAATATCAGAGGTGGGCCCACGGCCCACGCCGGTATAGACGCCAATAACGGCGTAAAGAAAAATGCCAACAAAAAATACCCACCCACCGTTATCGCGGTTAACCCCGTCCTCCCACCCTCCCTAATCCCCGTTGATGACTCAATGTACGCTGTCACGGATGACGTCCCAAGCAACGACCCGACCACAATCCCAGAAGCGTCCGACATGAATGCGAAATACTGTCCCTCGAAATCACCTTTTTCATCAGTAAAACCTGCGAATCGCGCCATTGAATACAAAGTTCCTGTCGTATCTAAAATATCTACATATAAAAATGTCAATAATGCCTCCCAGAAATGTAATTTGTCAATACTTGAAAAACTTAAGGCGCCCGCTGTTGATTTAATTTTATGAACATCAACAATGTTTTTGAAATACTCATAAGCCGAGTCGCCAGCCGGAGTGTTTGGAAACGCAGTTACTTGCGTGTCACGAAACCACGAAACGGCTGTAACAAACACAATTCCATAAACAATCGCTCCTTTAATGTTCTTAATCAAGCAGTATGCGATAATAACGAAACCGACCACGCCTAGCCAGAACGTCGGGCTCTCCATTCGGTTACCAACGCACATGATATCGCCAGATACCGAACCACCAGGAATTAGCGACACGGTGCCGTTTGGGAAAGTGATTACTGGCGCGAGGGCTGCGCGTGAAGATTGTGGACACGCGCCTAATGTAACTAAAGTGGATGAGCTGTAACCAATCAAACCGACTCCTTGGTTACTTTGTAACCCGATAAAAGCTAAGAATAATCCGATACCGGCGGAAGACGAGATCCGAACAGGTTTGGGAACTAATTTGGCTAGTTTTGCCCGAAATCCAAGGGCTGAGATTAAAAAAAATATTATCCCTTCGATGAATACAGCCGCAAGTGCGTTTTGATACGATATTTTACCTGCGACAACAACTAAAAATTAGTAACAATTTCTATATATAATTAGCAGGTATCATTGGCGCATTTAACAGCACCTAAGCAGACCGAAACAGGTCGGTTTTTTCCAGATCGTCCAGTGATTTACCTGAGCCGTGAAATCCAACAACGGTGTACGTAAAATACGCGTTGGTTCCCATTCCAGGAGCTAAAGCTAACGGTAAGTTGGCAAACGTTCCCATTATGACACAAGCAATGAGAGAGGACGCCACGGTTGCGACTATTAGGTCTTTTCGGACCTTTTCCAGACACTTTGTGTAGCCCGGGTTAACGGGTGTGAACTTACATGAGATATCAGGCTGGATTAGGGTCAGACCGAGGCCATTGCAATTAGAGGTATCGACTTTAGGGTCGGAACAAAGTGGGATGCAGTCAGAGACCGAACAAGTGGCACCCGAGTCTGATAAGATTGAGGCGTTGACCGCGAGGATGTACGCCATGGTTAAGAATGTGGCCGTGCCAGCACGGAGTTCAGTTGTGAAAGTGGTTTTACGTTCGGTGAGTTTGAAGCGTTTACCGACTCGTGATGTGGCCACAAAATTGTTGAGGCGGTTTAGCCGCGATGGTGAACCGGTGGTGTCCATTTGAATGTGATTCGACTTGGAAACGAATTGAACTATGAATGTGTAGAGGTAGCCGGTTAAGTGAGCATGATCCGAATGTGTTTAGTGTGTGTGTTTTAGAGAGAATTATTTAGTGAGTTTGGGATGAGAATCCATTAGATGAATCTTGCTTTAATCATGTATATATAGGATTTCATGATGAAAACATTGAAGGCCGGTTTTAAAATATTAGTATTAGTATTATATAAATTAGGATTAGGATGGGATAAATTAAATATGACTATCTGTTAAAAAAAAAAAAAACTAATTGAGAGAAATTCGTGACTTGATTAAAGATCGACCGATAACACAACGGTTTGACCATTCTACATAATGATCAGAAAAATACTTCAATTACTATAAAATGCAAAATATACGACTTTTAATGCACGTCTTCCGAAGAATATATTCTGTGCATGCATATATATTAGTAGTATTTTTAAGCTCAATTAATTGTTTTTCATGTTGTGTACGTGGCTATCTAGTTTTGTGGTACATTAATATAAGACCGTAATTAGAAAGAAAACAAAATAGCTCTCTAATTTAAGAGAACAATAATATATGTGCCATGTGAATATGAGATTTCCTAATTGGGTAATAAAAACATACTGTATGATTTGTCTTCAAGAATCTTTGATTTTATCCGTCTGTTATTTCGTATACATCAAAAAGTTGGATTCACGAATACCCTTTAAAAAAGGATTTTGATTTTGAAATGTGTAATTTGTCACATTAAAAAAATCAAATCATATTTTCAAGTCAAATATAGATGCACACTATTGAAACACGACCATTGCCTCTCAATCAAAAAATTAATTAATTAACAATTTAATATGAATTGTATTGTATATTTTATAATTTGATTTATTTTCTAATACAAAATAATCTAACACCCTTATAAAGGGTTTAGACATTTTCTTAACAAAACTTAGAATTTAAAGATGCAAAATTACTAATATACCCTTTTTATCAACTCATAAAATATTAAAACCATAATCAGTAATTACATAATTAATAAATTGACACACCTTCCATTTTAGAATTATAATAAGTGTATTAATCTTAAATGGTTTGATTCCTTAACTATCAAACATAAACATTACTTAATTATTTTACTATCACAATAACTGTTGGATGAACATATTGGAATCGGTGACGTACCACCATCATTTATAATAAACTTCAATTACCGCTGCTTAGCGCGGGTGTCTTTCTAGTCTTTATAATGATGTTTACGTTTTTCATATCTGTTCTTATTATAGCTATCAAATATCGGTCAATTAATAAACACGTTAATTAATTAGCCCTTTAAATTCATATATTTATGTTAAAAACCTGATGATGATAATAATAGAAAAAATATAAGGAATAAATCCTTTTTCTAAATTTAGAAAAATTAGAAAAGAAACCTTTTATTGCCCTATTGGTTAAGGATTGGACGGATTACAAATGCATCTCACAAACGCAAATTTGACTGCATTGAGAACATTTGCAGGGATTACTAATTAAATTAAATAGAAATAATATGGTAACTAATCCACAAGGAAAATATATAAAGGATCATAATTAAATTAATTAATATTAAATATGACGAAACATAGAGCGTTATCATCACTAACTAATTAATATATTTAATTTTATAAAAGGGTTAAGTGTTTGAAAATGTATATAACTATGCGTTGACTTCTTTAGTGTGTACAAAACTAAATTGACCTCCATTGTATGTACTTAACTATTAATTTCGACCATTGTATGTATTTTTGTGACATGTCAACTGTGTAGAGATGCCACTTGTCACCTTATATTTGATAACACGTCACAAATAAACATACAATGGTCGAAATTAATAGTTAAGTACATATAATGGAGGTCAATTTAGTTTTGTACACACTAAAGAAGTCAACGCATAGTTATATGCATTTTCAAACACTTAACCCTTTATAAAATCCATATTCTAAGCTGTCATTTTCAATTAGATTATTATCATCATTGACAAATTCCAAATAAATATAAAAGAGATCACCAACACTAATTCCCAAAAATGTATTTTTAAATAGGGATTTAAAAAAAAAAAAAAATTAATCGCTCACTATTGGTTGGCTAAAATGTAAACTTTTCCATTTTAAGAAAAAAGTTCAAAATATACTTGATTTGATGCATATAAGTTTATCATGAAAATGTTGTATTTCTTATCATCAAATACCACAATTAGTTTAGTATTTTAGACATTTTGTAATTTACATGTATGTATGTTTATAAATTAGAACCTCTAAAGAAAATTATTATAATTATAATGGGATTTTTAAAGACTTTCGTATGTTGATACCTACGTCAACACGTATCAATAATTTATTTGTGAAGTTGGGGTTAAATAAAAAGCATATATAAGTAAAAGTCCGCGTTTAAGCCACTTAGTAATTATTATAGTGAGGTGATATTTTTGCTTTAATAATGAAAATACTTTGAACTCATGACTTGTGATTAATATAATTGGATCTTTCTTATCCTAATCAAATTACTTGTCTCTCTAAACATGGACACAAAAGGTAAAGGAAATGACTTTCGAACATTGGGTGGGTGGGTTCATTTGTGGGGGTGGGTATCAATGGTTCTCACGCACTAACTCAAAAAATGTATAAATATATGTCTTTTTCATACCTTTTTATGAAAATTTTGTGTAGCTAGTCTTGGTGAAAGGTGATGTGAGATTTTAGTACAAGTTGTTACATATATTTGTTTGCAAACACCCTTTTTCTTAATGTTGTTTTGTTGGTTTATATTTGGTATGGTTTTTTATATTTCAATGTTGTAGTTTATATCTCCATTATAATCTCTATTATGGATTGATGTTTTATGACTTTTATCAATAGTACGTGCACTCTCTATACCAATTTTACCTGAAAATTAATCATGTAATTTATTATATTATTGCTAATCTACATTACTTTTATTATCTAGTAGCAGTTGGGCCAACTTTCTTTATTTACTTAGTGATTTGTGAGTGGCATAGAGTAAGGTGAAAGTTCTCTTCTTTATTGTGTGTGGTATATGCATAACTTTTATTTCAACTTTATGTTAAAAAAAAGAAGCCAATTCCCAAAGAAACATAGTCCCTAATTTAGTTGAATGCCAAAACCTATGAAATAATGGTCCACATCATAAATTTGTTCATGTAAAATCCCATGAAATCTATTGGCTACAAAAAGGCTCTAAAGTTGGTTCATAAGTGCAACATGTGTTTGGTTCTTTTTTATGTCATTGTGAAATGATCGATAATTATGAACAAAACCCCCCATTGTTTTCTTTATTTCTAAAAAGATGACAAAAGTCTCATGTTTTTCTATGTTTTGATTGGGTCTTGTGATTATAATGTTTTGTTTCTAACTAACAGAAAGACAAGGGTTATGGGGTAATTACAAATTAGTATAGTGGTTGAGCTTTGGTACGTCTGCATAGGAGTAAAGTCATTGTTTTGGTACCGTCCTCTGTATTTAGAAGTGTTTTGGTCGTTTCTACTTGACCTTTATCTTGATTCTTTCCGATTTTCTTCGTTACTTTAATTTCCCGCTGCTTTCTCAATTCTTCATTTGTTTTGTATCCGAAATGGTTTCCGGTAGTTATGAAATAGTAGCCTGCATATGCACATGTTGCCACACAAAATCCATGTCTGTGTTTTGAAAATGTTTCACGAGAGTCAGTTAAGAGTTCTAGCACACAATGAATTGTGTATGAGCGCGGCGTATAATTTTATTTTGAAAAGTATAAACATATAATTAACTACTATTTAAATGTAAGTCACAAAGGTTTTAGTGTATAATCATTCAAATACTTCTATTATTCTATTATTTCATTCAAATACTTCTATTATAGATTTCAGTATTTATAAAGAAAAAAACAGAAACATATACAACTATGGGCGGCAAACATATATTGAACTCGGTATGCAAAGTGTTAGTGATATTCTGTTGATCAATAACAGAAATAAAAAGTACAAACATACTATGTAGTACATCATCTAAAAATTTTGGTTGTGATATTGCATATATACCTTTGTAATGTTCACGAATGTTTTAGAAATTCACAAGTAGGCTTTATTTTTAGAAACAAATAGGCCCTAAAACCTGAAAATCTACTGAGCATCGATATAACGAATTCTAGTTCTCTACACCAAAAACTCTGTTTTCAGTACCTATGTCCTTTGGCAACCTCAATAGTATAAGCAACATTTTCCCATGGGGTACCTACAACGATACCATGACCTAGATTCAGAATGTGCTTACATTTCCCTGAGTTCTTCACTGTATCATTTATCCCATTAGTAATGGAATCCTTTGACCCGAACAGCACTCAACGGGTCCACATTCCCCTGGACCGCAATATCAGTCCCTAACCGCTTCCTGCCTTCAGCCATATCCATGGTCCAATCCAAGTTCACCACATCGACCCCAGTCATTGGAGCCTCCTTCTAGGTTTAACTCACTTATAGTCCAACCCTCCTGACCCACTTGCATAGAGAATCAAATATAGATTTGGGTGAGTTTGTTTTACGGTGTCACAATTTACTTCAAGAATGGGAGATTGAATCATTCAAAACCAGCTGGACTGAGCTCAGTTGCCCATGAGTCAAAGATTTGAACAACTTCTGCACCATTGTCGGCTTGGTATTGAATGTACTTGGGCTTGGCCATCGAGGTTGTGAATAACTGAAGCAGTGCGTGGAGGACATGCAATGATATTACAAAATTACATGTTTCACTGTTGGTAATGTATATGGGTGGGTCATCAAATATTGGTTCGGGTCAAGACGATATATTACTAATTTATATCTTTAACACAATTCCACACATTTTTAAAAAGTGTGAAAAAAGAAGTATGGATAAATGATATTTTTATTGTTCTATACATTCCTAATTTATATGTTTAACCCGTTTAAATTTAAATATTTTATCAAATCAACTAAAAATTATTCTGAATAGCAAACCAATTGATTACATCCCCTCACATGTACGCATCGTTATCACGAATCAAAATCATTAGAATTGGTAAAACATAGACAAAATAACAACTATATTAAAAGCCATCTTAATTTCATGATGATTCTTACGATGAAAGTTGTATAGTTTACGGCTAGGAAACAATTCTATAAAGTAAATAGCTAATTGTTAATTTGACAACGTAGCTTAGAATTGTTTACATATTAACCACTATATGGGACGTGTACTGCTAATATCAAAATCTCGTATATGGACGTACCCTCACATGTGAGTATGTGATCACGGCTAGAAAATATCATATTTATGATGCGACATATTGGATAGTACGCTTTCATGTTTACCATTTTCATTTAAATCAGTGTTACGGATGTTGCGCGCTATTCTATCAAGCTCATCGTACAACCAATAATTCATATACTAAGTATCATTCGGTTCCCTTAATAAAGTATGGTGATGACAAATTGACGATTAATATCAATCGATCAAATAGATTTATGTGAATCTAAGAAATAGGACGCACGTACAATGCTTTTCTATTGTCGTGTGCCTCGTTGTATGATTTACATGATTACACAACACATTTAGCCATTCATATATTGCACGTTTCTTCTAGCTTGACTGTAGTGATACGTACATCTAGTCGTATTTCAAAAGATTTGGCACATTTTAAGTATTTTGAAATATTGATGGACAAGAAAGTATGACAGTAACAATTCGGTCTGATCATTGGACCACGTGGATGTACATGTCACATTAATGATCTCACTAAATGCATTTTCTCAACTATACTTATATGGTACCAGTATAGTTTCATAAATACAAGAATTCTATGATTATGCCACGGTAGATAATGGGCCCATGAACCATCAATGGGGTGGGGTGGGCTCGTATTTCACAAAGATCTAAAACCCATAACCCGGTTGGTTGCCCTTGTGTGTCTTATTAATTGCAAAATAGATAGATAAGAACTATAGACATATAATTAGAAAAATACAAGAATATATTACAAGCTTTTTATTCTCATTGTACCCACCGTACAATTAGCTACACCAACCAAAGTTTAGGGCGTTTAATTGATTTCTTAAACTTTGTAGGCATGTAAACCAATTAATTAGCTTTAGACTTAACACAATTGATGATTCATTCTTAGATACAACATGTACGTACAAAGGCTGAAATTTAAATAAAGAACACGAACTTAAAGATAGGATTTGTTTGTTTGGTGAATAATTATGTGGATTATTATAAGGCCAAGAAGATATCAACGACTGGTACATGCAATTTTCTATTTGTCTTATTATTATTAATTAAAATTTAATATGATTATTATTGTTATTATTATCTATTAAGTCTTTGTTTTCTTTTTTATGACAACAACCACTCTTAATATTTGATTAATCGAAAAGAGGTATAGAACAGACGAAAGAAACTTAGTATATGAATTATACTAAGTTGTGGAAAATTTTCCACAATTTTCCATTTCCAATTTTCAAAAGAAAATCGTTCTCCAGAAAAGTGTTGAAAAATTAGAAAATGCATTCAAATGTTAGAAAAGTGGATTTTGGAAAACTAGTTATATCTTGGAAAATTTGGAAAAGTGTGGGGGTATTGTATAAAGGAAAATCTGGAAAAGTGTGAGGGAAGTGTTTTCCACCTCCAAGTTATATTTTGGAAAAGTGGATTTTCCATTTTCTTGGAAAATTTTCTCAAAAAATTCATTTTGAACGCGTTTTCTAGTTTTCCACTTTTCTTGAAAATTTTTTCTACAAAACTCCATCTTTTTTCCACAACTAAACACCCCCTTAAAGCTTCTTTAGCTATACTTGTTATTATAAAAAATAATATGATAATTAAATAAGTTAATGTACGTGAACGGTACATAACATTGAGCTGCGTGAGTTTATTTTTAATGATTAATAATTAATTAATCATTATAAACTAGTGATACCTTTTAAACATTTCTAAACAAAAGCCAAAATAAAATGTTGGATATAGGTCACGATTCTTCAAAAACGTTCCCTTGATATATTTTGCTTGCGTCATTTCTTGAAAAAAAAAAACTAAAATAAAATAAAAATTCCAATTTTGAATTTAAATAATAACATAATGCAAGATTTAAGGAGATCTTAGATTCAAATTCGAATTCGAATTCATATATCGATTTTTTATTCCATTCAGTTAGCATGTGTTGAAGCAGTAAGCGCATGTAAATGGTTGTACTATTTGCAAAAAGAACTTGTACGCAAAGTCAAACAGCGGTCAAACACAACCCTTGTACATTTGTACCACATGCATATGACTTGTACATGATGTAGCATATATACCACCATGACAAAAATATTCATCAAATTAAATGATAATCGCGAAGCAAACCTACTTGCCTTGTTTCATTTCTCTTTAAATCCACTCCTTCACTTCTAACTTTCAAGCATTCTAATTAAAATAATTAGAATGCATACCGAAAAATTTACAACACCAAAAACACTTCAATTCAAACTACAACAAGAAAGTGGCATTGGTGAGTCCTTTAGAGTGTTGTACTATGGAAAAGCATCATCCGTGCCGTTCATGTGGGAATCACAACCAGGTATTGATCAGGGACGGAGCTAGTATTTGTTCAGTAGCCGGGGTCAATAGACCCGTTGGCAATATTTTGTTATGTACATGTTCGATACGAATTTAGTGCAAATGTAAATAAATAATGATCGTGATCCTTTTTCTAAATCTTTCTAATAATAAATTTTCTGGCTCTGTCCTGCAGGTACTCCTAAGCACGCACTCGCGGAATCATCTCTGCCTCCGCTCACTCCACCACCTTCATACAATCAAATCAACCAAAAGTACAACTCATCAAGGGAAGTAACTAGCCATCACTCTTCAAAAAAGTCCAGTTCTTTACGTGACATTTTTCTTGCTTCTTCAAGGAAGACGTCGTCGTTTTCGTCTTGCTCCATCTCGTCGTCTTCATCGTTGTCGTCACATTTAAATTCGTCACACTCGTCACCGGCGATGTTTCGGATTGAGGATGATTGTGGTGGTGGTGGTGGTGATACACCGACGTCTACGTTGTGTTTTCGTGGTGGGTTTAAGAAAAGTCATAGGATTAAGAAAATGAAGAAAACAATGTTTTCGTTTTTGTCATGGTAAGGCATGACCATGATTTTATTATGATCTATGTTATTTTATTTTTATTTTTAATTTTTTCTCCTTTTTTTTGTTGGATAATATGTTCATGGGTTTTAATGAACTTCTTAATGATTGTATCTACTCCGGTATTTATGTTTATTTTTCGTGTAAAAAACAAAAGAAATGATAAATTTGTGGGGTAAAATGAGTAATGACGTCACATAACTGTTTCATTTATTGTTTATGTGAAAATTTTCAACATTGATTAAGTTAATTAGTAGCCTAATGCTGTGTAGGTTGAAATGATATCGATTTCAGTTAAGAGGGTGATTTCATGAGATTTAAAGTGTAAAAGTCATTAGATTGGGGTTCTTTTTTATGTTTTGTTATATGATTTGTTGGTGTATAATTGTTCCGGAACTGTTTGGGATACTTTCAAAAACGATCTAGAGTGAAAACCGGTGGCGCGGCCTCTAGTTTCGGGGATTTTTTCCTGGGTTTCCTAGGTTTTTTTTCATCTCTTTAAGTATCCTCCAAGTTAAGTTCCGGACAAAAAGGGGTAATAGGGTTTATGTCTCTTATTGTAAGTGTACTTTGGTGGCTTTTAGCGCCTTGCTATTAGCCTTTGTTATATATATATATTCTCTGCCTTTCAAAAAAAAATTAAACTAATTAACTAAAAGAGATGATGAAAACAAGTAAGCAGCAATTTTCGTACGTACAGTTGGATAATCAATCAATTTCTACGAAATAAAAGATAACAAATAATACTTTTTGTTTTTAAGATATATGGAGTAGTAAAATAATAAAGGTGTCGGTATCACGGGTATGGACGAACAGTACACCTAAAAAATAAAGTAATCGAAATGATATTTTGAGTTTTGTTTGCGAAATGTTTTTAGAGCACCTCCAATGACCATATTTTTAAAGCTTTATTCAAAGTTTTTTTCTAAAATGGTGTAACAGCTTTTCTTAAAAAAGCTTTACAAAAAGTCATATCTCCAATGTTAAAAAGCTTTTCATCATCTAAAAATAATTAAATATTAATATATATTAGGGAGAGAGAATGCAAAGACTTGATAAATCTCAAGTCTTTGTACTCTTTTTACTTTTTATTATATTACATTTTAATAGTTTAAGAGTATGAAAAGCTTTTTAACATTGGAGTCATTACTTTTTGTAAAGCTTTTTTAAGAAAAGCTATGACACCATTTTGAAGAAAAATTTTGAATAAAGCTTTAGAAATATGATCATTGGAGGTGCACTTAGTGAAATAAGAATTAATGGAAAAAATTATATATTATATGAATTTATATATGCATTTATATTGTTAAGCCCTAGATTTGAGGACCTCAAATCCATTCACATCAACGTTTCGTAGCGTACAGGGTAATTCAATTTTGAATTTGTTGTTAATATTTTATTTGTTTTTCTTTTCCCCTATGAAATTTAATTTAATTTAATTTGTAAAACAATGAAGCTATTATTTGAGGTTTTTCTAGTGTAGTTTTTTCTTAGATGCGGTTCTATTTCTAGCTAGTCTTTCCATTTCTCCGCTCGTTGTTCTTACTTTAACGCTACTCATAGTCTAAATCTACATCGTATCATTGTTAGATTTAATTCATTTAATTTATAACAAATGTTTGAAACCTCATGCTAGGTTTATGGATCTCCTATTACGAAGGCTACGATTTGCTACATATCTTGATTTAGTTCGTGTTGTGTTGTTAAATCGTTTTCGCTTAGGTTACTTTCTAGTAGATGGTTGTTGAGTTAGATTTTGATTTTTAGCATCTCGTAAATAATCAACTCTGAGTAGGTTTGGACCAATCTCTTTTAACGTGGTTGATATTCAAAGTGACTTGTAACAGAGTTGGTGATAAAGTTAAAAGCCCAGAAACTCCATTTAGAATCGAAGTCCATAATATAGTCTAGTCAACTACTATATTTTGTAATGTCTCGGTAGTTTCGAAATATTCAACTTTGTAACCGAGTATCGTATATATTTTAATTTTAAAATCATCTTTTGTATGCTTTTGACTTACTATGGTACGTGTAGTCTCAAATAACACATCAACATATGTACCCAAAATTTTTGCAAAAAAACATATACTAGACGGTTTCAAAACTCAAGTACATATAATAGAAAGTTTTGAAGTTTGAGACATTAAATTTCGATACACTAAAAAATTATAAACTCATAAATTAATTTTTAGACACAAGTTTGCTTGTTCCTCTACCCCAAAAGATTTTTATTATTAATATTTTTAAGGTGGTACATATGTAATAGTATTACTCCGTATTAATTTGTTTGATTGTCATCAATGACGGATCCAGAAAATGTCTTTACAGGTGGCGGTAATTCACCGAACATTGTGGCTAGCTAGATTAGGAGTTATAGTAAAATCAGATCGTTTTATAGTATATGTTTTTAAGGATTTGGTTATGCTCACCCATAAAAATATGCCATTCTTAAACTAACTTATATAAATAATAACTTCACCTTTGAAATTTTGGTCTGAAAAACCTAAACGAAGTAACCAAAAATCGATTCTTTGAATGTTACAGACCAAGTGACATAAGTGCCAAATATGCCCTTAAACATGAATTTTCATTCAATTATATGTAAAAAACGTTAAATTATTCTTTACTCTAGCGATATATGTTGGTTATTGATCAAATAACTATCTATGTTTATATCTTATTCAAAATTCAATGAATGTTCCAAGTAAAGTACGAGTTATTAAATTTCAATGTCTTATATATTTTAATGACTAGCAGAATGCCCGCGCGATGCAGCGAGACAAAATTAGGTTTCACGTTCATTCGATATGTATTACGTAAATCATAATTAAACTCTATACGACAATTGAAACGCCCGGAATTCAAAAGATTTTTTTTTTTTTTTTAAAGTCATTCATAATTTTGGTCCCATTTAATTTCTACATTTTATTCCATTTGAAATCCACGTTTGATTTATACATATTCAAATGAATACAACAATGACACATTATATCAAAATCATAATAGTTGGGCGATTTATACAATGGTAATACAAAACGACAATTCAATAGAATGTGAAACTTGTATAATGTCACAACAAGCTTCAATCCACACTTACTTCTTGTAATCACCTTTCATCCAATTGGTTCAACCAAACCAAACACCTACAACATAAATCACTGATACGAGTAAGCATATAGCTTAGTGAGTATACAAACAACTAAATAAATAATTCACCAACAAGATACAATTCATTAATAGCTACTTATTTCTTTTAAATAGAAACTATTGAACAACAATAAAGATTATGCAATATTTCGTATGGATTCATGATCCAATAGATACAAGTAAGCATGGCACCAATCCCATATGGATACCAAGCTTAATAGATACCAAATAGTGCCAAGCACTTATTTCGTGATATTCATTTATTTCGTAATAAGCAATCTCTACAATACTAAATCCATATATTCCACATAATTCTCATAATCCTCCTAATTCACATCATTCTCCTAATACACATAATTCTCCTAATTCACATAATGCTACAATTTCACATAATCCACATACTTCAATAATCCACATAATACTATACTATTTCCAAATAACCCAACTACTAACAACAATCAACAACTATGGTTAACAACCAATATTTCTTAAGATACGAAACATGATACAATATAGAAACACATATAAGATACAATTATAAGAAACAAACAATAAACAGAACTAGAAGGGACAAACAATATTCCAAACGATTGTATGAATCTCTTGCTCGTAAGCAATCTGAAACATACAATCATTATTCAAATAGTCCTTGTATCACTCACCTTTGCCTTTTAGGGTACATGTATGATTTCACACTCGAATAGCAAAGCCACCATTCTTGATCACTTAACATACAACCTATCAATACAATAACACATAATCATCAAAATCAACTAATACAATCATCAATCCATCACCTCTTTTGGATTGATTATTTCTAATTCATGATCTCTCCTTTCATAATCTTCATCATTTAACTATTTCATTACTTGTATAATCATATACATAACTTGATTACTTGTATTCCATTTTGATTATTACTTTAATTCACTTAATCATAATCATTCTCATAATCATAGTTAATCATATTGCTTAATTCTCTTGATTCAATACTTCAATATCTATTAATCATATTCCAATAACCTTTTTAAACACCAATTAAGGTGTATTAACACCAATTCATCATCCATAATAAGAAACCCACTTTGATTACTAATAATACAATTCAATTAATCCATTTTTAAGTCAAATTCATATTACTCATCATCACAAATACACTTATCTACCATTAGTTCATCATATTATACCTTAAATTCACCCTAAAATTCATTAATCAACTAAACCCATCAAAACCCTCAAGAACACAATTCAAGATTCTTAAACTTTAAGTCATTCTAGTGTTAATTCAATCACTAATAAGCTTATTTATCATTCCTTCAACATATTAGATACTTAAATTCGTATTAAAACCATTAATTTCATAAATCCCTATGAAAACCCATGAAATTAAGATTCTAGGTATAGAAAATCAAGAATAAGGATTACCTCAAGCTAGGAATTGATTAATCATTGAAGAATTCCAAGTTTCTAGCTTCAATTTCTTAGTTTGATTCGATTTTGGGTTAGGGTTTTTGATTCATACGGTTTTGAGAAGTTTCCAGGGTTTTTTGAGAATGATATTGATATATCATCTGTACGTACACATATAAATTAGATACATATTTGTTCTAATTTCATTCCCCGTACTTATCGTTGTCTGGAACTTAAAACCGACTCACAGTTATTGATTTCACATAAACCCCTCAACTTATCATACTTAACATGTTCAGTCCCTCCAAGACTTAATTCTTCTTAACTCAAGTCCTATAGACACAAAATACCTTTCAAAGTTAGTCCTTCTAACTTAACAATTAAATCGTATAATTTAAAACTTTAAGGATACGAAATTTGGGATGTTACAAGTCTCCCCCACTTATTTTATTCGTGTTTATGATTGTATAACTTCTAATTGCTTGTGATTAGTAGTTTATGATTGTAAGGTTGAGTTGAAATAACTGGTTGCTAAGAATAGATTTTGATGTCTTACCAGTTTAAGTAATATACAAATTCTAACTTGATGGTTAGTTAAAACTTTGGAGATATATAGTAAGTATGGATAGACGTACTGGAATGTATAACCACTAGTGTTGTGATTATTGTTTGGACAGTTGTTGTTGTTGACCTTGTTGTTGTCGACAATTAATAGGTTGTAATGAAAGAAGTTACAAACAGAAATAAGTCAATGTAGAGGTTGGTTGATTGTAGGTAAGATTGATTGTGATACTTTTGTTGATTGAGCAAAGTACTTGTTGATTGTGGTTTTACCTACTGAGTTGACCTCTGCTGTACTTATTAAGGTGATATGAATCTGGATTACTTTTAAGTAAAGGATTTCATATGATTGAAATGATATGTGAATATGATAGGGTATTCAAAAGAGTATGAAACTTTTGGATGAAAAGTTGACCTAGAATTGGATTTTAAATCTTTGATAGTAGAGATTTGAAATTGTTATCTGTATATTAGATTGATTGTTGGTCGTGAGCTGAATTATATTTAAATGTTGCTAGGTACATTGTGGTTTAATAACCACTGTTGTGACAATGTGATTGCTGTTTTATTGTTAACAGAGATGAATAGTGAGAATAGGTTAAAGATTTTAGCACATTGCTAATTTCTGGTTGTATAGACCTATTAAGTGATGTTAGGTTTCACTTGTTGTTTAAGTGATTGTAGGATTCACTTGTTAAAGTAAGTGTTTGTCTATAAGATATATCTGATTGATGATATTGATTAGACGCACTGTATGTGTAAGTAGGAAAAGACAGAAGCATGTACATTTGGATATGTGCATGTGGAAAGAATTCAAACAGTCTAAGTATAGTTGTAAGTTGCTATTGAGGACAAATGTATGTTAAGATATATGTGATTATCTCACATTAGTTAGATTGATTGAGGTTAGATTTCGGGGACGAAATCTCTTTAAGGGGGGGAGAGTTGTAACATCCTCGAAATGGACCTAGTTGTTTATATATTATTTCTTGATTTAAATGTGTTTGGAAATAATATTGTTTGAAATAGTGAAATAATTGGAATAGGATCCGAATATTCCAATGTGATAAGTGAAATATTAATTGTTGTAAATTAATATAGTTGACGGTGCAATAAAATGTTTGGACTCGCAAATGGTTTTCGGGTTCCAGACAATAGATTGAGATGGGGTATTAAATTATACCCGTATATTGAAGGCGGTTGGATGAGCCGACTTATATATATCCTTTCCTATTTAGGAAAGTTATTCATTTTTATTCCAAAACTCACAGAAACTCTCTGAAAACCTCCAAATCAATCCAGAAATCAAATCAGGAAGTTGTGATTCTCGTGAAACTTCCTAATCATCAGATTACCATCGTTAGATTCTTCAATCAGTAAGTATTCTTGAGTATTTAAGAATTTGATTTCGATTGAAATTTGGGAATTTGATGATTTGAGTGAATTTGGTGTTAAAAATCATGTTATAACTAGTACATGATGTTTATGTGATGTTATAAACTGTTTAAAGCTGTTGCAAACTGAGTTTTGAGGATTTGAGTATTAAATCCGTGAGTTAGAGTTTGAACAGTTCGTGCAGGTCTGGAACGAAGGAGGAAGCCGGCGGCTTCTTATTCAAGCCGGCGGCTTGTAGTTAGTCGGTGGAAGCCGGCGGCTTCATAGCCAAAGCCGGCGGCTTGTGTGGTGTAGTATGAAACCGGCGGGTATAAACCCGACCCGGCGGTTAGTATAAGCTTTAAAACGGGTTTTTGTTCTGTTACCACAATTGGTAAATTACCCGGCGGTTTGTGAGGTGAAGCCGGTGGGTCGTGATCAGAAGCCGGCGGCTTCTTAGAGGAAGCCGGCGGCTTGGTTGGCTGTTATCACATTTCTTGTTTGATTGTTAATAGTAATGTGATTGTAAATAGATATATGTAAATAGATGATAATGATTATATTGTAAATCATTAGTGTATAATTAGGAACTAGTAATCTTGATGTGGATTATGTTAAGTTCCTAATGTTATTGATTGATATAAGTTAAGTACTGATGACCATGATTACTAACTTATATTTGAATTATTGATTCTCAGATGTGGAGAAGGCTCAGTGATATTAGACTACTGAGTGGAGGCCTGAGGTAGTCGGTGAGTGGATCTGTAACCTCAGTGTGATTTAGTTGTAATGATTTGATTTACAACAAGTAATTATAGTCTTACTTTGATAGAATGTAATTGTTGAGATATCTTGCCATGATAGTTTGACTAGTTGCTTACTTGGCTGTTTGAGCTAGTATGTAAGATTCTGAGGTCAACTTGACTTGACAGTTGGACTTGGTTGTTATTGTAGACGACAGGAGATCTTGAAACTTGAAATGTTGGTTTGGAGATCTAGGTCGTGTGTGATTAACAACTGGTTATCGGTAATTCTGTATAGGCCAATACAGATGATTGATAAGAGTTCCTTGATTACCAAACCGGTATTAGGGTATTTCAGGAGCCACCGATCCTCATGACGATTTATAATGTTTGATTGGTGTAGCTTGACATTGATTGGATGTCGAGTGAATGATTGATTTTCTGTTTATTGTTATTTGATGTAAACAGATTGTTATGCTAGGTTGTACTGTTGCTTATAGTTTCACTCACTTAGCGTTGTGCTAACCCCACCACAGTTCTTCCTGCAGGTTGAAATAGATGGGACATATTGGGCAGGGCAGGAAGTATTTGACTGGATGGAATGTTTGACAGGCTGTAACTCTGATGTTATTTTGATAATTATAGAAATGTTTTTAGTAACACCCAGCTGTTGAAATGTCATGTAATAAGTTTGAAAAAGTTTATTGACACTTTGAGTACATTGATAGTATGTTTTAAATATACGCTTCCGTGTCAAAATTATTATATTATCGTTTATATTGAAACGAGGGTTGTGAAAAGTTGGTATCAGAGCAATAGTTTGGGTGAATTGAGCATGATAGACTGTTCAATCCTAAACTTTGATTGAGTTGAGTCAAACATTCCAGTGGGTGCGGGTTTAGTTGATTAGTGAATGTGTGAGAAAGTGATTAGTTGAGTATGTACTAACCCTTAACAAGTTGCAAAGTGTTATTTGATGCAGAGACGGAGGAACATGAGTAACTGATTGGTTTATTTCATGTTTCCTCAAAGCCCGTGGGCTTAAGATTTGCCAGGTAATCTCTGATAAGCCTATGTTAATTTAAATTAACTTGAATTGTTTACTCTGTTATGTTGAGTAAGCTTTGTTGTGAAGTTAATTTAGTCAGACTGATATGATTCCCCAGTTTTGAGTCAACTAATGATTGTTATAGGTTGACATGAGGATAGAGGTATTGAATGGGATACTCATTGTGGTGGTTATTTCTGATTGAATTGAAAATGCAGAAATGTGAGTAAATGAGTAGATAAAGAGTTGATTAAGGTTTAACATGATTGATGTTAGAACCTAAGAGTGTCTTTATTGGTGAGACAAAATAATTGATAGTATTATGTTAATGGATTAATCACAAGGTGTGATCTAAATTCTTGTTTAAGGAAGGTTGTGTCATTTGAATTGATAATGATTGCTATTTGAGAAAGTATGTGTTTATGTGACTACATGATATGTTGTGATTGTATATAAACACTTGATTTAAACCAGGATAGATAGGTTTATAAGAAATATAGCTTATGATAAAGCTAAATTGATTGAGAAAGTGATAGGTCTTTCTGGTCAATTAGGAATTAATAGATGAAATGTTTTATAGTAACATGATTGAGTAGACTTGTTGTGACAGTGATGCTTGATATGAAAGCATATGTCAAAGTAATGATAATTAATTAAGATGTGTCCTGAATTTTGGAGTAAATAAGGACATTGATTAGTGTTAAATATTGAAACTATGATGATGAGTTATCATGTGTTTGAGGTTTCCGATAAGTGATATACTGAGCAATTCAGTTGTTGAAAATTAGAACATTGTGTGTATGTGAGATGGCTTGCATATGTAAGGTTGAATATGTAAGTAGTAAGCTGATTTTGAGTATGTATCAGCTGATAGAAACTATTAAATGAAGTATGATTGATTTGAAATCATGAAGTATTTAATACGTATGAGGTGAGAATAGATCACATTGATAATTATAATGTAGAGTAGCCTGAGAATGGATTGTGAAGAGCATAATCTTGCAACGCCTGATCACCGTTGTTATATTATGTTGGGTCACATGAACTTGTTAAGGCTACTTGGAATAAAAGAAGTGTAATGTGATTTTAGAAATGGAACATGATGGTATGCTAAGTTGTTTAATAGTTGTTTTGATAAGAAAACAATTGGTTGATAGAACTGTAACATTTAGAATGTAAATGTGAGAGTGTAAATAATGTTTGTCATTGATAGTTGTTTTGTTAATGAACATAAATGACAAATTGGATTCTGTTAAATAGGTAATTGTGATTGATAATGATAGATTACCTGTAGGTGGATTTGTATAGTGTTTAAATGAATCACTATGTTGTAGCTGGCTTGTATGAAGCCAAAGTTGAGATAGGTTGATATTGTCTTGCTTGAGGAATTTCTAGTATTATTGAATGTAATAATGTGAGGTCTATGTTTGAAAGTAAACATACAGTATGAAATAGCTTGTATGGAGCCAAGATTGACGTAGGTTGACCTTGTCCTTGTGAAGGATTGATAAGATTATTGAATGTAATAATTTGAAATATATGTTTGAAAGTGAACATATAAGATGAAATAGTTTGTTGTGAGTTAATATTGATAGTATGTTAACTTTGAAAGTCAAACCATGAATAGAGAGTTATGTATAAAATTAATTGCTTGTGATTGGTTTGAGTTTGGGTCAAACTTGAAGAAAGCAATTAGAGGATTTTATTGATTGGTTGATTGAAATCAAAGTTGACATGTAGTCAACTGTGTGTGTTGAAATAGTCTAACATAGATTGTAATGTTATGATTGTGAGGGATATGATTGAATTCCTTGATTAGTCAAATTATGTTGAGATGGGTCTTGTAAGATCCAAAGGAGATAGATGAATGGTCTAAGTTTGTGAGACTTGAGTTATTACTTAAAGCTAGTATTAAGTAATTGAAATAGTGTTAAGTATAATTAAGTATTCAGTTAGGAAATATATGATATTTGAACTGAATATGTGTTAGAAAATTATACAGATATGAAGTCATTGAATGATATGACAGTTATAAATTGTTGAATGATGTAAGTTAAATCACATTGATTAGGATTGTGATAAGAAAGTCTTACCAGTGTATGAGGCTTGTGATGATTGCTTTGATTGGGTAAGACTGTGAGATGATGAATAATTGAAGGTTATTATTATTAGTTGCCTAGGTTGATTGGTACCTCATGGTGAGTTACTTAGACATTGAAAGAATTGAATGGATTCTTTAGTTATTTGTTGATTTTATACAAATGAAGTAAGTGATGAAGTGATAAATTGGGATTAGATCCAAATAAGAAATGATATGAAAGGATATCTGAAAGTGAATTGTGCTAAAGGTTTAGCTTAACCTTGGTTAATAATTGAGGAAATATGAATTGAATAGTTGGTCATATTTTAAGAAATCAGGTATGAAATTAAGTGTAATGATCATTATTTTGATAGTTTAAGAATAATGATTGTTTGACATTTGGGGCTGAAAACCTGATGTGTATAATTGTAAAGTGTTGGAGAGTAAGAGAAACCTTGAGATTGATAGGTGATGATTGTATTCACCAAACTTTTCTTGTAAGTTTAGATTGAATTGGTTAAGTTATATACGAATTGGTATGAATATAAGTGAAACATAGAGTTGTTGATTTTAATTGTTCCATGTCCTGTGGTATGGATATGTGATGACTAGTAGTACTGAGAAGGCTTGGTAAAGACTTTAACAGTCTGAATGGCCTGGTGTATAGGATTAAATGGAATTGGGATATACGTATCCATTTTAGAGAGTAACTGAAATTGCGTATGTATGTATGTATAGTATACATGATAATAGATGGCATGATAAGTTTTAATAGATTGAATTAAAATGTGCCATAAGACATGTGGAGGTTAGTTAATTGTGATTAACTGGATGTAGATTTTGTTGAAATGTGTTGTAGAGTAGCACATTGTGATATTGTGATACTTGAATTGTGGTATCATAATGTTGATTAGGATTGACTTAGTTGCTAGATTGATGGAATGTGGTACTAAGTGATTATGTGATTAAAGTTGTATAACTTCTAATTGCTTGTGATTAGTAGTTTATGATTGTAAGGTTGAGTTGAAATAACTGGTTGCTAAGAATAGATTTTGATGTCTTACCAGTTTAAGTAATATACAAATTCTAACTTGATGGTTAGTTAAAACTTTGGAGATATATAGTAAGTATGGATAGACGTACTGGAATGTATAACCACTAGTGTTGTGATTATTGTTTGGACAGTTGTTGTTGTTGACCTTGTTGTTGTCGACAATTAATAGGTTGTAATGAAAGAAGTTACAAACAGAAATAAGTCAATGTAGAGGTTGGTTGATTGTAGGTAAGATTGATTGTGATACTTTTGTTGATTGAGCAAAGTACTTGTTGATTGTGGTTTTACCTACTGAGTTGACCTCTGCTGTACTTATTAAGGTGATATGAATCTGGATTACTTTTAAGTAAAGGATTTCATATGATTGAAATGATATGTGAATATGATAGGGTATTCAAAAGAGTATGAAACTTTTGGATGAAAAGTTGACCTAGAATTGGATTTTAAATCTTTGATAGTAGAGATTTGAAATTGTTATCTGTATATTAGATTGATTGTTGGTCGTGAGCTGAATTATATTTAAATGTTGCTAGGTACATTGTGGTTTAATAACCACTGTTGTGACAATGTGATTGCTGTTTTATTGTTAACAGAGATGAATAGTGAGAATAGGTTAAAGATTTTAGCACATTGCTAATTTCTGGTTGTATAGACCTATTAAGTGATGTTAGGTTTCACTTGTTGTTTAAGTGATTGTAGGATTCACTTGTTAAAGTAAGTGTTTGTCTATAAGATATATCTGATTGATGATATTGATTAGACGCACTGTATGTGTAAGTAGGAAAAGACAGAAGCATGTACATTTGGATATGTGCATGTGGAAAGAATTCAAACAGTCTAAGTATAGTTGTAAGTTGCTATTGAGGACAAATGTATGTTAAGATATATGTGATTATCTCACATTAGTTAGATTGATTGAGGTTAGATTTCGGGGACGAAATCTCTTTAAGGGGGGGAGAGTTGTAACATCCTCGAAATGGACCTAGTTGTTTATATATTATTTCTTGATTTAAATGTGTTTGGAAATAATATTGTTTGAAATAGTGAAATAATTGGAATAGGATCCGAATATTCCAATGTGATAAGTGAAATATTAATTGTTGTAAATTAATATAGTTGACGGTGCAATAAAATGTTTGGACTCGCAAATGGTTTTCGGGTTCCAGACAATAGATTGAGATGGGGTATTAAATTATACCCGTATATTGAAGGCGGTTGGATGAGCCGACTTATATATATCCTTTCCTATTTAGGAAAGTTATTCATTTTTATTCCAAAACTCACAGAAACTCTCTGAAAACCTCCAAATCAATCCAGAAATCAAATCAGGAAGTTGTGATTCTCGTGAAACTTCCTAATCATCAGATTACCATCGTTAGATTCTTCAATCAGTAAGTATTCTTGAGTATTTAAGAATTTGATTTCGATTGAAATTTGGGAATTTGATGATTTGAGTGAATTTGGTGTTAAAAATCATGTTATAACTAGTACATGATGTTTATGTGATGTTATAAACTGTTTAAAGCTGTTGCAAACTGAGTTTTGAGGATTTGAGTATTAAATCCGTGAGTTAGAGTTTGAACAGTTCGTGCAGGTCTGGAACGAAGGAGGAAGCCGGCGGCTTCTTATTCAAGCCGGCGGCTTGTAGTTAGTCGGTGGAAGCCGGCGGCTTCATAGCCAAAGCCGGCGGCTTGTGTGGTGTAGTATGAAACCGGCGGGTATAAACCCGACCCGGCGGTTAGTATAAGCTTTAAAACGGGTTTTTGTTCTGTTACCACAATTGGTAAATTACCCGGCGGTTTGTGAGGTGAAGCCGGTGGGTCGTGATCAGAAGCCGGCGGCTTCTTAGAGGAAGCCGGCGGCTTGGTTGGCTGTTATCACATTTCTTGTTTGATTGTTAATAGTAATGTGATTGTAAATAGATATATGTAAATAGATGATAATGATTATATTGTAAATCATTAGTGTATAATTAGGAACTAGTAATCTTGATGTGGATTATGTTAAGTTCCTAATGTTATTGATTGATATAAGTTAAGTACTGATGACCATGATTACTAACTTATATTTGAATTATTGATTCTCAGATGTGGAGAAGGCTCAGTGATATTAGACTACTGAGTGGAGGCCTGAGGTAGTCGGTGAGTGGATCTGTAACCTCAGTGTGATTTAGTTGTAATGATTTGATTTACAACAAGTAATTATAGTCTTACTTTGATAGAATGTAATTGTTGAGATATCTTGCCATGATAGTTTGACTAGTTGCTTACTTGGCTGTTTGAGCTAGTATGTAAGATTCTGAGGTCAACTTGACTTGACAGTTGGACTTGGTTGTTATTGTAGACGACAGGAGATCTTGAAACTTGAAATGTTGGTTTGGAGATCTAGGTCGTGTGTGATTAACAACTGGTTATCGGTAATTCTGTATAGGCCAATACAGATGATTGATAAGAGTTCCTTGATTACCAAACCGGTATTAGGGTATTTCAGGAGCCACCGATCCTCATGACGATTTATAATGTTTGATTGGTGTAGCTTGACATTGATTGGATGTCGAGTGAATGATTGATTTTCTGTTTATTGTTATTTGATGTAAACAGATTGTTATGCTAGGTTGTACTGTTGCTTATAGTTTCACTCACTTAGCGTTGTGCTAACCCCACCACAGTTCTTCCTGCAGGTTGAAATAGATGGGACATATTGGGCAGGGCAGGAAGTATTTGACTGGATGGAATGTTTGACAGGCTGTAACTCTGATGTTATTTTGATAATTATAGAAATGTTTTTAGTAACACCCAGCTGTTGAAATGTCATGTAATAAGTTTGAAAAAGTTTATTGACACTTTGAGTACATTGATAGTATGTTTTAAATATACGCTTCCGTGTCAAAATTATTATATTATCGTTTATATTGAAACGAGGGTTGTGAAATAAACACATGTTTTATGTCGACTAACATCTATTTCTTTTATAATAGGTACCACATTATGACTATAGTCTAGTGGTTTACTATTTCTATATTCCATACTGAAATCACATCATATTGATACTATATTCATTTATAAGGCATAAGCTTACATGTTTATGTCTTTATCCGATACAATTCAATACTACCTTTCTAAAATTACATTAAATCCTTTTGATATTCAGCAGCCTCAACAATTCCATGTGAATAGCATAATATAACTACGTTGGCCAGACGTCGTCAGATTATGTCATACACACTTCCTTCTCAGGCTATTTCACACCATCCAGTTTTAATGTAATTTCCATATAAACACATGATACAATGATTCCCAACAAGCAAACATTTGCTAACACTTTGATCACATATATCCAACTTATTTCAATTAATAGATTTCACATAAGCAAGAAATTTCACATATTCCAGTCAATATCATTTATTTCACCTTCCAACTTATCTCTGATGAATTTATCTTTCGATTCATCCATCAGTCAATTAAACACATATATTTCTGATCACACAACAACTAATCACATAATGATGATATATATATCAATCATGTCATTATTTCACATTATTTATTTCACACTTACACATATAGTCAAAATCAAACAACAATTGAGCTTAGGTAGAGATTAAACTCTCAAACAGACCCGCAGTCCATAAATATCCTTGTGCTTAGCACATATTTCGAATAATCAATATTTCGTATGATCGTTATTTCGTAATAAAGAATCTCTACACTAAAGCTCAACTGCACAATTCATAATAAAAACATATCATTATACTAAATTCACAAAGTATAATGATAATAACCAATACATAGCTGTATAAAACGTCTCCTTTAATTACTTTAAATAATAACACAATCTATATATTTCGTAAACATATTCACAATTTATTTCGTTAATTGTTTGACCATAGTCAAAACAAATTCACTAACCACATATACATGTATTCTCCCTCAGGAACAATTATTTCCAATTATAATAATACATAAAAGATACTAATCGGATCTTACAATATCATATCACATTTATATGATGGATTACTTATTTCTCATTAATTTAGTTCATATTCCAAATTTATAGATCACTAGGAATGGATTCTAGATACATATCTGATTCAATACACAATTTTTAATGATACCTTTAACCACAGGAATGCTTCCTAAGCTTAAAGAAACAAACGGCTAATTCGAAACGTAAATTAAAAGTCCGAAACAAGGTCCGAAAAACTGTAAAATGCCATTTTCGGGCCCCAAACGACCCCGAATTGCCCAAAACTGACTAGGCTATAGTCTATAGCTTCGATCATTGGGCCGTTCCCGAGTGACCATGCGAATTTCAACTCATTCTGAGTTAGTGAAATTCGTCACTAAACCGTGACCCTGAATTTACTTATGCATTTTCAAAATTTGCAAAATCTTTCGAAATTTTTCATACAAACGCGATCCGGAATGAGAGGGCTGGATCACGTTCACCTTTAGAAAATATTCTGTCACCGTTTTGCACTTGGCAACGCGATCCGGGTCAAGATGGCTGGATCGCGTTCCTAAGAAATTTTCAGACCTGCAACTTTAGTTGCAAAAATACGAAATTTAAACGCGAATATCTCTCAAACCGTAAAGAATTAAGGTCTGAAATTTTGCAGGCACCTTCATATAACCAAAATGCAACTTTCTATTTTTCCACTTTTTCAAATTACACGTTTTACGAGAAAACGGACGTCTCACCAAATTATGGTCAATTTGGACCAATTTAGTGGACAACTCATATTCCAAACCACTTGGTTTTAGATTCTGGTCCTTTGCCAACATATTCATGCATCCATTTGTGACTTAAAGCAACGATCACCACTACCATACTTGAATCATTACTCATTTTGACACCTTGACCCGTTTGGGGGTCCATTTGGACACTTTCATTGATTCTAACACAATTTAACTATTTGACACTTGATTTCGATTCATTTTAACATCATACCATATTTCTTGATTCATGATCATCCAATTAGACCATATCTCCATATTTAACCCATTGATCACAATTTCACCAAAACTATGAACAATATCTATATATTTCAACATCTAACCATGTTATCATTATATAATATTTCTATTACCCAATTTGACACCCTCATATTCCAGTTTGACCTTTTCAAGTCAAAGATACATTTTTCAACGACTAGGCTAATTACTATTTTAACCAATCATGAAATTCCAAATCCTATTACATAAGGTTCTAGACCTCATTAAACGTTCTATTATTAATTCTACACATATTAACCATCAAATATTTCGCTATAGGGAATCATATCAATTCAAGCAATCAATTCTATTACTACTCATAATTAAGATAACAATTCAAATAATTCATATAGGTTTAAGCTTAGGCAATCCTATTGTGGATTACCTAATTCTCTTAAACCATCGCTCTGATACCAACTTGAAACACCCGGAATTCAACAGATTTTTTTTTTTTTTTTAAAGTCATTCATAATTTTGGTCCCATTTAATTTCTACATTTTATTCCATTTGAAATCCACGTTTGATTTATACATATTCAAATGAATACAACAATGACACATTATATCAAAATCATAATAGTTGGGCGATTTATACAATGGTAATACAAAACGACAATTCAATAGAATGTGAAACTTATATAATGTCACAACAAGCTTCAATCCACACTTACTTCTTGTAATCACCTTTCATCCAATTGGTTCAACCGAACCAAACACCTACAACATAAATCACTGATACGAGTAAGCATATAGCTTAGTGAGTATACAAACAACTAAATAAATAATTCACCAACAAGATACAATTCATTAATAGCTACTTATTTCTTTTAAATAGAAACTATTGAACAACAATAAAGATTATGCAATATTTCGTATGGATTCATGATCCAATAGATACAAGTAAGCATGGCACCAATCCCATATGGATACCAAGCTTAATAGATACCAAATAGTGCCAAGCACTTATTTCGTGATATTCATTTATTTCGTAATAAGCAACCTCTACAATACTAAATCCATATATTCCACATAATTCTCATAATCCTCCTAATTCACATCATTCTCCTAATACACATAATTCTCCTAATTCAAATAATGCTACAATTTCACATAATCCACATACTTCAATAATCCACATAATACTATACTATTTCCAAATAACCCAACTACTAACAACAATCAACAACTATGGTCAACAACCAATATTTCTTAAGATACGAAACATGATACAATATAGAAACACATATAAGATACAATTATAAGAAACAAACAATAAACAGAACTAGAAGGGACAAACAATATTCCAAACGATTGTATGAATCTCTTGCTCGTAAGCAATCTGAAACATACAATCATTATTCAAATAGTCCTTGTATCACTCACCTTTGCCTTTTAGGGTACATGTATGATTTCACACTCGAATAGCAAAGCCACCATTCTTGATCACTTAACATACAACCTATCAATACAATAACACATAATCATCAAAATCAACTAATACAATCATCAATCCATCACCTCTTTTGGATTGATTATTTCTAATTCATGATCTCTCCTTTCATAATCTTCATCATTTCACTATTTCATTACTTGTATAATCATATACATAACTTGATTACTTGTATTCCATTTTGATTATTACTTTAATTCACTTAATCATAATCATTCTCATAATCATAGTTAATCATATTGCTTAATTCTCTTGATTCAATACTTCAATATCTATTAATCATATTCCAATAACCTTTTTAAACACCAATTAAGGTGTATTAACACCAATTCATCATCCATAATAAGAAACCCACTTTGATTACTAATAATACAATTCAATTAATCCATTTTTAAGTCAAATTCATATTACTCATCATCACAAATACACTTATCTACCATGCATTAGTTCGTCATATTATACCTTAAATTCACCCTAAAATTCATTAATCAACTAAACCCATCAAAACCCTCAAGAACACAATTCAAGATTCATAAACTTTAAGTCATTCTAGTGTTAATTCAATCACTAATAAGCTTATTTATCATTCCTTCAACATATTAGATACTTAAATTCGTATTAAAACCATTAATTTCATAAATCCCTATGAAAACCCATGAAATTAAGATTCTAGGTATAGAAAATCAAGAATAAGGATTACCTCAAGCTAGGAATTGATTAATCATTGAAGAATTCCAAGTTTCTAGCTTCAATTTCTTAGTTTGATTCGATTTTGGGTTAGGGTTTTTGATTCATACGGTTTTGAGAAGTTTCCAGGGTTTTTTGAGAATGATATTGATATATCATCTGTACGTACACATATAAATTAGATACATATTTGTTCTAATTTCATTCCCCGTACTTATCGTTGTTTGGAACTTAAAACCGACTCACAGTTATTGATTTCACATAAACCCCTCAACTTATCATACTTAACATGTTCAGTCCCTCCAAGACTTAATTCTTCGTAACTCAAGTCCTATAGACACAAAATACCTTTCAAAGTTAGTCCTTCTAACTTAACAATTAAATCGTATAATTTAAAACTTTAAGGATACGAAATTTGGGATGTTACAACAATACACTACGATAGATATAGTTTAGAGCTATTTACCTGAATGGACAAGTCAACGGGTTGCTTTTCACGGAGTAGTCGTTGTCAGAAAAAATTTACCAAAGTAGTCAAACATTTCGCCTAAATGGAATTTATTTTAGGCGAACCATGCTCCACCAATCAACGCAAGACAAGTGTTAGTAGTCTTCGCCGGTCAATGCAATATTCGTCGGTTAAAGAAAAATTCGCCTAAATGGAATTATAGTTGATAGATCGCCTAAATGTAAAACCACTTAGGCGATGTAGGCGAAATTTTGAAAACTCGAACTTTTCTTAGCTAAACTCTCACTACGCTTATCTCTTTGTTCCTTCAATCAGTGCAATAAACCAGTGAAACAAAATCGGTGCTATACCCACAACCAAGCGGCGATCAATGGCCGGCGATGAAAACCCCTAACCTTTACATTGCAATTACAGAGGTACGGGATGCTAATGAATGGACGACGACTTCAAGGAAAAACATGTAAGGGATGCCGACGCTCTGCCGATTGGATCTATCTATAAACCGACGGCCTTTCGATCTATCTATTATCGCCACCGCCTTAACATATAACCGCCGTCGCTTTTTTTCTTAGGGTTTTTGCAAGCTGGAAAGTGGAACAAGAAGGAGATGATACGGTTCCCAAGTATTCAAAAAATTCGCCTACTTCGCCTAAATAATTCATTTTAGGCGAATTTTTTATGCCACGTGTCAATGTTTCAGATAGTTCGTCTAGTTCGCCTACTCTAAATTCAATTTAGGCGAATTTCATGACCATTGGGTGAAAAAATGCCTCTGACAATGACTACTGGAAGTAAAGACATCCGTTGACCGACCACTGTGGTAAAAATCCCTATAGTTTATCTTTATAGGAAAAAATCACATCTTTACTCTTTAAAAATGAGTTATAACTAAATACCCAATAATTGTGGTTACGAACTTGATGATCGGGTTTTGAGTTGCGGCTGTTAGATTGCATGTTCAAAATGGCTAGGTCCAAGTTGTGATTTGTGAAATCGAGGGTTGGATCGTGACTAACTAAAAATACATTATTTACGTGGGGTATAATTATATATTAAACTTATGTATAAGACATTGAAATCGTAAAATCTGATCAAAAAATTGAAACTCTCAAATATTGTAATTGACTGTATAGAAATCAAATTAAGAATACAAAAAAACGCTTAAATTTACAATTTCATAAAAAACAGTATTGAGAGTTTGTTTTTAATATCTTACAACATTTTTTAAATTTGTAAAATTAGAGGAAATTGAATTTTGGAGGCTTTAGAGATGGAATTTGACCACAAATGGTGGACAAACCGTCTTTGGCTGTTTGCTAAGATGTTCGTCTCGTTCCATAATTTATACGTCTCGTAACTCCTTATAGTTAAAAAGTTATGCCATATTTTGTTTACATTAAAATTTCATAATAATGATAGTATATATATGATGTAATCATATATGTAGGGGTAAGTTAGTAATTTCAAGTAGTTTTTTCAAATATTAATAATAATGTTAGGGGTAAATTAGTAAATTCAATATTAAAAAACAAATTGAAATGCATTATATATTAGTAAAGATATGATATTCATTAGAGATTGTAATATACTCCGTAGTTCTTATAAAATTTGTATTGTTTTTGCCATAAGCATCAAAATATGGGTTTGGTATTATGTATGGAGGTGAGTTCTTTTAAGAATGCTAAAAAAGTAGAGAATGGGAGAACCGATAGGATTCTTCCATTTCTCTACAAAACCCACTTCTATTTTTTACCCACTTGGTTAATTATCTCACAAATCGTAAGTCCATAAACTATAAAAATTACATATTCGAAACCAGTGCGTTTTTCTCTTCGATTAGAGATGTCATAAGATATATTTTTGACGAATTTTTTTTCTTCGTTTTTTTTACCGGATTTCACAATATAATCGCATGTGATTTATGATAAAAAATTAAAATTTGTTCACGATTATTTATTCAAGGTATTTGCTACTTAACACGTGATTATAACTTAATATTCACCAACATTAATAGTTATAAATAAAAAATTAAAAATTGCAATAGTTTTCATTAAAAATCACATGTGATTGTTATTTGTACAGTTAATCACAAGTGATTTGTTATATAATCACATATGATTTTGCATATAATCACATATGATTTTCATTTAAAAATTGATATTTGATGAGAAATTTACCGATATATGATAATTTATGTATGATTTTAACTTGATTTTTACTTGATTGTATAATTCTTAGTCAATGATTTGAAAATCCGTATTTTATTACTCTTAAACACATGTGATTGATGGTTTGATATTCAATCGCATGTGATTACAACTTAGTTTTTCATGTCTTAATCTCTTTACATCATCAATGATTTGAATTTAAAGTTTAATCGAAAATATAAGCGGATGTGATTATTTTTTACTGTTAAATCACATGTGATTTCACATTAAAAGTTTCTAAAACCCCAAAAAATGGAAAAAAAAAAATTCGTCGAAAGTATATGTTGTTAGATCTATAATCGAAGAGAAAAATACGCTGGTTCCGAATATGTAATTTTTATAATTAGTAAACATACGGTTTGTGAGATATTTAGATTTGAAAAAAAAAAGTGAAAATGGATATTTGAAATGAAGCAATTCTATTGGTTCCTCCATTCTCCTTTTTTTTACCATTCTTTTTTGAACTTTCCTCTATTAAGTGTAGGGTTCAAATGAGTATAATATTTTTTTGTGAGAATAAGGGAATCAATAGTCACTAAACTCTCTCCCCCACGATTTTTTTGTGAGAATAAGGGAATCAATAGTCACTAAACTCTCTCCCCTAGTAAACATACGGTTTGTGAGATATTTAGATTTGAAAAAAAAAAGTGAAATGGATATTTGAAATGAAGCAATTCTATTGGTTCCTCCATTCTCCTTTTTTTTACCATTCTTTTTTGAACTTTCCTCTATTAAGTGTAGGGTTCAAATGAGTATAATATTTTTTTGTGAGAATAAGGGAATCAATAGTCACTAAACTCTCTCCCCCACGATTTTTTTTTTGTGAGAATAAGGGAATCAATAGTCACTAAACTCTCTCCCCCACGTTTTTAAAAATTAAATATCTCCCAAACGGTAAGTCGAAAAATCACAAAAATTGCACCATAAAAATCAGCATTTTATTATCTTCGATTATAGATGTGACAAGGTATATTTTTGACGAACTTTTTTTCGTTTTTCGGTGGGTTTTGAAAACAACTAACACATGTGTTACCAGCGAATAATACATGTGTTACCAGCGAGTAATACATGTCATACCAGCTAGTAACACATGTGATACCAGCTAGTAACACATGTATTACTAATTTTGTATAATTTGTAAAACCCACAAAAAAAAGTCGTCGAAAGTATACCTTGTGAGATGACAAATTGAAGTGAAAATAATGATGATTTTTATGTTGTAATTTTTATATTTTTCGACTTACCGTTTGTGAGATATTTGATTTTTAAAAACATGTGGGAAAATAGGTTTTATGACACGTGGCACATTCTTATTGGTTCCTTCTTTCTCATCAAATTTTTCATTCTCATTTGAACCTCTCTCTAAAATAATAATACTATTACCTCCGTCCCGTTACAAATGTCTACTATTGACTTTTTGAAGTCTTTCTTTTTAAACTTTGACCATAAATATTTTTGTTTGTGTTATATAATACATGACAAAAATTATATCAATGAAAATACATTTAAAACCTAATTCGTTCATATATTTTGCATCAAGTATTATATAGTACAAACAAAAATATTTAAGGTCAAAGTTGTTAAAGAAAGACTTTCAAAAGTCAATAGTGGACACTTGTAATGGGACGGAGGGAGTACTTAACAATAGGGGTGATGAAAGAAAAAAGGTAATAGTAAATGACTTTAAGTCATCTTCTTCGTTAGAAACCCCCACGGCCCCAAATTAACATTTTCACCATTAAAAGCCCTAAAAAGATTTGTTTTCATACAGAATAAGAAGTCTGTTATATTTTTGTAGGCTTGGGGCATACTTGTAGAAATGCTTGAAAACCTTATGTAACTAATACTAAATATCATTAAAAAGATTTTGGGCATCGAGGGCCATTGCCTCCGCTTGTTACTAAGTAGATCCACCCCTTATTGTCGTATGATATTGTTCGTGCTCAGAGGTGGAGCTAGAAACCCCCCCCCCCCCCCCCCCCCCCAACCAAAAAGATAAAATTGGCGAAAAATAATATATATATATTTTTAAGTAATAGTGACTTTAGAATTTTTGACTCCAAAATGAAAGAAAAGAAAAAAATCTAAAAATTTGCTTCCCATATAGAAATTTCTAGCTCCACCCTATTCGTGTTTGATGGTTCATAGTTATCTAATTTATTTATTTTAAAAATAAATAAGAGAGAGAGAGAGAGAGAGAGAGAGAGAGAGAGAGAGAGAGAGAGAGAGAGAGAGAGAGAGAGAGAGAGAGAGAGAGAGAGAGAGATTCAATCCGGCCCGTCATGAAGTCCAATCTTTTCTCAGTGTTTTGAGGAAGAGAGATATACGCCTAGATCGAAGTTATACGAAAGGAAGGATCCATTTAAAGTTTTGAGGGCCAGGGGTGCATATTGGCCTGTAACATGTGTGAATCTTATTCCCCATAGCTGGGCCAATTCTATGATTGGGCTTGATACGAAGCCCAACACAACCGTAGTATAGTAATTACTTATTAATAGCGGAGTATTTTTACATTCATGAAATATTTTATTTTAGCTCTAAAAAGAATTGCTTCTTAACTAACGACACACCATTGATTATAAAATCATAAAAACCTCATCATAAATGATCTAAACAATTTGGCACAGATATTTATTTATTATATTAATTAATTAACAATATAGTATATATTAAAGAGTATAAATACAAAAATTGTTGATGATAATATAGGAAGAATGGGTGACATTGGCACTTTGATTGGGAAAGAAAAAACAAAGGGGCGACTTATTTGCCTAAGGATACGGGTCAAACAAGAAGCCACGGTGTATGTTGTCATTCCCTTTCATCCTAAGCAACTTTTTTATTGCTACTTATTATACTTATTTATTTATTTATTATTTACATTTACATTACATTTATTATCATTATTAAATATTTTAGTTTGTATAATAATTTAAAAATTAGGATTATTGCTCCTATAAGACTATAACACACTATACTCTGATTAATTGTGGTTTACTTCAATTCATATGTTCGTAAATAGAAGTGATAGAAAATTTCTTATATTTATAATTATCCAAGCATCAATATACAAGTCCTACAAGTTATTAAATAATTAGACCTCGAAATACAATTTTCCTTAGCTTTCCCCCCACATTACGTACCCATTCAACAACCTTGATAATACACACATCTTCCATTTAATTTCATGTACATTATTTTATTCAAATAGAGCTATGCGAACATTAAATTATGAATTTATGTTTCTTTCTACAAATATATACGTACATTTATACTGATGACTTGTCATATTATTTAAATATAAATTCGCTCAAATTTTTAAGTGATAATATGTAATTTATAGTCGACAGGGTATCTGAAAACTAACTTTGTTTATGAAAGTTAAAGGTAGACGCGTACAACAAGGTAAATTCAATACCAAAGAGGCTAGCTAGGTACGTAAATTTTTATTAAGTGGTAAAATTAGTTTTCAGCATTTTGTTTGCTGACTAGCTTGTAACACAGCTACTTAACTGTCCAACCTTACCAAATGTAATTAATGGTGCAACAATGAACGGAAACTAACTAACTATATATGATCTAGTAGTTATAAGGATTCAAAAGTACATGCATATTGTTCAAATTGAGAACCTATGAGTAATAATGTAACTTTTAGCGTGAATTGAAATACACAAACAGAACAAAACATCGACTTCATAAAATTGTCATCAAAATTGACAAAAAGAAAATCGCTTGACAAAGGGTGAGATGTCGTTATTTGATAATGCAAACACTTAATTATCTATAGATATATCAACTTTCATTAATTATCGTGTCTTAGCTTCTCATATTTGCTTGTTTAGAAACTCGGAAAATCATCATTTTCAAGAACTCGTAATTTTATTCATGATAATTCACTCAAAATTATTCAAAGAATGGATCCCTAATTGATTAATTTAGGCATTATATAACATTTAATTATAATCATATGATATGACTATCTAGTATATAGATAGAATAAAATGATTAGTTTTTTACTAAATATATATGGATAAATTACATATTACTCAATTTTGTACGAGTTGAAAAGGATAGAAATGTTGATGTGGAAAATGATGGCGGAATCCGCACGGAGCATTTGATTTTGGTTGGATCCAAAAAAGTGGTGTACTCATTATTAAAAAAAGGTTAAAGTGTTCTTGAAGTTGACAAGAAACTAACACCAGCTATTCAATTGACGCTCATGTTTATTCATAACTCACTTTTTATACCCAAAATATGAGTAACATATATTTATATTATGCCATATATAATTTCATGGAAGTATGTAACTAATATAGATCATTATATTATTATTTTCTTTATATAAGGTTCTTTTGGAAACGAAAGTTGTTTAGGATTTATAAGCTAGTCATGAAACGTGTTTCATGCCATCATATGGAATTATCAAAAACGAAGTGATTTTTTACTCTAAAAGATCAACAAGTTCGATACCGATAGACGAAACATGCATTTGAACCTTTTCATTTATTTGGCTTCTTAAACGATATTTGTTCCGGAACAAGAAACATGAGCATTTTGTATCTCTAAGAACCAGATTGTTTGATGGTGCAGGTGTTTGAAAAAATTAGTACATATTGTATGCATACCGACTAACTAACAATGTAGATGGATCATATTGAGGTGTCAAAATCGTCGATTATCATACGTTTTTAAAATCCTAAGATACACGTAGCATAAATCATTGTAAATTATCAACAATAATACTCCATAATGACATATTAGTAAAAGGTAGACGGATTCCATACGCGAGAGAATTAAGGTCATATTCATTCATTCATTCTTCTCAGTCAAAGGAAGCAATCCAAAAAAGAAAAGAAAAGGAATTGAAAATGTCAATGAATTAAGTAAGATAGATAAGCTAGCTAAGATTTATTTATTTTATTATCTTATTATAATAAAAAGTTATAATTATAAATAAAATAGATAATTTTATATACTTCAGCTCCGATCCACACGTGAGCAACAAACGAGAGAGAAAGCCAGCTCTTTAAGTGATAATGACGGTGCTGAAAGTATTTTATATAAGTAGTGTTTGTCTGTTTTCTCTATCTACAAAACAGTTTATTGATGAGTTGCCATTGATGAAACAATAGATTCATGATCGATATGCTCCTCGATAACTCAGTCTGAACCTTGATATGCTTGCAGAGATCGAGTTGAATGATACAATCAGATCATTCGTACACCATTATATATTAACAGCTAGCAAGCAAAGTACCATTCTTTTTATTTATATAGTACAGTAGTAGTGGAGTATATTTTTAGCTTTGACATATAGTTTCCAATTTTTTTCTTTTTATTGGTTTTCTTGCCTTTCAAGCACCCCCTTTAATCCCACCCTCTTTTCAAAAACTAGTACGGAGTATTTTTTTTTCTACCTTTCTTCTCTTCATAATCTCTCTCTCTCTCTCTCTCTCTCTCTCTCTCTCTCTCTCTCTCTCTCTCTCTCTCTCTCTCAATACATCTGCTGATAGTATGCCTGAATGTCCAGAGAAAGGTCTCTCTCTCTCTCTCTCTCTCTTTCTCTCTTTCTCTCTCTATACAAGCTATTTTGTATGAATCTAGAAATATATAGTACTTTTGGCAATCTTGAAAGTTGTTGGTTTTGATGTATAATTAAGATGATGTATATATATATATATATATATATGTCTAAGCCTTTTGTATAAATCTTAAACAATAGTTCTCTTGGTAGTCTCTTGAAAGTTGTTAATTGGTTTTAGTATACATGATGCAAAAAGATTTAAACTTTATGATGAGTGCAACATATATGCACAAGTCTATAGTTATCATGTAAAGGGGTGCAAGAAGCTTGCTATTCCGAAAAGAAAAAAAAAATAGGCCTTCATACTTTATTTCATGATAATATTAATTTTGTTTGGAATTAATTCTGATATATGAGTTTTTATAGGGAGAGATTTGATGAGATAGGAAAGAAGATAAAGAGAGACATCGATGCATCATTTCAATTAGGAAGCAGAAGACATATGTTAGGGCTTCCTGGAACCCTAAACACCATCACACCGTGTGCTGCGTGCAAACTTTTACGCAGAAGATGTGCTCAAGAATGCCCTTTTTCACCCTACTTTTCGCCTCATGAACCTCAAAAGTTTGCTTCTGTTCACAAAGTTTTTGGTGCTAGTAATGTCTCCAAGTTGCTCATGGTATGTATGAAAATATACCATACACCTCACTTTAATTCTTCATCAATATATTGCATTTTGTATTATACAAGCTTATTTTTCTCCCTAAAACCCTAATCCCCCCTATCTAGATGTGGATCATTAACCGATTTTGCCACACAAACCCTAAAAAAAGATCTTCTCAAAGGGGCTGATACTTTTTTTGAAAATACATAATCTAGAGTTTTCGAGTCGGTTATTGCAAAATAAATAAATAAAAACCGTGTTCATGAGCTCTAGCTAGTTAATGGTGTACGTGTACTCAAAGAGACCGATTTCTAAGTTGGTGAAACTATTTAGGTAAAGGGTAATATTTACCCGGTAAATATGGTGAAACTATTTGGTATATACACACTGTAGTGTTTTTCAATCCTATGTGTTAATTGGTTTCAAGCTAGTTTATATAATTTAATTTGTTGGTGATATATCTAATTTTTATATAGCATCTCTTTTAAAAAATAAAAAATAGCCTTTTACATTGTGATGATTAGTTTGATTAGGAAGCTAGGAATAGTTTGTTGATGATATAGATCTGATCATTTTATGGTTTTACATATTTGTTTTTTATTGTGATGATAATTTAGGAAGTGCCAGAGAATCAAAGAGCCGATGCAGCGAATAGTCTTGTTTACGAAGCGAATGTAAGACTAAGAGATCCAGTTTACGGATGCATGGGTGCGATTTCAGCTTTACAACATCAAGTACAAACTCTACAAGCTGAATTGAATGCAGTAAGAGCTGAAATTTTAAGATACAAGTATAGTGAAACAACAACTCACCACGATCAACATCATATTATTCCTTCAAATCATCATCTACCTTTATTTTCTACTAATGTTGTCACACCAACACAACCACCACCGCCATCAACTCCTCTACCACCACCACCGCCACCACCTCCTCCCCCTCCTCCCGCTTCATCCTCATCATCCATGTACAACCAACCATCTACCACCACAGATTATAGCACTATTACCAACGATAATGTCTCTTATTTCGGTTAATAGAGATGGCATTATTTTTATGGTCTTTTTTATTTTTTCAAATACATATATGATCCACATTCCACAATATATGAATAATACTAGGTGAGGTGATGTTGATTATAATTAATTATCATATATTTATGGCAGAGATAATTTAGTCCACATGTATCATCTCTAGATTCTGTTAATGTATAACTTCTAATCATTTTACATATATTAAATCTGACTTGAATGTATACCTACATTTGTTGATTAATTCCTTAGTAATTGTTTATTTTTCTTCTTTGTGATATGATTTTTTTAAACCTTAATCAATGAAAAAAGAAAGATTATATTTAATCTAAGTGTTTAGTTTTATATATAAACTAAAAAGTTTCTAATAGCTATGTACAAAAATAGGAAGAGAACAACTACATCCACCAGTGTTGTCTGGTTCCGTCATAGCTTAACTTAACGTGTACCCTTCAACCCAAATCATATTTGATTTGTTTTCTTGTAATTTATTTGATCAATATCTTATAAATTAATATAATAAAAGAGTTTTAATTTGTTTATTGCTAAAATGTGTTAATGTTGTTTCTTCCCCATCTACCCTATCTTCTGTTTTGTCTTCACTTGACCTCTGTCTCTTCTCTTTCGGAAAACCCTAACGATTGCGACGTATGAAAGTCGATATGTTTCCATTATTTTAACGTGTCCACTCTTCTCTTTCCAAGCTTTAAGACGTGACAATTTGGTCTAAGGTCATGGTTGCTTCAAATGGTGGCATCTTACTTGTCTATTTTTAAAACGTTTTTACTTACATTCCTTTACGACTAAATCGTAGATTCCATCGATTCTAAAACTTTGAATTTTTCCTATCTCTAATTAAAATGTCATGATCGTTCTTTTACTGCAACAAGAATTAACAGTATCGGGTGATTAATTAGCTAAGTTGATACATCACATTAAGCTTAATTATTGAAATGCAATAATAAGGATATGATGTTATTGAAAGAATTTTTGTTGATCATCATCATATTAAAGGTGGCACATAGATAATTAGATATATAATATAGGCGGCTATATATAATGATGATGATGATTATTATTATTTAGTGTAATTATGAAGTATTAATGCAAGGAATAATTATATAAACGGAACTGTACATATAATACACAAATAGGTCACTATACTTTACGAAAATGTTCATCTGGTTACTAAACATTTAAAATGCTCAATTGGATCACTATACTTGTTGATTGGTGTCATCTCGCCTATTTTGCGTAATTTCGGTTAAGAAAATAGTGACCCAATTGAACATTTATAAGTTTAGTAAACGGCGTCATCTTGGCTATAGCAACTATGTCTAAAGTTTGGTAATCTAATTGAACATTCTTACAAGTTTACTAATCCAAGTGAATATTTTTAAAGTTTAGTAACCCAGATGAACTTTTTCATAAAGTATAATGACTTATTTGTGTATGATCTCTATATAATATATACGTAGTATCATATATGTAGAAGATGTAGAAGACTTTAGAGAGGATGTGTTGAGGTTGGCATGACATCACTATCGGCCTGTTCTTGATAACAACATTTACCAGTATTTTCTTGGTACGTTCTATGAACTATCAAGAGTGTATTCTACTTCAAAACTATTTCATCATGTGCGTGTGCAACCTAGCTAGCTAAATATATAGCTAATATTTGAACTATAAGGTTATATTAGAAACACGAATTATTTAGTACCATCGAACCAGAGAAGAAGTGGTCATATATAGCAAATAACAATCGATAGTCCAATATATTATTTAAAATTACGTGCGACACCTAAACCAAAGAAAAGATAATTAATAAGCAAACTTTAGTCCAAATATATACAGATTTTATCAAGCACACTAAGTGGTTATATTATAACTTTTTAGTAAAATAATATGTGCGATATCGTAATCTCATTAATTTCATAATTTGTATACTCCGTAGTATATTCCACAAATATCTCATATATTTTACATCAGTTTATAAAAACAGTCTTTATATTTTTGCCACCTTTTCAATTCTACAAGTTTACATTTTATTCGAAAATGATCCATGGACCACCTAAAATAACTAAAGTACCCTTAGGGCGTTTAGATCTTGATTATCGGAAAATAACAGAAAATGGTAGTTTAGTCACTTTTGTAACACCCAAAATTTCAGGAAATAAATATCGTACGCGGATATATTTTTATTACGAAATATTATTATGTAGATAACGAGATATAGTGAAAAACGTAAACAGTTTTACCAGTTCCAGACTGTAAGAAATAAAGGGAATAAATTCATTAAACCGACTTGGATATATATGTACGTATGAATGAGTTTATCTCATTCATGTTCCAGAGACAAAGTAAGAAAACACAGGGACGATTCATATATCAATTCCAAGGTTTCAATCATCAAATTTAATCTTCAATTCAAGGTTTCTAAGGTTTAATTCATCTCTTCTAATCATCAAGAACATCAAGTAAGTTGAATTCTTCATGGTTTTAACCTAGGGTTTTAAGCTTTCATGGGGTTTTGATGGGTTTTGTAAAAGTGAGGGTTTTAATCCGAAATTTAAGCTAGAAATTGATTGAATTGTTGTTTATTAGTGTTATTAAGCTTGTAGGTAATTATATAACAAGTTGAAAGTGATGAAATCATGATTTAGTGTTTATGAGAAATTCTAGGGTTTATGCTAAATTGTATGGAATGATGAAATAAGTTTAAATACATAATTAGTAATGCTAATAGAGTATAATTATGAAGATAGAACATGAATTCAAAGTAGTAAAGTTGATAAGTGATGAATTATTAAAAGAGTGTTCATGGTGATTCATGTGTATTATGTTAAGATTATGTTAATGAGTTTAATTATGAAATTAGTGATACTTATAGAGTATGATTATGATGATGAATATTATGTGGTAAGAGTTTGATTAGTGAAAGCTTATAAGTGATCATATGATGAAGTCTAGTGTAGTTAATTAGAGAATCAAAGTAAGTGTAATCAAAGTGGGGGAGGGATTGAATATGATTGAAGTTGATAATTATTAGTGTCTAAAAGTTTCGTTATGATTATGTGTTTATGCAATAGGTGACTAGAGACATGGAGGCTTATGATGATCAAGATGGAGACATTGTCATCTAAGAGATTGTGGTGAGTGATACGGGGGTTAAACAGGTGATGTGATTGTGTAGTACCGGATAGCTTGCGGGCTAGAGGTTTACACAATCAGGAATAAGTTATTTGTTTATGTTTGTTTATTTATGTTTATTGCTTAATTTAGTTGTTGTGTTAAATTACTTGTTTATATTTATTTGTTATGTGATTAAATGATTTTTGGTAAGAAAAGTAGTGATTATCTCATTAGCTTGATGATAGCCAAGTAATGAGATTGTCACTTGCTTAAAGGTAAAGGAAAAGAATTGGTGATGAATAGTGTATGATTCGATTTTGTTGGATCCGGATTGCTTTCGAGTAAGAGGCTACATATAACACCCCTCATTCGAAACAACAATATTATATTATTAACACGGAAGCGTATAATTTAATACCTCTTAAAACATTGTACATTAAGATAATGTACATATATAGTATACATATCAACCGCTCACCAAATTAAAAACTATTAAACAACTACATCAAATGGGGTATTATATTGTTTCAAACTTTTGCTTTAGTACAAAACATGTCAGAGTAGCACGGTAAGTCAAACTTTCCCTGCTCCATGAGCATCACTGTCCTGTAACCCACATCCCCAAAACATAACATGCAGGAAGTAAATTGAGGGATTAGCACGAAGCTAAGTGAATGAATTCATTACAAACAATTCAACTTAGCATAACCACCTGTTTACATCAAACAACCGTAAATATATGATTCAACCAGTCAACAATATAATAATGAGGATCGGTGGCTCTGGGAAATACCATAATACCCGGGTGGCTCCCCAAGAACACTTAACCAACCATATCCGTATGGCCATAACGGACGAGACCGATAGCTGACAGTTATTATAATCAAACACAGGTACTACACACAACGAATGAATCAAGCTCCTGTGAAATTCATATAATAACCAACTAGCTCAACCAACCAGTTCAACCTGTTGACCTCATTAACAACTGATGCCCGAAGGCCACACATAGCACGTAGATTTATAACAACAATGAATATTAAATACAACTACAACATATCTACGTTTACTTGTTGTAACCAAACAGTTACAACTAAATCAAATGGTGAGTTCTGAATCCACTTACCAATACCTCTGTCGTCTCAAACTCAGATTCCAAGTGTCACTTATCTTTTGGAGAATCTGAGAATCAACAATCAAATATAAGTTAGTAACAACGTTATTAGAATCATAACTCATATTCGAATACAACGTATATTATTACATTTCACAACATGTATAATGCAATCATTATGGGCACATTTGTTAGATATATCAACAAACCTAACAAGTAATACTAATACATTAGCAATTCAATAATGTTTGTACAAAATTCAAATTTTCTGCATTAAGGGGGAATCCGCCGGATTCTCATTGAATCCGCCGGATTCAAAGACCTTTTCAGACCCAACTTTGGACCAGGGTTCCCAAAACGAATCCGGTTGATGAATCCGACGGATTTAAACCGTTTTGACCGGATTCCCAACCCCATTGACCGGATGAATCCGCCGGATTCATAAGGAATCCGCCGGATTCCTCGTGTTCATCAGCCCTGTGCAGGTCGTGCAGAACACAGCCCAGAAAATGGAAACCTCAATTCAAATAACAACATAGTCGACTCCAGCATCATAACACAGGTCATATATCATCATGTATACAAATTATAACATGTTTAGGACTTCTATTTAACATCAATTCATACAAATACATCAATTGATTATGATCATGAATTTAACCATGAAAATAACTTATACTTACATGATGATGATGATGTTGTAACTCCAAATCACAGCTAAATCTTCAGTTACAAGTGTTTGATTTGAGTTTTTAGTTTAGGTTTTTAGTTTCTAGGTTTAGGTTTCCAAAAAGGGAAAGTATGAAAAACTTTCCTAAAAGGGAAGGTTTTATAGTCGGTTAAGTTTTTAACACCGACTTCGTATCCACTTAAAACTAGTCCCCTTTCAATCTATTGCCTGGAACCTAAAAACCATTTGCGAGAAACTTATTTTTATTTTACCGTCAACTATAGTAAATTACAACAAACAACAATTTACTATTCACAATAAGTTCTGAGACTTATTTAACTAAGTTTCGCAATAAACAATTAATATCGAATAATTTCTAACACAATTAAATATAACAATTTAAAATTAGAAATTACCGGACCCGAAGAGAGGATGTTATACTACACAATCGGGTGGAAGATGACTTGTTGATATATGTGGATTAAATAGTGATTATGTGGTGAACCGTGTATGAATTGGTTGTATGTGTTTCCGGATAGCTTCCGAGCTAGAGGATCATACAATCAAATGAGAGTTGCTTGTTATATGTTTTGTTTCTTATGTGTGTGTGTTTAAGATTATGTTAAAAAGGTGTTGTTGAGTAGTGACTTGATTGTTGTTGGTTAATGATTATGTGTAATGATTCAGTGGTGATCAGAGACTTAACTGCGGTTAACACAGTGTTCAGTGTTTAGTGTTCAGTGTTCAGAGCCCAGTGAATTTGTGCTTATGTATTGTGTTGATATATGCTAAGTGTTATGTGTAGTGCTTGTTTGATTGCCTGTGTACTCACTAAGCAGTTGTGCTTACCCGTTTCAGTGTTTATGTTGTAGGTTGATGTTTGATAGAGACATGTGGATAGAAGGGTTATGAGAAGCTAGTGACATGGATATGGAGCATGCTTGTGGTTAGAATATGCTTCTTTCTTTTGAATTGTTGTTTTGATGCTCAATTGTGTAAATCGCCCAAACAAAGAGTTTTTGAATTAAATATGTTGGTCAATGTGTAGTAGTTGACTTTGAAAGTCAAACCGAGTTATGACGTTTAGTGTATGTGGTTGTCAAGAGTATGAAGTCATATAATTGGTTTGGTTTGGGTCAAAGTGGTGAAAAGTGATTTAGTGTCGAATGTGATTGGTTGGTCAAATGTGAAGTTGACATATAGTCAACAATGTTGTAAGAGTCAAACATGTGTGGTATTGGGTAATGTGGTGGTGTTATGTAGTAGATTTGGTGAAAGTGTCCAAATGGACACCAAAACGGGTCAAAAGGGTTAAATCGGGTTAGAATGTACTAATGTGGGTTTGGTCAATGGTGTTAGACTTGTTTTGGTATGTTGATCATGTGTGCAAAAAGTTAGAGTCAAAGTGTTTATGGTTTGTGATTTGGGTTGTAGTCAAAAAGTGGTTAAAATGGTCAAAAAGTGGTTATACGTCCGTTTTCTCGTAAAACGTGAATTTTGGAAAAGTACAAAAATAGAAAGTTTCATTGTGGCATTATGGAGGTGCTTGCAAAATTTCAGAGTCTAAGTGTTTACGAGTAAAAAGATATGCGCGTCGGAAATTTGTATTTTGGTATTAGTTTGTGCAGCCCTGATTCCTGGGGAATTGGAGTCATTCCTGAGGAATCTGAAATTTAGTTCTAACAGCAACCCTGGTTCTTGGGGAATGAGAGTCATTCCTGGGGAATCCGAATCCAAGTGTTAACAGCATGCCTGATTCCTGAGGAACGGGAGTCATTCCTGGGGAATCTCTTGTAAATTCAACATTTTGTTATTTGAGTCATTATTTGATTAAGAGAACGATATAACGAGTCTAGAATGTCATATTTTAGATGTGGGACCTAATAAAGTGTGTTTTCAGTGTTAGGTAAAAAAAAAAATGGTTCCGAGTTTTGGGGCGTTTCAACTTTAGATGGATGAGTGACCATTTTCGAGGAAAACGTAAACTTATTAGACAGGAGAGGTGAAAAAAAAATATGAACAACTTTCTTAAATAAGTGTAAATCACATTGTTGGATGCAAACCCAAGTCTCACATCGGAAACACAAAGAAACCAAAGCATGTATATAAAAGTTCATGGGCTACTCCCTCTATCACCAAATGGTTTTATAGTGGAACCTCGTCTGAGCTTATATACATGGGCTTTGGACGGGTTGAGCTGAAAAAGGTCATGACAAGTGGTATCGGAGCTACGTTTGTAGCCAGGTGTTGATGTGGAAGGAATCCTTGGAAACTCTCAACTCCGGTCGATGATCCCGGTAGATCGCTTGGTCTCGTTAGTAGCTTATGAGAATAATAAGGCTTGATCTTGGGGAAAAATAACACCATCGAAAGGGAGCTCTGGTCAATGATCCCGGTGATCGTCTGGTCTCGTTCCGATTCCCAATGTGGAATTTAGGTTTGAGGGGAGGATTGTTGGGTGCAAACCCAAGTCCCACATCGGAAATACAAGGAAACCAAAGAATGTATATAGGTTCATGGGTTACTTCCTTTGATCACCAATTGGTTTTAAAATGGAACCCCGATTGGGCTGAAAAAGGTCGTGACACACATAAACTATTTATGGTCATATATATGGTGAGGGACAGATGTAGAAGTGAACTGGCAGGTGATTTAAAAAGTTTCAAATTACATAAAAAAGAATTTTTTTTAGAAAAAATATTCATAAATAATGGTTAAACCATCTTACTGATGTCACTGTTGAAACATAGACCCGATGCTTTGTCAAGTTCTATTCAGCTTTCATATTCTATTAATAAAATACTCCGTATTTGCTACTCTTGTATAAATAGATCAAATACCACAAAAAAAATATAGAAGATCGAATTTATTACATTTAGGTGGAAGAGAGTCAAATTACACCTGGGAAATGATGTTTGAAGACTTCCTAAAATCAAACGAACCTACTTAAAATTTACTTTTATATATAACTCATTATATTTTTTATAAATCGATCCGTATCAGACCGTATAAGCTGAGTATATTACTAATACGGAGTGTATACACTATTATTAATTAATTATCATGCAAATTGTTTTTTTTCCCTCTGTAAACAGCTAGAAATTGAAATATATTCAAGATATATAATGTATAACTACATCATCCTTTCGATCACTCGTTTATCTTATTCTTGTGTTACGTGCTTACTAATAACGATCATATCAAAAGATGAGATTCAAAATCACTATATTTAAGTTTCATTGACGAATTGAAGAACTTGAAAGAATCGACCTAACTATCATATCAGATTGTTATAAATGTGAGTTGAAAAGTCCAGATGGAAACGAATGTGACTTAAGAAAATAAATTAAGTGGTTTAGTAGCGATGAGTAAGGTTAAACTTTAATATTAATTATTTCATAATCATGTTATTAATCCACTTTAACTAAGTTGGCTTAATTATATGTTAGTCAAACGTTGATGGTTGATTCCTAACAAACGATAATTTGGAATGCATGAAAACCAGCTAGCTAGTTAAGTCAATTAAAGACTTAAATAGCTGTTAAATCATATTTATATCTTTATTTCTTAATCATACCCAGTAGGCCAGTAGTACAGTATCTAATAATTAGCGTATGTGAAAATTAAAGTAACTTTTACATGCATGATTAAAAAGAACATATTGTTGCTTATAATATCCAAACTAATGCATGTTAATTTCTTTACTTTAATTTTAAATAGTAAAATAAATAAAATAATAATAGTCGTAGCAATTCTATAATTTGAGAAATTTGTATATAGAATTGTATTGACTATATATCCTTAAAAATAACATATCCCTTAATATAATATACTCCGTACTTTGTACCGGTCAAAAACTACTGTAGTTAAGTAGCTGTCTTCGGTTTGCTGCGAATTAACTCCAACTTAAGACGTCAGGTCGTATCTAGGACAGTACCTACCTCTTGGAACTCCATTTTTTTATCCTAAACTTTTACTCCACCTGACTAAATTTTATAATCCGGTTTTCTCTTTATGAATGTCTTAAATTTATAATTTGAGATTAGAGGGGAACAGCTCTTTGGGAGAGCTAAGAGGGGAAGGTCATCATCACCATTCATTTCTGAGATCAATGGTGCAGATTACGCGGGGGTCATTTTGCAATTATTTTGAGTGGAGGGACTGAACTGCAATATATATTAAAAAAGATGAGAGGGGTCAAATTAGGGCATCTTGGTCAGTTTTCATTTCACTCTTCACAAAAACACACACACAACTCTCTAACTCCCTCTCTCTCTCTCTCTCTCTTCACAAAACACAAACACTCCGTCCACCACCGTCCACCACCACCACCAACGCCGCCATCACCACCACCGCGTTGTGACCGGAAAAAAAGGCGGAGAAACGACGGCGAATTTGTGATCGGAGAGTTGAGATACAAACCACCACCGTTGGTGAACCGGCCTCCACCGGATGTAATCAACCGTGATCTTATCTCCATCTTCTTCGCCGCTCCACCGCCACCACCGCCGCTCCACCACCGCTCCAATGCCACCACCGCCGCTCCATCGTCACCACCATTTACGTTATCATATTTATTACCACCTCCATTTTATAAATCTAGATCTGAAAATTCGTATATTTAGATCTAAAAGTATATCTACTTTTTAGATCTAGATCAACTTTTTAGATCTGAAAAAAAAAATCAACTGCATCTTATGTTACTGCATCGTAAATTCAGTTTATATATATTTGTACTATTGTTTATTGCATCTTGTATTTATTACTGCATCGTAAATTCAGTTGATATATGTAACACCCTCGAAATGGACCTAGTTGTTTTATATTATTTCTTGATTTAAATAAACATTTAAATGTGTTTGGAAATAATATTGTTTGAACTAGTAGAAATAATTGGAATAGGAGTCGAATATTTCAATGTGATAAGTGAATTATTAATTGTTGTAAATTAATATAGTTGACGGTACAATAAAATGTTTGGACTCGCAAATGGTTTTCGGGTTCCAGACAATAGATTGAGATGGGGTATTAAATTATACCCGTATATTTGAAGTCGGTTTGAGGAGCCGACTTATATATCACTTTCCTTATTTAGAAAGTTTCATATGAAACTTGAAAATCATCCAAAACCTTAAGAAATCTAAATCAAAGTGTGAATCAAAAGTGAAGATGTGATCTTGATGCTAGTTTCATCATCATCATCAGATTTCATCATCATCATCATCATCTTGTTCTTAATCAAATTGTAAGTATTCATATGGTTTATATATGAAAATTGATTGAATCATGAGATTTAGCAATGAATATGTGAAATTGAAGCTAGAATGTTGATATATAACATTATGTAATGTTATTTGAGTTGTTTATAACATTAGAACTGAGTTTGATAAGCTTGATTTATCAAAAATGGTTTTGAATTCGGAGCTGGGCAATTACAGGGATGAAGCTGAGCTGAAAGACGCTCAAACGCGATCCTAGAACCCTAGCCAGGATCGCGTTCGTTAGTTATAAAAGGAATCAGACGAGTTTTGTTCTTGGGAACGCGATCCTAAGAATTTGTCCGGATCGCGTTGGTTAGTTATAATTTGTCACATAATGATTTTACAAAGAGGAACGCGATCCCACCATTGTTTTCTGGATCGCGTTTGTCAGTACTTTTTGTAAAATTTCAAAAGTGCATAAGTGTTTAGTAGTGATTTTTGCCATGGAAAAATTGACAAATTGTCTTTAAACTTTGATTGGGCTGAAATTTACATGGTTACTCGAAAACGGCCCACTGATCAAAGCTATATACTATAGCCTAGTCAGTTTTTGGCCATTCGGGGTCGTTTAGGGGTCGAAAATAGCATTTTACAGTTTTTGAACCTTATTTCGGGACTTTTTGATTATGTTCCGAATTGAACTTTTGTTGCTGTGATCTTAGGGATCACTTGATACATGTAATTATGTTATGATTGTGTAACGGTGTTAATTACATAAGTATTATCAGTTGATACAACTTACTAACTCATTGTTTATTGATTGTATTCTCAGATGTGTAGAAGGCTCAGTAATATTAGACTTCTGAGCTTGCAGCTGAGGTATCGGTGAGTGGATCTGTAACCTCAGTGTGATTTAGTTGTAATGATTTGATTTACAACCAGTAATTTATAGTATTACTTTGATATGATGCATCGGTCGAGATATCTTGCCATGATAGATTAACTAGTTGTTTACTTGGCTGATTGTGCTAGTATGTAAGATTTTGAGGTCAACTTGACTTGATGGTTGGACAGGTTGTTGTTGTAAACGACAGGAGATCTCGGAAACTTGAAATGTTGGTTTAGAGATCTAGGTCGTGTGTGATTAACAACTGGTTATCGGTAATTCTGTATAGGCCAATACATATGATTGACAAGAGTTCCTTGAGTGCCAAACCAGTATTAGGGTGTCTCAGGGACCACCGATTCTCATGAAGATTGATAACACTTGATTGGAAGTTATGTGAATTAATGATTGATTGATTTTCTGTTTATTGTTATTTGATGTAAACAGATTGTTATGCTAAGTTGTACTGTTGCTTATAGTTTCATTCACTTAGCTTTATGCTAACCCCACCACAGTTCTTCCTGCAGGTTAAAAATAGATGGGACATATTGGGCAGGGCAAGAAGTGTTTTGACTGGATGGAATGTTTGACAGGCTGTACTCTGATGTTAATTTAATAGCCATAGAAATGTTTTGAATTATATAACACCGAGTTGTTGAGATGTCACGTATTTGATTTGAAAAAAAGTTTACTGACATTTTGAGTACATTGATAGAATGTTTTTAAATATACGCTTCCGAGTCGCAATTATTATATTATTGTTTATAATGAAACGAGGGGTGTTATAATATATATTTGTACTAGTACTTGTTTACTGCATCTTGTATATTGTTATTGCATCTTATGTTTTTTTTAGCATTTTATGTGTTGTAATAAAAAAAAACTACTAGTACTCTATTTACTGCATCTTGTATATTGTTACTGCATCTTATGTTTTTTACCATTTTTGTGTGTTTGTAAATCTCGGTAGTATTCTCGAGTTTAAAAAATGGTACTCCCTCCGTCCCAAAATAAGTGTCCCGTTTGACTTTTCGGAGTCTTTTTTTTCATCTTTGACTTTAAATATTTTTCTTTGTGTTATATAATATTTGATGAAAATTATACCAATGAAAATACATTTAAAACTCAATTCATTCATATGTTTTGCTTGAAATGTTATATAACACAAACAAAAATATTTACGGTCAAAGATAAAGAAAAAAGACTCCGAAAAGTCAAACGGGACACTTATATTGGGACGGAGGGAGTATTAATTGTTAACTGCATCGAGTATATTTGTTACCGCATCATATATATTTGTTACTACATCGTGTGTATTTGTTACTGCATCATACGTTTTTTAACAATTTGACTGAATCTTACATATTAACAAGTTATCTGATTGGAAATAAAAATTAGACAATTTTTTGATATTTTCTCACGCAGTTTTTCGGGCAGGTCCAAAATTATGTCAAAATTGCAAAATAGTCCCCGCCCCTCCCAATCCCTTCCCGTCTGAACCATTCCCTAATTTTATTGTTTACTTCCATAATAGATAAGAATAATGAGATAAAGTACTTTTATACACATAATGTATACATGTAAGACAAAAATATAGGTAAAAATTAGAAGAAAAAATTGTCATCTTATCAAAAAGTAAGAGAGATGATTATGTTTTCTTAAACCGCGTGTTTTCTGTTTCCGAACTAAAAATTGAGATAGAGGGAGCATTAGTTTTGTAGATTTAGATTTTTTCTAAATGGGTATCATTTTGAAAATTAATTAAAATATCTACTAGGGAGCGTTTGTATTGAAAAAATATATATATACGCATTCAATGAGTAGTTTAAAAGATGATAAGAAAAGAGAATGAGTATTATAATCTGGAAAAAAAAATGATTTTTGTCAAAATTTAAAGTTGAATTTTAACAATGTGGTAATTACACATCCGCTCTTCAAAAACCACTTAAATACCAAATTTCCTCGAACATGCATCAAAGCCATTATACATTCTGAATTGAAAACTTGTATCTTGGCGTGTTAATAACGTTATTTTCATCATATATACAAAAATACAATAAACATGCATCAAAGTCATTGTACAATATACTTGTTTGAACACACCGTATATATTGTATATTTGATATTTGATGTATATTTAATTATTGATTGTTGACAGTTGAAACACACAAATTTATTATGTGTGTTGACAAAATTAAGAATTCTATATATAGTTGTCTTCACCTTAGAGGTGGAAAAAAAAACCGGGTTTTATATCCTATCCGGAAAAAACCCGAAAACCCTACCCGGTTGTACCCGGGTATGACCCTACCCGGTTCGGATTTTGAGAGTACCCGCCGGGTTTTTGGTCTATTTTTTTTATTTGTTACTCATATAACCCAATAAAGTATGTCTTAATATTTATCATATTTCTCCGAATAAAAACGTTAGTACTGTTTCATAGAAAATAAGGTACTAATAAATTGTATATATACAACTTAAAGGGTACAACTGAACAAACAGAAGGTTTTTATTACAACCATACACCAATCCATGAAAGTATGAAACTACTTCCTTGATTACTAATTCTTCTACTATAAGTATGTATTTTTCCATTGTTTTGCAGGGGAATTCTTCTACTATAAATCCGGAAACAAACAATGTTGTTTCAAAGCTTAAACTTGTAACCCTAATGGAATTGCTTCCAAGGTTTTGCATTCCATCTCTAGACTTACATCTTGTGCTTCTACATTTGACTCCCTTTTATAAATGTACTTCTTTGACGCCCACAAGAAAGCTCCTAAATTTAATATCGAGATTAACAAAAGGAACCCATAATAGTAATCCAAATGTGAATCGTTTAAGTTTTTTCCAATCCAACTCTTCTTTCCGTCCCTGCTTGTTACTTTATCTACCATCGTCACCAAGAAACTATTCAAGAAGTTCCCAATACCAATTCCACTAGTGAAAAACGTCGTTCCTAGGCTTTTCATATCTTCAGGGGACTGATCATAAAAGAATTCAAGCAACCCAATAGCATTAAACACATCTGCTACCCCTAATAAGATGTATTGAGGCAATAACCAAAAGATGGACATGGGGATGACTTCTTTAGGATCCACAATGTGGTGTAATTCGATAGATTTAATTCTTCTAACTTCAACAAGATAAGCACTTGCTATGGCTAGAATTTGAATTAGAAAACCAATACCGAGTCTTTGGAGCAGGGTGATTCCTCTTGGGTTGTTTGTTCTTTTACGCATTAGCGGTACAAAATATCTGTCATACATTGGCACCGATATCAACATAGAGAGCGTAACAAAGCTCCCCAACGATGCTGCTGGTAATTGGAAACTCGATCCAAGATGTCGGTCCAAAGTGGTGCCTTGTTTCACAAACAAGGTATTGACTTGTGCCCAAATAGTACTAGGAATCAGTGTTACAAGCCATATCATACTCATCCCCAAAACAAGTTTGACACCTTCCACTTGAGTAATTGTGCATGGTGGCTTCTCTAAGTTGTCAACATTATACTGTTTCAATGCACCTTTGTCCAAGAACCTAAGGTTATAATGGTAATATCACATATTACAATCTACAACATTTGTAAATCATCATATAAAAAGGCTCAAGCCATGTAAAAAATTCAACCATCTAAGGCAAATATTAATGTATTTTAGATTAAATAATATAAAGGTTATAGTATATATTTACATATGACAGGGATATCCTTTGGGTTTTGAATCTTGAATGAACAGGACTGGTGAACCTTCCAATGAATTGTCATATTATCATTTCTAAATATGTACATGATGTTCCATGGGGCCAACTTAACATATGGTTTAATGTCATGGGCCCATTTTATAACCAGTTTATATGGACCATTTAATGAATCTTCAATTCAATTTTGCAACAGTTGTAACAAACTACAATGAGTCGGTCATCCATACCCCCAAAGCCAGTGGCGGATCCAGAAATTTTCATCGTGGGGGGCAAAAGTTAACATTTAAAAAAATTTCGATAGAAAATTCATTAAACTTGGTGTTTGTAATTTTTTTTCTTGAGAAAAAGTTCAAAATATACTAATAGAGGGGGCCATTTTAATGAGTTTTATTCATAATAGACTATTTTTAGGGGGGCCAAATCACATTTAGTGTTTGATTACGTAAAAAATATGCATATAATTACACTATAAACCCATTTTCATGGGGGGCCTTGGAACCCCATACTTATAAACTAAATCCGCCCCTGCCCAAAGCCCTTTCGGTGTATTTTTAGGGATTTATAAATAAGTTTCTAATATAGAGTAATAATGTGACTAAACTAAAATAACATCTAAAAAGCCATATATGCGTTTTACAAGTGAGTGTTATTTATAGCAAATGGGCTAAATGTCCCACTTGCAAGTGTCTTGTTGCACCTTTGTGAATTATCCCATTCCCCTCTTATGTATGACAAAAGGAGTATATATTTGTTAATTAATAAAACCATATCTCTTTTTGAATTTGTGCGTGTATATCTATTAGGCAATGTTTTAAAAACCGGTTCGAACCGGCCGGTTCGACCGGATCCGGAGAAGTTTCCGAGTTAGAATGGACCGGTTTTGACCTTAAGTTGACCGGTCAACGAACCGGCGGTTCGACCGGAAACCGGACGGTTCGACCGGAAACCGGCCGGTTCAACCGGGTTTTTTTTTTTTTTTTTAAATAATGGTGACGTGGCCGGTTTTGGGGATGGTTGGACCGGACCGGTTGAACCGGTTCGACCGGAATCGGTGGAGTTTCCGATTCGATAAAAAAACCGGTTTTTAAAACATTGCTATTAGGCCGCATATATTCATCTATTTGACATTGTTTTAGATGCTACTTTATTATAGTATAAAGTTATTTTTGGTAATGAATGTGAGGGTCTATCCTGTCTATTTCTTTGCGCGTGTCTCTTTAAATGGGTTATATGGTCCAATCAACAACTTGGACTATGGCAACCTTGTTGAATGTTTAAAAGTTTGTTGCTAGAGATTTGACTTTTATATTTTTGTGAAATTTTGGGTTTGTTGTATTTTATCCGTGTATAGGTATATTTGTAAGTAAATAACTAAATATATACATTTTTTATTGGTATGTGTATACTTGCTTTCTTAGTATACAAGTAAAATTGAAAACTTTTTTAGAGAGGAAGACTTATACACATGACACCTATTATATACTATATTTACATCTCGAGTTAGACTTTGGACTCACAACTTTTTAATTGATGGGCCACCCGCCAGACTGTTTTAAATCGAAAATGAAAATTTATACAAATGACATCCAAAATATTGTCACATAAACAAGGTACAGAAAACAAAAAGAAACTAATTGTACGTACCTGAACATTGGAGTATGATAGACTTGGCGTTTTCCACTATCGAAATAATGCTGCAAATCGAACTCATGAAGCTCTGAGGGGTCACGAGGTGTTTCATGGTGGCGATTGGCAATTGCCGCCCTGATAACACGAAAGAACTCGCTGGCGGGGCTATTAGTCTTCCTAACTTTATGCCTATACACAGGGGTACCAATGTAGAAAATAACTAGTGACAAAATGAGACCAATAGTTGGGATGCCATAGCCAAGACCCCAACCCAAGTTTTCTTGAATATAAACAAGACCAAGGGTGGCAATAAGTGCACCCATGAAGCTGCTGAACATCCACCAATTGAAAAAGGACACTTTGAGTCTTTTTTCACCAGGGTCAAAGTCATCAAATTGGTCAGCACCAAAAGTTGAAATATTGGGTTTGGTCCCACCAGCACCTATAGCTATGATGTATAAAGATGAATAGAAAAATGCAATTTGAGAAGTAGTGGCTTTGTTGCATACTCCATTTATGCATGTTGGCTTCAAAATTTTGACAGAAACTGCCAATGTCAATAGCACCATCCCCTAAAAACACAATCTTTTATACAAGATTAGTTTTATAAATTATCAAAAACAATCATTAAATTCGGTAAGAAACAGTTGTATCATGTACAAATGACCTTCACAAGCTATGCGCCTATGACATACATATTGAGTGATTAAACTGAAAAGTTTAGGCATGCAATGATTGTTTATAACCTGACAAATGAGTTGCAGCAACTATATTATTCATATATATTTAAGATGCAGCTCCATTTCTTGCTATCATATTCTTAAATACATGTGTAATGTAAACAAAAAAGTAAAAAACCCTCCACTGAAGTTGACAAATATATAGAAATTATTGGGCACTTAACTATGGTTGGTCAAAAGAAATATAAGCCAATCGTTCCCTTTTTCTATGATCAAATAAAGTAATGGACCATATTACACACAAAAAAGCAAAAAACTTTGAATCAGCATCATAGTTATCAATGCAAAACAATCATTTTTAATATACTAAATAAAGAAAATCATAGTAACAGTCATCAGCTCCATGTTTAAGTATGTCGTTTATGCATATAATTGTGGTAGTTTATGATTAGAATTTTGGATTGTTGATGATTTGGTGGGCAAAAATGCCACCATTGACCTATAAAAGATCATCTTTAATGATAGTTCCTAGGGTTGTCATTAACAAAACTCAATAAGTAGATACACAAATATACATTCGTACCAGGACATAGATGAGAGATGACAAGGTGAAAGTCCAGAAACGACCCAAATAAGAATCTGCAATATATGCCCCAAGAATTGGTGTCATCCACACTGCTCCTGACCAATTATTCACATTCCTAACAGATGCAACTGTGTCTTCATGTAATTGTGTTGTTAAATACACCACAAGATTCGACGCGACCCCATAAAACGCCATTCTTTCAAACGCTTCATACCCTTTTCCAATCCCATCAAGAAAAAGCATAAAAATACAATCTTGTTAAAGTTTCCTTATAATCTAAGAGAATCTTGAAATATGAAATAAAGAAAAGGGTGTATAATAGTTACCAACTAAAAAAGCACAAGCTTTCCATTTGCCGGTTTTGGAAGAAAGCACGGGTTGCCTGCGAAGATTGACTGTGCCATCTAGTGTGTATCCTTTTTCTTCCATTTTTGAAGCTTGTTAATGAGAGAAGAATAGAGACAACTAACGCTATAAATAAACATTGTGCGTTTCTTGTTATTTTACCAATATAGCCTTTTGTTTAGTTGCCTACTCTTGGGGGGTGTTTGGGATCAAGGGTATGTGTATTCAATTTGTACTTTTGTAGATAAACCCACACTATTTCCAAGCAAAATCCTAAAGTGTAGAGTTATGGGTATTTTGTACTTTTGTAGCGTGACCTTCGACAAACAAGGCTGTAGAAGTACACAGGATGATCACAACAAACATGCTTGGAAAAATAAAAATAATAAAAAATCGAAAATCGAAGAATATTATTATGATACGAACAGAAAAAACTTTACCTTGAAAGTTCTCTGTTTCAAGTTAAGATTAAGAATTTTAAGTTTGTGTCAGATCCATTGGTTTGGGACAAGCTGTTCAAGCTCATTGAGTGCTCAGTTTCATTAGTTGATTATCTTATAGTTATATTCAACTTGGGTCTAGCCCATAGTGATTCATGACTGAACCATGATCAACAAACTACTATCTCGGAGCATCATAAGAATCATAAATAGCATACTTATTAAGATACGAAAAATGAATAATACAGTTAAGAGCAGTCACTATGGCTTATATGCTGGTCTCGTTCTCATTACCACCACTCATGTCAATTTGCCAATTCTTACAAACTATTATGTTTCTTCTGAGTTTTAACATGAATAATTACTGGTCTACAATGTAAACTATCACAAAAAGATGGATACATAACTTAGATATTTCTTCATCCAAGGTATGAAAAATATTTTGATTTGGCATACATTTTGGTAGAATTCTATAAAAGTCGCACACCGGGCTCCATTTAACAAAGGTTATCGAATAAACAGGCTCAACATGTACCCAACATCACACACCAGACCCCATTTTGGTCACGTTGCTGAGTACATGATATTATATAATTTAAATTTTAATATATGATATTCTAACTACTATTACAATACATAATCTCGGAACCTTAACAGTTTGAGAAACCATGTTCACAACTATACAATCCTAAGAAAATCAATAATGCATACATTGCCTAAAAAAACCAAGACCACATGTATGCATCGCGCTCAAACGACCCTACAAAATTACATACATAACAATGAACGATCATTTGGTCATAACAAATCTGACAAGAAGCTAAGAACGTCCTTAGTCTGTAACCAAACATCAAAGTATCAAACTGAATACACTAACATCATGATCAATACTAGTAATTTTAAAAACTAGCTGATACATCTTACCCACTAATCAGGGTGTTTGTTTTCTTTCATGTGATTGGACAATTTAATCAAAAGATTCAGCTAATATTATTGGTTTATAATTAAAGAATCCTTTGACTATATAGTAAACAGTCCAACTCACTATCTTTATGTTTTCAAGCTATACAGTGTTGTACCTGTTCCAAAACAATTGGAGCAAGCTATTCATATTTTTCTATCGGGTTAATAGACAATTTCGTTACTGTACTTTCCGAAAAAGTTCAATTTTGGTACCGAACTTTTATTTATTAACGTCGTGGTGGTGGTGGTAAAGTTCAATTTTGGTACCGAACTTTTATTTATTAACGTGGTGGTGGTGGTGGTGGTAAAGTTCAATTTTGGTACCGAACTTTTATTTATTAACGTTTTAGGTGGTGGTGGTGGTGGTGGTGGTGGTGGTGGTGTCATTGTCATTATTATTATTTATTATATTCAAATATATATATATGTACAATAAGGCCTAGGAAAATACATTAATGTTACCATAACAGGCACAAATTAATTGGATGAATGGAGTTTAGGAATGTTTAACAGACAATTGGATTCCCATGTGAAAGAAAAAAACGTTTCAGATTCTCAAAGGTGATAGGCCCCCTGGCCCCTACCAATAAAAGATGCCAAAATTAAACTCAGTGTATGTTGTTTATGTTGTTGGGTGCCCCTTGTGGTCCGAAAGCATACATATGGAGCAGAGATTCCATATTAGATACATACCCAACCCATCGTTATTATACATTTAATGCGATTCTGATGTTTTTGTTACTAATAACAATCTACCTTCTCTGGGAAATCATCTATTCAAGTCCAGCTTCCCATGACCAACAACTTGAGAATGAGACATTTTATTACCTATGAACAAGTAGTGAAAGAGACTCAAACTTGAAACTCAAATCATCTCTAACTCAACAAATTGCCCTGTGTAATCTTATCTTGCTCCTTATAAAGGGCCTCAATATCTCAATTGAAGCAAAATTAATAATCTACCTATAACTTTTTTTTTTTTTTTGTAAATGTATCATTTCTCTCTTTTCTATGCAGTGTATACGGCTCACTAATCTTAAATCTTACTATTGTACAGATTTAAATTTTTGAGTACTTGTGATTACAAAATAAAAGAAACTTTTTACCCGTATGTTGTGAAATAATATTACCCCAACTTTATGGGTGACTGTTATAAACCTTTGAAAGGATGTATAGTGATTAGTGATAAAATATATCAACCACCAAGTCTTAGAGAATATTGATGTGTCATTCCATGAAAGGTGATAATCTTTTTAACCATATACATTTACAGAAAAAGCTCAAAATACAAAGCAAACACAAAAGGCTAAAGTATTTTCATCTCAACTTAGGAACGATAATAGCCGCAAGAGTTCCAACGAGGATATCTTTTCAAACTAACTAATAAAGAAAAAAAAGGCATCCCTAATGATAAGAGTTTGTATTAACAAGTGAATGATAATGAGATTTCCATACTTTAAGGGCAACAGTAGCATCAACGATAATGAGAACAAAACCTAAGCATGTCCAAACTCCAAACAAGGTCCATAATTTAGCTATCTTTAGAGACCTTTCAACATCTCCTTGCTCAAAATAACCAATAAAACAACATCCCACTTGCTTATGTCTAGTCTACATTTAGATATCACTAAAACCAATAAATAAAACCTTCTGATCGGAACACTTATTACAGGTCCTACTGTATTACTTCCAATACCCGTAACATAAGAGAAAGTGTTGTATTTACTATTTAGTCTTTGTTTACTAAAACAACAAAATGTAAAATGGTTTTATTAGCCAAAAATTCAGTATGAGAGAAGGTTATTACTACTTTCGAAAGGACCAGTACAAATTTACATTTCCATGCTAACCATCATATTTTTTAGAACAAAGTACACCATCATGGCATCATTCTTACTTTTGAATTCACTGCAAAGCAAGTGCCAAAAATACCCTACAAAGCATTTCATTAGACAAATTCTGTGAACTTGATTAAAAGGTGTTGTCAACTTGCCTTCCTATCATGTGCAAGCTTTAGCTAGTCGTGTGAAGAATCAATGTGACTTTATGTTGCACAAGTATAAGTTATAGATAATATTCAAACAGTTTCATATGAGCTCAAACATCTTACGGTATAACCCACTTGAACAGGGTACTGAAAGACAGCAGGATAGTGTTCTGAGAAAATATCTTAAAAAGATATGGACTCGGTCATTTCATTTGCTTCATCAGATTTACAACTGCTACGTCATATTCTATCACCAATAATTGTCGTTTACAAAGTTAGATCTACATTTATCTACGCATATAACTTGCTGGCATGTTGATTATATTGGTAAGTAATAGATATTTCAAGTATATTTTGACATACGCAAATGTGGGTGTGTGACTATACCAGAAAGTGAGCTAAGTGAGATGGTCCTACTTACATGAAGAGATCATTTTTGTCTTTAGACTGACATTTACTCCACTTCTTCCACTTCTTGTTCATACTCATCAATTTCTTTAAAGTAAGCTCTCTGCTGGTTAATTAAATCTTCTGGCATTACGTATTCTTTGGAACTTCCCTTTGACAAGCAATTCCTCTTCTGCAGAACAGTGACCATTAACAACCTTTTGCTAGTTCAGTATGCAATTCAGGTGAAAAATGTGGTTTGGGTAGCAGGTCAAAAAACTAAAACATAGTGCGAGTTGGTTTGACCCGAAAAACTTTATTCCCAAAATACTGAAGTTAGTTAGATCAATACTACTATACTAGTATGATTTCATTAAAATAAAAACCATTTAGGAGGTTTTTGCGTTGAAATTAAACTTCGGGCGATTTTCAACCCATTTGACCCCTTTTCTCTTAGGCTAACTGATTTATTTTAGCCGTCTAGCCCGTAACGAAAAAAGAACATGATTCGACCCATTTTTAATACTAATTTCTATTAACTTCATATTCAAGAGTTCTATCCTTGATAATTTTTAGCATCTTATACGTTAAAGAGTATCTGTAATCGACTACGAAAATGCTAGCAACTCAACAGTGTCATTGCGCACTCTATACTCCACTAGCCTAGTTGCATGGATATTCATTTGATCAACAGATAAGAGTTATGTGTTAATTGCGTGAATTTAACCTCTGAGAAAGTAGTTACAGACTGAAGAAGTGAATAGAGAGTTACAAAAGAGTATCCATTAGATGCAAACAAACCTTATTGTTTGGAAGTGGGTCTGTTGACGACTTAGATCGTAATGCATCTTCTACTCCATCAACTTCAATTCTACACAAAGAGAAGGAGCACATAGATCATGAGTGGTTATTCAAAGGTACTTGTATACATGTTATTAATTTTTTTAACCTCATTGAGTGGTCTCAACTCTCAACACGAATTTTGAAGGGAACTAAGGGAAGTTATTATTTGAAAGAAAAAAAAAATGCATGCAAAATTTGATTAAACTTATCATAATCTTTCTTATAGTTATGCTTCTTTCTTTTTTCTTTCTCAAAGATTACTTACATTCTTATATTTGCTTGTGTACATACATAGAAAAAGACCTGTTACTTTTGGTCCTCAATTGTGAACCAAAATTGATATGTGTGGCAACTTCATTCGCTTCATATTTCTTACTAAGATCAACAAAACTAGAACTCACAACCACTGCCTTCCCTTTACCATCCATAATTGCTCCAGTCGAGTTAGGCTTAGGAATACACAAAACAATAGGTTTCCCTTTAACAATCATCTCAAATCCAGTAAGTGGAATACAAACATCCTCAAAAACATTTGGGAAAACAGTAACAACAGCAGCAGAATCAGCCTTTGTCTTGCTCCTTGTTTTCAACATTGTGTGTTTTCCACTAAAACCTATACGATTCCGATCACCAACCCAATCACCTACGCAATATAATACGAACAGTAAATTACTTTAAAAACTATGAATCCTAACAAAGTGATGAACATGAAATGCGGAATTGAATTCTATTATTATTGAAAATGGTTACAAGGAAAGAAATATATACAGTACATACTAAGCTAGCTCATTAAACTGATCCAACTAGCTGACTGTCATTTGCAACTAACTTAACAACTAATCTATTAATAATTACAAAACAGTCCCTGTACTTTACTAGTTTGAGATAATGACATAATCAGTCCCTGTACATATACTCTTCAAATCCATAGACAAAATAGTCATGATACATAATTTCCTGATAACACAACTGCATAGACTTCAATTATACACAATACAAGTAACAGTTATAAGCCGAAATTAAGGCAGTCAAGTAATAAAAAAACCCTAATGAGAAGTAATTCAAAGACATATAGAGCTACATTCAGATTTAGCTATTAAATTGAATAAAAACAGCTATTAAGTGAGTTCAATATCAAAACCCTAAATCCAGACTTACTTACAATAAACACACTGCATTTGTGTGTGTCCGTGAGAGAGAGAGAGAGTACCAAGGATTCGGAATCGAACGTTGGTCGGTCAGAACACAATTAGGGTTTTGGACGGATGATGCATTAGTATCATTCGAATTTGGGATGAGATTGGTGAGGGGTTTCATCTGAATTAGTGAGGATTTCGTTCGTGATTTTTGTGATTGAGGTGGAACTTCCTCCATTGATTCCAAATTCTGTATCTCGTTAGAGTGGAGAAGAAAATAGTCCTAGAGCCGCGATTATTGACCTCGTTAATGGCGGGAAAACTTGCGTTGAACCAAAACTGAAATTAAAAATATATGATGAAAAAAAAAAAACATAAAGATTACAGTAAGAATTAGGGATTGTTCAACTAATCAAATCAAAGAAAATGATAACAAATACCGTCAGGCCTGTTTACTTTCCTCTTAATGGTCTGTTTCCATATACTTCTTAATCCAGACAGATAAATTGTTGTTTCTTTTTCACTTAATCTGAAAGGAATGTCTGTTTCTGAAATAGGTAGAAAAATGAAGCCTTTACCAAAAAGAGGCACTTAATGATAAATATATATTTTTTTCATCATTTTTTCTCTAATAGAAATTGAACACGTCATTTCTTGTTCAAACTTTATATCATTTAACTTCATCTTTTTGGTAAAAAAAAAAAATTACATTTATTTAAACAACACTTGTTATAAACAGATATGTTTATCCAAACAGACATCACATGCAAGCAGCACTTAATGTTGAAAAAAGTAAACAGCCCCTTAGTCTTTGGTGAAAACTTTAGTGAAGGTATCAATAATTGTACTAAGAACCTCGCTCTAAATTTATGTTGACTTTTGAAAGTATAATTTCAATTTTTTTAATGAAAATTCTAAGGATTTTTCGTTAATAAGACTCTTAAAGTGAATGTTCTTCCTATCTTCGGTATCGAATTACGAGTAATTAGCGTTTCAAATATATTTTGTTTAAATAATACTCGTTAGATATGTTTATCTTAACTTCTTTTACAAACGAGAAAATGAATTGGCATTCTTTTTTAAGTGTAATTACTAGTTTATAACCCGCAATTTTGCGGGGCTCGGTAAAAATTTTCTTGTTCATTTGTTAGAAATACAAATAATGTAACGAACGGAGTCAACATCATATCTTTTTAGTATAAAACTTATGTATTGTGTACCACATAAAATGACTATGTTTGAAATGACATAAAATGCAAATCATAGTAAAAATAAAATATGCAAACTAATGCATACTACACCAAATGATTACTAAAATGTGTGATGTAGTAAACAATAGAATGTCAATGGCATATGTTTGGAATTTGGCGACGGTCTAAAATATAGAAATCTAGTATGCCGTGTCGTTGACCAATTGATAGCAAATATTGTAGGTCTTCTCACTAAGGATGCGTAGTGGATGCGTAAATACATATCATTGTAAAAAGTAAAATGTCGGTGTAAAGAAACCAGTGCAGCTAACATGTCGGTGTAAAAAGTAAAATTTTTATAAAACAACGAACGTTTACTACAATTTTAATAATAGATATGTTAATATTTTTAATTCATAAAATCAGAGTTGGACGAAACGATACGTTTAGTTTTATCCGTTGACATAGTAAATATGAAGTTGCAATACTATATCATTCATTCTTAAACAACCGGAGTGTGTACTATATAAATGTCTAGTGTTCCGTTGTCCTCACAGTTATTGAGCAAGGTTTTTAAGTCATCCTCATTTCCAATGGTACCAAAAAATTCATACCCAGGCCATTATCGTTCCATTGAATGATTGTGCCAAAAATATGCATACGACCGCAAACACCCTTTGTGATTCAGATAGCTCGATTTGGTTATGAATTAACTGGAAGGAAAAAAAGTCAGAAATCTAAGTGTTGTAAATGAAAACAAACTTTGACATTTGTATAGCTTGCCTTGACGATTCCGGAGGGACGAAAACCACCAACCCACATGATACAACGTTCAACGGGAGATGTCCATATCCCAAATAATATTTTGAAAACATCACCCTTATCTGTTGATCTTTTGAACTCAAGCATGGAATTGAAATGGCTGACACTTTCATTAACCAGGGGTTGAAGTTCAGTATCGGTCTTATTTTTGTACATTGCTGTCCGAAGCTGATATATGAGTTTACGTAGCACTTGCAACCAATTGGCATATGATTCTTTGAATGATGTTGGGTCTATTCCTAGATGGAAGTATATGTGTTGTACACATTAATAGTATGTACGAATTATATACGAAGGAATGACATTTAAAAGTCTACATAACACACTGGCAGAAAAAATCTAAATAGCATAAACACAATGTAGGTATACATACCATCGTAGGATTTATGCGTACTCTGTTCTGCAAGTGAGTTGCCTACATAACCCTGCTAATAATGCATTTATAGTAATGTATTAACAACATCAGTAGTTAAGAAAGAATTATTTAAAAGGCAAAGTTTAAGTCACCTTGCTTTGGAATTCCTGCAATTGTTGTCGTAGTTGCTCAGAATTGATTTGGTTTTCTTCCAATTGTTGATAGTATGCCTAGAAAAACGGTGAAACTTAAGACACATCAAGTCCAAGTAATTTTGGTGTAGCATAGATAAACGTTTAGTAATACGTAAACATATATATATATATATATATATATATATATATATATATATATATATATACACACACATATATTGCTTGTTAATGTTAGGCTTGTTCATTGATGTACATATGTATTTTAAAAAGCGATATGTCACCTTCTTCCTAAGCCTGCTACGTCGAACGGCATCCCGTTTTTGTTGTAGTCGCTTCAGTCTCTGAAAGGATATGGGTAAGATAAACCGACACCGGAGAAGACGTAACATAAATTATACGAAAAACGATGTATGATGAACATGAACAAACCTTCTCTTCAGATAAAATTTCTTTGTCGTTACTGACGACTCCAGAATTAACATGCTCCATGTTGATGGTAAAATTTGGTAAAAAAACGAATGAAGTGAGGGTCAACGAAGGATTCTAATAAGTAATTTTGGAGATCTCCTATTTACAAAAAGCAAAAAGTTGGGCGCATGATCGCAATGTTATTGTTTTGTGAATCCATAAGAATTAATTGAGATTTGCATCTATAATTAGACAGATAAGACAAATAAATGGGTTGCATGTGTACAAAATTGTAAATGGAAAATCTTTTCAAATTATATTTATGGTGCTGATTTTATAAATAATTTTACAGTTGAATGGTCAAACAAAAGTAATCATTTAGTGGCTGAGTTAAAATATACGATTTGAATTCGTATGTTAAAAGATTAAAAGGAATCGCCGTTTTAATGGTCAAATAAAAGTGAAGGATTTCGGTACTCAGTATGTCAATATCTTTGTAATTTTATTAGTGGATGACTTTTGTATATACGGTAAAAAAAAGCAAAAAAACCGATTATATGATCTCATAAAATGGAAGATTTAAAAAAATAATAGTTGGCAAGTGTATATTTTATTTTGTACGAATATCTCTTGAAATGCATCTAATCAAAACCAAAATAAACTCCATTTGCGATTGAAACAGATGTGCTAAAGATATACGTTGTCTGCTTTTATGGAAAAGTCAAAGACTTTGATTTTTTTTATTAATTATATGAATGAATACATGGGTCATATCTAAAGGGAGGTGATAAATACAAGAATGAAAATGATTCAAATACCAAACTGTACAATATTCAAAGCACAGAGTACATGTTGCAACTTGCAACAACATAAGTTTGGTGTATTAATCATTATAAAGACACAAGTTGTGACACCCCTCAATTTTCGATACAATTAGGAACAGTAAACACGTGCATTTTAGGCTAATTCCCTACTTAGTGAATTCACAAACTATTTTTATGAGATAAGTCTAGCAAAGCCCAATATTTTAATACGTAGAGTATTACTATTTTCGTAGTTAGTTATAATTACGCGTGAAACTATCGAAACGGGTCCGGCGAAGCAAATATGTATGTTGGTGACACAAAACTTATAAATAACGTAAAACTATATTTATAGTAGTTATTTAAACAAAAATATTATGCTAAACGATATTGCATAACGATAAAATGTAAACGATTATACGTTTATAATAAAACGTATCGTACACAACACAAATATACGAACCGAACCCGACAACCAAGCGAATCAAATTTTAAGATTTTTAAACTCAAAATAAAGTATTTAGAAAAATACTTCGAAAGAAATTAACGTTTAAGTATCGTTAACTAAACTAAACGAATAAAACGTGTTTTAACGTAAAACGATCGGGTAAACGAACACGGGTTAATAATCTAGATATTTACACAAACATGTGGGGAGACAAAGTGAGGCAATGGCCATTCCATTTCCTTTGACAAAACCGACACTCACACACACATCCACGGACATACTCACTTATTTTATTGATCACTTGCTTCACACACACATATTCACCAATAATACACCACACCTCTCCATACCTCAATAATTCATTCAACTCTCATCCTTTCTTCCTCTCTACTTCTCGGCAAACATCAGCTGAATCATCATCATCATTATCCAGCAAAAATCAATATCTTAATCATCTTTATCATCTACAAGAGTTGCAAGGAAGAGCAAGAACAACAAACAACACCATCATCTTCCTTCATTCTTCATTTGATAAGCTTTGTAAGGACTCATGACCTTTAACTTTTCTTTCATGATTTTTGCTCATAAACATGTTACATGTTCATAATATGAAAGATCATAAGCAAAAACACACCAAAAACTAAAGAACATAATGTTTTGATCAAAACCAATTTCCTGGGCAGATTCTGTCTTTTCGGACTAAAATTCGTAACTAATTGTGTGTGTTGAATTAGGACATGAGACCACTTGGGAAATCTTCGTAATTTCGTTAAGAACAACTTTCATGTTGGACACTTTTGCTAGAAACACATAGAATTTGCTCTAGGGACTGATTTGTGGACACTATTCATGAAAAACGGGTTCCTGGACAGCCTATGATCACGATTTTTTTTAAAATCTTGTGGATGTATAAAAATCATGAAAACGATACTGGAAGTAGGTGATATATGTGGGAACATCGTGTAAAAATTTCAGATTCGTTCGATAAGTTTTGACCCCCGAAAACGAGCTCGAAAATAGTCGAAAACAACTAAAAACTGAGTTCGGGGGCTGTTTTGGACTCGGAATAAAAACGACATTTTTGGTTAACAACGAAACACAACGATAATTTTCCCGAGCTCTATTAACATATTTAAGACTTACCTAAAAGTTTCGGGTCAAACCGAACTCGTTTGACCACGTTTTGAATTAACGAAACTCACTTTTTTTAAAAAAACTTAAACGAGACACTAAACACTTGGACATAATGTGGTTGAACAAACACTGGTATGGATGGTATGATACGACATCCACATACTTATACATTTAATCTCTTACGTCTAGGGCGTTAGAGGATTATTAACTAGGAGAACATTTGGGCTTAGGCTTTGCTAGCACTCACATACCGAGCTCGCTAGGTGAGTTCACAGCCCCACTTTTCAACTGTTTTCAATGCTTTACAAATATGGGGTGGAAAACATAGACAACTGTTTTGACGATTGCCATAACTTACATTATTATATAAATGTTTGAACTTATTACTTGCGAACTATTGTCGATCCGATTGCACTTTGCTTTACTGGAACTAATGGAACGAATTGAAACTAAACTAATATGAACGATTGAACTACGTGAACTATTTAAACTATTGGAACTAAGTGAACTTGATTGAACTACTTGCACTGGTTAGAATCATAGAAACTTATTGGAACTATAAGAACTAATAGGAACTATTGAATGACCCTACTTCTTGGGCATAGGAACTATTGAACAACCCTATTTCTTGGGCATAGGAACTATTGAACGACCCTACTTCTTGGGCATAGGAACTAATGAACGACCCTACATCTTGGGCATAGGAACTAATGTGAACTATTGGACCCTACGTCTTGGGCATAAGAATTATTAGGGACTATCATCCCTACGTCTTGGGATATGACTTTTAGAACCCTACTACTTGGGTTTAGGATTCTATATTCTTACAACTTTATATAAACGATACTAGTGAGTAACTTTCTAACTGAACGATATTTTGAATTAAGATACGAACTTTATTTAACTGTTATGGCAATAACTATTTGAGAACGTTTTTGGTTGAACAACTACACTTGCAAACTTAAAAACCTGTGAATTCACTCAACTTTGTTGTTGACCTTTACTATGTTTTTCAGGGAATTAGCTGCGCACGTAAGATCGCCGCACTTTTGGAAACTAGGCGACCCATGAAGCTATTAGGATGCCATCTTTTGGGACAAATGGATTTCTTTTATATAACTAATATGTATTGGTCATATCTACGAAATCCACTTTTGTATAATTTAACTACTTTTCAACTATTACGATTTAATAAATCGTAACTTTGTAAACTATTACTAATGGCATCTTAATATATGTATGTTTTGCGATATCCATATGCTCTGATATGTTTGTATGTCCTACGTTGACGTCAGCACCCCCTACTTAAACAAATCCTTCCGCTAAACTAAATCAACGAATTTGGACGTGTGACACAAGTTAGCAATGAAGTAAAATTTGATCAAAAGTAATTTGGAATTATTAATATTGTTAATAAGTATTAATAAAAAGATTGCTTAATTTATTGCTTAATTAAAACAATAAAATACACGACGTCGTTTTGTGTAGTGGTTTAGATATTAAATTTATTGCTTAATTAAAACATAATTAATTTATACCTTGATTAAAATGTAATTAAATAAAATACATCCATTAAAGTATGGGGTTATAATTGTCATTTAAGCTTAATTAGGAAAAGCTAATTAGGTAGTCTTTAGGAAAAAAGATAATCAATGGTTAAAAAAAATTGACCTCCATCAATAAAGGGGGGAGATTTATTTAAAATGATGTTATTAAGGTAAGACTACCTAATTAGTGGTTTCTTTTAAATATATAAAGAGAAAAGAGAAGAGATGTGTTACTGATAATTGCACGCCCGCTCTAAACCAAAAATGTAACATCCTCGAAATGGACCTAGTTGTTTATATATTATTTCTTGATTTAAATGTGTTTGGAAATAATATTGTTTGAAATAGTTGAAATAATTGGAATAGGAGTCGAATATTCCAACGTGATAAGTGAATTATTAATTGTTGTAAATTAATATAGTTGACGGTACATTAAAATGTTTGGACTCGCAAATGGTTTTCGGGTTCCAGACAATAGATTGAGATGGGGTATTAAATTATACCCGTATATTGAAGGCGGTTGGATGAGCCGACTTATATATATCCTTTCCTATTTATGAAAGTTATTCATTTTATTCTGAAACTCACAGAAACTCTCTGAAAACCTCCAAATCAAACTAGAAATCAAATCAGGAAGTTGTGATTCTCGTGAATCTTCATAATCATCAGATTACCATCGTTAGATTCTTCAATCAGTAAGTATTCTTGAGTATTTAAGAATTTGATTTTTGATTGAATTTGGGTAAATTGATGATTTGAGAGATTTGGATGTTAGAAACAGGTTATGAGTGTTACATATTGATTATGTGATGATATTTTAGGTTTATAACCGTTTAAAAACAAGTTTTTGGTGTTTTGGGGATTAAACCCGCGAGTTAGGGTTTCTGCTGTTCGTGCTGGGCTGGGACGAGGCCAGAAGCCGGCGGCTTCTTTGGCTAAGCCGGCGGCTTGTTCTTGTTAGCCGAAGCCGGCGGCTTCATAGGTGTAGCCGGCGGCTTGTGTGGTGTAGCATGAAACCGGCGGGTTTATACATAGACCCGGCGGTTGGTATAGGCTTTAAAATGTGGTTTTAATTATGTTACCACATTTAGTAATTTACCCGGTGGTTAGAGTGGTGAAACCGGCGGGTGGAGTCCAGAAGCCGGCGGCTTCTAAGAGGAAGCCGGCGGCTTGAAGGGCTGGTGCAACATTTCTTGTTTGTTTGTTAATAAGTAATGTGATTGCTAATTGATATATATATTAATATATGATAATGATTATGTTGTAAATCATTAGTGTATAATTAGGAACTAGTAATCTTGATGTAGATTATGTTAAGTTCTTAATGTAAATGGTTGATATAAGTTCAGTATATTGATATTGATTACTAACTTATATTTGATTGATTGATTCACAGATGTGGAGAAGGCTCAGTGATATTAGACTACTGAGTGGAGGTCTGAGGTAGTCGGTGAGTGGATCTGTAACCTCAGTGTGATTTAGTTGTAATGATTTGATTTACAACAAGTAATTATAGTATTACTTTGATAGAATGTAATTGTTGAGATATCTTGCCATGATAGTTTGACTAGTTGCTTACTTGGCTGTTTGAGCTAGTATGTAAGATTCTGAGGTCAACTTGACTTGACAGTTGGACTTGGTTGTTATTGTAGACGACAGGAGATCTTGAAACTTGAAATGTTGGTTTGGAGATCTAGGTCGTGTGTGATTAACAACTGGTTACCGGTAATTCTGTATAGGCCAATACAGATGATTGATAAGGGTTCCCTGAGTACCAAACCGGTATTAGGGTATCTCAGGAGCCACCGGTCCTCATGATGATTTATAATGTTTGATTGGTGTAGCTTGACATTGATTGGATGTCGAGTGAATGATTGATTTTCTGTTTATTGTTATTTGATGTAAACAGATTGTTATGCTAGGTTGTACTGTTGCTTATAGTTTCATTCACTTAGCTTTATGCTAACCCCACCACAGTTCTTCCTGCAGGTTAAAATAGAGGGGACATATTGGGCAGGGCAGGAAGTGTTTGGAATTGATGGGATGTTTGACAGGCTGTTACTCTGATGTTATTTGGATAACTAAAGAGATGTTTTGAATTATATAACACCGAGTTTGTTGAAATGTCATGTAATAAGTTTGAAAAAGTTTATTGACATTTTGAGTACATTGATAGTATGTTTTAAATATACGCTTCCGAGTCGCAAATATTATATTAAATGTTTATAATTAACGAGGGGTGTTATAAGTTGGTATCAGAGCAATAGTTTGGGTGAATTGAGCATGATAGTATGTTCAATCCTAAACTTTGATGAGTTGAGTCAAACATTCCAGTGGGTGTGGGTTTAGTTGATTAGTGAATGTGTGAGAAAGTGATTAGTTGAATATGTACTAACCCTTAACAAGTTGTGAAGTTGTTATTTGATTGCAGAGATGGAGAGACATGAGTATCTGATTGGTATATTTCATGTTTCATCAACACTAGTGGGCTTAAGATTGCCAGGTAATCTTCGATAAGCCTGTGTTAAATTTAAATTAACTTGAACTGTTTACTTTGTTATGTTAAGTAAGCATTGTTGTGAAGTTAATTGAGTCAGACTGATATGATTCCCCAGTTTTGAGTCAACTAATGATTGTTATAGGTTGACATGAGGATAGAGGTATTGAATGGGATACTCATTGTGGTGATTATTTCTGATTGAATTGAAAAATGCAGAAATGTGAGTAAATGAGTAGATAAAGAGTTGATTAAGGTTTAACATGATTGATGTTAGAACCTAAGAGTGTCTTTATTGATGAGACAAAATAATTGATAGTATTATGTTAATGGATTAATCACAAGGTGTGATCTAAATCCTTGTTTAAGAAAGGTTGTGTCATTTGAATTAATAATGACTGCTATTTGAGAAAATATGTGTTTATGTGACTATATGATATGTGTTGACTATAGTTAAACACTTGATCTAAACCGAGATTGATAGGTTTATGAGGAGTGTAGAATAAAATAAAGTGAAATTGATTTGGGAAGTGATGGATCTTTCTGGTCAATTGTAAATTAATAGATGAAATGTTTTAATAGTAACATGATTGAGTAGGCTTGTTGTGACAGTAATGCTTGATAGTATAGCATAGGTCAAAGTGATAATAATAATTAAGTAAGAAGTGTCCTGAATTTTGAATGTAAATAGGGACATTGATTAGTGTAAGTAATGAAACAATGATGATGAGTTATCATGTGTTTGAGGTTTCAGATAAGTGATATACTGAGTAATTCAGTTGTTGAAAATTAGAACATTGTGTGTATGTGAGATGGCTTACATATGTAAGGTTGAATATGTAAGTAGTAAGCTGATTTTGAGTATGTATCAGCTGATAGGAACTATTAAATAGATTATGATTGATTTGAAATCATGAAGTATTTAATACATACATGAGATGAGAGTAGGTCATATTGATAATTATAATGTAGAGTAGCCTGAGAATGGATTGTGAAGAACATAATCTTGCAACGCCTGATCACCATTGTTATATTATGTTGTGTCACATGAATTTGTTGAGGCTACTTGGTATAAAAGAAATGTAATGTGATTTAGAAAACTGAGCATGAAAGTATGCTAAGTGGTTTAATAGTTGTTTTGTTGATGAACATAAATGACAAATTTGATTCTGTTAAATAGGTAATTGTGATTGATAATGATAGATTACCTGTAGGTGGATTTGTATAGTGTTTAAATGAATCACTATGTTGTAGCTGGCTTGTATGAAGCTAAAGTTGAGATAGGTTGATATTGTCTTGCTTGAGGAATTTCTAGTATTATTGAATGTAATAATGTGAGGTCTATGTTTGAAAGTAAACATACAATATGAAATAGCTTGTATGGAGCCAAGATTGATGTAGGTTGACCTTGTCCTTGTGAAGGATTGATAAGATTATTGAATGTAATAATTTGAAATATATGTTTGAAAGTGAACATATAAGATGAAATGGTTTGTTGTGAGTTAATATTGATAGTATGTTAACTTTGAAAGTCAAACCATGAATAGTGAGTTGTGTATAAAATTAATTGCTTGTGATTGGTTTGTAAATGAGTCAAACTTGAGAAAAACGATTAGAGAATTTTATTGATTGATTTATTGAAATCAAAGTTGACAAATAGTCAACTATTTGTGTTGAAATAGTTTAACATTGATTGAAATGTTATGACTGTATGGAATGTGATTGAATTTTTAGATTTGTCACATTATGTGGAAACGGGTCATGTAAGATCCAAAAGAAATAGATGAATTGTTTAAGTTTGTGAAACTTGATTTAATTACTTAAGGATAGTATTAAGTAATTGAAATAGTGCTAAGTATAATTGAGTATTCAGTTGGGCGATGTTAGATATTTAAACTGAATACATGTTAAGGAATTATACAGATATGAAGTCATTAAATGATATGGTAGTTATAAATTGTTGAATGAGGTAAGTTAAATCACATTGATTAGGATTGTGATAAGAAAGTCTTACCAGTGTATGAGGCTTGTGATGATAACTTTGATTGGGTAAGACTGTGAGATGATGAATAATTGAAGGTTATTATTATTAGTTGCATAGGTTGATTGGTACCTCATGGTGAGTTACTTAGATATTGAAAGAATTGAATGAATTCTTTAGTTATTGTTGATTTTATACAAATGAAGTAAGTGATGAAGTGATAAAATGGGATTAGATCCAAATAAGAAATGATATGAAAGGATATCTGAAAGTGAATTGTGCTAAAGGTTTAGCTTAACCTTGGTTAATAATTGAGGAAATATGAATTGAATAGTTGGTCATATTTTAAGAAATCAGGTATGAAATTAAGTGTAATGATCATTATTTTGATAGTTTAAGAATAATGATTGCTTGACATTTGGGGCTGAAAACCTGATGTGTATAATTGTAAGTGTTAGAAAGTAAGAGAAACCTTGAGATTGATAGGTGATGATTGTATTCACCAAACTTTTCTTGAAAGTTTAGAATGAAACGTTTAAGTTATATACTAGTTGATAAGTATATAAGTGAAACATAGAGTTATTGATTGTTCCATGTCCTGTGGTATGGATATGTGATGAATAGTAGTATTGAGAAGGCTTGATAAAGACTTTAACAGTCTGAATGGCCTAGTATATAGAATGAAATGGAATTGTTGTGTATGTGTCCATTTTAGAGAATATCTGAAATTGTGTAAGTATATATGTGTAGTATACATGATAATAAATTGCATGATAAGTTTTAATAGATTGAATTAAAATGTGCCATAAGATATGTGGAGGTTAGTTAATTGTGATTAACTTGATGTAGATTTTGTTGAAATGTGTTGTAAAGTAGCACATTGTGATATTGTGATACTTGAATTGTGGTATCATAATGTTGATTAGGATTGACTTAGTTGCTAGATTGATGGAATTTGGTACTAAGTGATTATGTGATTAAAGTTGTATAACTTCTAATTGCTTGTGATTAGTAGTTTAAGATTGTAAGGTTGAATTAAATTAACTGGTTGCTGAGATAAGATTCTGATGTCTTACCAGTTTAAGTAATATACAAATTCTAACTTGATGGTTAGTTAAACTTTGGAGATATATAGTGAGTATTGATAGATGTACTGAACTGTATAATCATTAGTGTTGTGATTATTGGAAGTGTTATTGTTGTTGTTAACAATTGATAGGTTGTAATGAAAGGAATTACAAGTAGAAATAAGTCAATGTAGAGGTTGGTTGAATGTAGGTAATATTTGATTGTGGTACTATTGTTGATTGAGCAAAGTACTTGTTGATTGTAGTTTTACCTACTGAGTGTGACCTCTGCTGTGCTTATTAAAGTGATATGAATCTGGATTACTTTAAGTAAAGGATTTCATATGATTAAAGTGATATGTGAATATGGTAGGTTATTCACAAGAGTAGGTATGAAACTTTTGGATGAAAAGTTAACCTAGATTTGAATTTCAAATCTTTGATGGTAGAGATTTAAGATTGTGATCTGTATATTAGACTGATTGTTGGTCGTGAGCTGAATTATATTTCAGTGTTGCTAGGTACATTGTGGTTTAATAAACACTGTTGTTGTGATATTGTTACTGCTGTTTTATTGTTACCAGTGATGAACAGTGAGAGTAGGTTAAAGATTTTAGCATGTTGCTAATTTCTGGTTGTGTAGACCTAGTAAGTGATGTTAGGTTTCACTTATTGTTGTTGGTTAAAGTGATAGGGTGCTTTAAACTTTTATCTGATTGGTGATAAAGGAATTAGATAGATGATTGGTTCCTATGAGATGTTGGATGGATGCACTGTATGTGTGCATAGGAAAAGATAGAAGCATGTACATTTGGATATGTGCATGTGGAAAGAATTCAAACAGTCTAAGTATAGTTGTAAGTTGCTATTGAGGACAAATGTATATTAAGATATATGTGATTATATCACATTAGTTAGATTGATTGAGGTTAGATTTCGGGGACGAAATCTCTTTAAGGGGGGAGAGTTGTAACATCCTCGAAATGGACCTAGTTGTTTATATATTATTTCTTGATTTAAATGTGTTTGGAAATAATATTGTTTGAAATAGTTGAAATAATTGGAATAGGAGTCGAATATTCCAACGTGATAAGTGAATTATTAATTGTTGTAAATTAATATAGTTGACGGTACATTAAAATGTTTGGACTCGCAAATGGTTTTCGGGTTCCAGACAATAGATTGAGATGGGGTATTAAATTATACCCGTATATTGAAGGCGGTTGGATGAGCCGACTTATATATATCCTTTCCTATTTAAGAAAGTTATTCATTTTATTCTGAAACTCACAGAAACTCTCTGAAAACCTCCAAATCAAACTAGAAATCAAATCAGGAAGTTGTGATTCTCGTGAATCTTCATAATCATCAGATTACCATCGTTAGATTCTTCAATCAGTAAGTATTCTTGAGTATTTAAGAATTTGATTTTTGATTGAATTTGGGTAAATTGATGATTTGAGAGATTTGGATGTTAGAAACAGGTTATGAGCGTTACATATTGATTATGTGATGATATTTGAGGTTTATAACCGTTTAAAAACGAGTTTTTGGTGTTTTGGGGATTAAACCCGCGAGTTAGGGTTTCTGCTGTTCGTGCTGGGCTGGGACGAGGCCAGAAGCCGGCGGCTTCTTTGGCCAAGCCGGCGGCTTGTTCTTGTTAGCCGAAGCCGGCGGCTTCATAGGTGTAGTCGGCGGCTTGTGTGGTGTAGCATGAAACCGGCGGGTTTATACATAGACCCGGCGGTTGGTATAGGCTTTAAAATGTGGTTTTAATTCTGTTACCACATTTAGTAATTTACCCGGTGGTTAGAGTGGTGAAGCCGGCGGGTGGAGTCCAGAAGCCGGCGGCTTCTAAGAGGAAGCCGGCGGCTTGAAGGGCTGGTGCAACATTTCTTGTTTGTTTGTTAATAAGTAATGTGATTGCTAATTGATATATATATTAATATATGATAATGATTATGTTGTAAATCATTAGTGTATAATTAGGAACTAGTAATCTTGATGTAGATTATGTTAAGTTCTTAATGTAAATGGTTGATATAAGTTCAGTATATTGATATTGATTACTAACTTATATTTGATTGATTGATTCACAGATGTGGAGAAGGTTCAGTGATATTAGACTACTGAGTGGAGGTCTGAGGTAGTCGGTGAGTGGATCTGTAACCTCAGTGTGATTTAGTTGTAATGATTTGATTTACTACAAGTAATTATAGTATTACTTTGATAGAATGTAATTGTTGAGATATCTTGCCATGATAGTTTGACTAGTTGCTTACTTGGCTGTTTGAGCTAGTATGTAAGATTCTGAGGTCAACTTGACTTGACAGTTGGACTTGGTTGTTATTGTAGACGACAGGAGATCTTGAAACTTGAAATGTTGGTTTGGAGATCTAGGTCGTGTGTGATTAACAACTGGTTACCGGTAATTCTGTATAGGCCAATACAGATGATTGATAAGGGTTCCCTGAGTACCAAACCGGTATTAGGGTATCTCAGGAGCCACCGGTCCTCATGATGATTTATAATGTTTGATTGGTGTAGCTTGACATTGATTGGATGTCGAGTGAATGATTGATTTTCTGTTTATTGTTATTTGATGTAAACAGATTGTTATGCTAGGTTGTACTGTTGCTTATAGTTTCATTCACTTAGCTTTATGCTAACCCCACCACAGTTCTTCCTGCAGGTTAAAATAGAGGGGACATATTGGGCAGGGCAGGAAGTGTTTGGAATTGATGGGATGTTTGACAGGCTGTTACTCTGATGTTATTTGGATAACTAAAGAGATGTTTTGAATTATATAACACCGAGTTTGTTGAAATGTCATGTAATAAGTTTGAAAAAGTTTATTGACATTTTGAGTACATTGATAGTATGTTTTAAATATACGCTTCCGAGTCGCAAATATTATATTAAATGTTTATAATTAACGAGGGGTGTTATAAAAAAGTCATTTTGTATGTTTATTTCTTGATAGACTTTTAATCAGACTTGTCAAAACTGAACTGTTTATTTTTTAGAAGTATATAAAATGAAGTTATATAGGTATGATAAGTTTATTTATTTAAAAAATAATAGTAATGATGAATTAGTGTACTTATAAAACATGAGTATACACTATATTATAATCTATCAAACTACAAGTGACATGCTTATATGATGATTTGCTTAAACAAATAATCATATTCGATCGCCCTGTGCATATACTAGTAGGGGTGTTAATTGGATAATTTATTCGGGTTTCGGGTTATTTGGGTCGGGTTATTCGATTTTTCAAGTTTATAATCTAACCTGAAACCCGATTCAAATAAGGTCGGGTTATTCGAGTTCGGGTTATTTGAATTCGGGTTGGGTTCGGGTTATTCATTTAAACTCAAATAAGATGATATTTCAAATTTTTGTATTTTGAACAAAATTTAAACTTTACAAAATGACACTAATAGTTTATATAAATCATCATGAGTAACTTATATGTATATTATATATGGATGTATTCATATAAATCATAAGTAGCTTATATATACATAGTTATATTTGTATATAAAATAATGTTCTTGATTATTCGGGTTACCCGAATTGTAAAATATTTATCCGAAACCCGATTCAAATAAGACGCGGGTTATTCGAATTCGGGTTATTCGAGTTCGGGTGGCTGAATAAGCTTCCAATTTAGATTATTCGGGTTCGAGTTCGGGTTAACTATTCGGGTTCGGTTATTTGTGACACCCCTAACATATAGTATATCTAGAGACTAGATAAGTGGGGGACAATAAATCCATTTCTTATGTCGATAATAAAAGTGGGCCTTCACCTAATTTTGAAGCCCAAAACTACTGGCTTATCTTCAAGTTTATTTTTATCGAGATTTTATTATTTATGATTACTTAAAATAATATAACAATATTCTTTAAGGCATAAGCTTTCTATACCATTTAAATTTCTCACCATACCATTTTTTGATTAAAAAAGTACGGAAAAAGTACAGAAAAACTACATAATGTAAGAAATAATGACGGAATAAAGTACAGAAAAGTTAATTTAAAAATAGATAAATTGTACGAAGAGTAGGTCCCTTTTTTAATCCATTTTATTCGAAAAAGTAACAATCATGTATAGGTAGTCTTGCATAAACAAATCGTGATTTTAATAAAACAAGTATTGGTTTCTGAGATTGCAATCAATTATGAGTTATTATGACCCTATAATCAACTGATATTAAAGTAACTTTAAAACATAATGAATTGATAAGTGGAATGTAGTACGCAACATTGAAAGATATCGAAGGAAGTATATTTTTGAGGATAATATTTCAACCTTGAGGTCCGAGGATCCACAAAGTCGAAAAAACAAAACCATGGGGATCTATTAAAGCTTCAACTACTGCCCACTGGTTTTTTTTTCCCCTTTTCCTCGTACTTCAAATTACAAAAATAATCATACTCCGTACTATTTAGGTGGGTCATGAAAAAAGTATCAAAGTCGAAGGATCGTAAATATAAATTACGAATAAAATTTGTCCCCAAAAGCTTTAGAATTTAGAAACCGGATAAGTTTTGTCCTTTACGTAGCACCCGTTTTTCCCCTACTCAACTCGTCACTGTTACTGCAAGGACTTCACATGACCAGAACTTTTGGATTAAAGGTAGTAAAATCAAGGGGCGAAATATTAAAGTAGTTTATATTTAATTATAAAAAATATAACACAATGTAAATTTACATACCTACCTATTCCTTCCCCTATATATATCAAACCAACTCCACACTTTGCATTCATCCTCAAAACTTAACAAACAACTACAACTACAACAATTTGTGTAACAATTTCTAATGGAAGCCGTACAATCTTGGGTCTCTAAGCACAAACTCGCTAGCATTGGTTAGTCGGTCTGCTTTTTTAATCTTCATACTTAAATTTGATTTTTTAATTAAACTGTTAATCGAATTTAATGAATATGATTTATTTATGTATACGTAAACAGGAACAATGTGGGCAACCACGGTAGGAGCATCATTGGCTTACACAGGAACCAAAAGGGCTCCATTAAGGCCTAGCTTAAGGCTCATTCATGCCAGGTTAAGTTGCTAATTGCATTCTTCCTAGTTACGTTTTTCAATTTTTTTTAAAAAAAATTGTTAATACTTTATTGATAGCTTGATCAATATAATGTACGTGTAGTAGAAGTTGTCGTTTTAATTACTACTATAACAATTTATATTTTGGGCTTTTAGGATGCATGCACAAGCTTTGACATTGGCAGTGTTATCCGGAGTGGCGCTGTACCACCATTGTGAGAAGAGTGCAGCTGATCGGGACCATCAGATCAACTAGAAATATCGAGTAAAGTCGAATTAATCTTAATTTCTAGCCAGTTGAGATGATTAATCAATACCTCCTAGCAGCAAGTCTACTATAATTTTTAGAATAATGCAACCCTTGCTTTGTATATTAACCTTATTATATACAATTTTAATATAAAATTATCTTTTTGTCCATTTAATTTGATAACTATATTTAGAAATACTTTGCTTTTCTTGCGATTTTAACAATAGGTCAATTCCAATATTTGATTTACTTCAATTTAAATATATTACGAGCTACGAACTAATGATTGAAAATTCGAAAGTATTATTTGATAGTAACTGCAACTGAAATTTTTTTTTTTTATAGAAGAATATATACCCTACGATTCCTTTTGCTTTATCAACACAACTAGTAAACTTCTAGGTTGTGTGATAGCCCACGCTCAGAAATGTTAAATTTAAATTTGCAATGTTACATGTATATTATTTTTTAAAATGATAGTTGATTGAAACAGAAAGCAAGAACTTTTATGTTTTCTCTTCAACAATTGAAAAACACATACACCGTTGTAAGTGTGTCTGATTAACGTTGAATCTTGTGTTACTTGGAGAGAAACATTACAAAAGAACTTTGGAGCTCGAGATTGAGTCTGAAGATATGTTGATATGCAAACAGGAAAAATGATTAGTGATTAGTACAAATTTTAAAAACAATGATAAAATCATATTTAATTAGATGAAATGTAAATTACAAAAGGAAATACGATTATAAATAGATTTATCAAATATTCATTATTCACGGTATATTAAATTAAACAAAATTATAGACGATATAGAAAGCTATTAAAAAACTACTACACAAATGAACGATTATTAAATAATTTTTAGAAAAATTTAAAAATTGTTTTAAGGTTTAAGATGTGTTGCTTTTTAATGTTAATGATGAGTTTAACATGTGAAAGAATTAACAATGGATGTATTCATTTTTTATGTTAAGATTATAAGTAGTATATTATTGTTAATATAATGACCTGCACTAATTGTGATATTATCGTAAAGCGTTAGTTACCGATGTTATTTGATAATGCCAATGTTCGTATTAATTTAAATTTAATATTTTCGTTGATTTCGGGGACGAAATCATTTTTAGGGTGATATGTTATAATAGCCCGAACTCTTTTTGATATTATAGTAAAGCGTTAGTGATAAATGTTAATTAAAAATGTTAATATCTATATTAAATAAATTTCATTCGATAAGTTTTGACACAAATTAAATAAAAGAAAAATTAAATTAATCAAAGATAATTATAATGGGTTTCCGTTTTATCACTTAGTCAACGTTATATACGTGGTCAAGATAGACGTCAACAAAAGTTACGTAAATCAATCCGTGTTTATAGAACACGATCCTATTTCCTTAGTTAAAAACACGGTTTATAAACAAATTACACACCTTAGACCTCCACCGTTACAACCCATATTATTCAATCGCCAAAAAATATAAACAATCTAAAACCATCACTAAATAGAGAAGAATAGAGAGAGCATTCGTAGAGATGGGTCAGAAAAGTTGAAACGGGAACAAGTTTCACGAGGGCAGTTTCGATCGAGTTCAATATCATTCGGAGGTAATTTTTGAACCATAAACATATATTCATACTACAATACATATGAATAATACCATATTCATTAGATCTTTAGTTTTATTCAAAATTATATTATGAAAATTTACAGTTTAAATTACCGGTTTTGATTTATATTATCGGCACTTTTCGAGTCCAAAAATACATATTCCGTTAGGAAACCCGAACCTAAAATTCAAAGTAATACATCGTAATATGTTGGCTTTCATTTATATGATCATTTTATCTATACTGGAACAAATCGAATGAACTTGAAATCTGGTAAAACGGAAAGAAGTCTTTACGTGAAGAAGATGATCATCAAGAGTTATAATCTTCTTATTTACATTTAGAACCCTGAACTTAGTAGGTTGCCAATTAAATTTGCAGTTTAAAACACGATACGGGTTTACTCCTTGTGGTTCATCATTATTTCAAAACAGACTCATAAATGAGATTAGATAAATATTTATGGAGTATTATTAATGTTAATCGAAATATTTGTATACATATTATACAATCCACACGTTACATAATTTGAGTAGTGTAGTCACTTTCAAACATATTTAAGAAGCTATATGCATAACATATACAACCCTTATAATTTTAAGATTAAAGTGGTGTTTTTTTTAACGTCTTGAAACCATATCTGTTATTCTAATTTAAAATATAAGAGGCTTATAGTAAAGTAAAAGATAATTTAAATATAAAGATCACAGTCAAAAAGTTGGACTTTGAGATATTGGGTGAGCAGTAACTATGTCATTTAGATGAAGGTATTAAGTTAAGTGAATTACTTTCATGTAGACTTCTTGGAGTTTTGTGGAGTATCTTTTCAACTTTGAGAGCTTTAGATGCTTATTCAGGTACGGATGTCCGTACTCTTCTTTCAGCGTTATCTTGACATGCTTTGTTGATATCCTTGCGTTCTTTTGATATCCTTGTGATTCATTTGATATCTTGATATACTTGTGTGAATTGATTCCCCCATTTGAGCTAAATTGTTTTGAGCTACGGTGTTATTTGGGATTTGATAAATTGTGGAAAATTTTGAGAAAACTTTGCGTTAGAAATGATTTTGGAAAACTTGGGGAATTCATTGTTGCGAGCTATTTTTTATTCATTTGATTTAGGTTCCATATGCATGGTGAACATAATCTGGTGTATGGTTGGTTTATATGTTCACTGTGCGCCCATAGAACCCTAGAGTTGTGTAGACAGGAGATAGGTATACCGAGTCAGCTTCCTGTGGAGGACCACAGGGGCGTCATTGCGGCACCAATGACGTCGCACTATCCGTGGCGGTGGGATTAGACCACGGCGTCTCCCATTTGTTGATATTATGTGATTTGTGTGATTATGCTCGTGGAGAGCTTTTGATTCGTGCTCGTGGGAGAGCTTTTGATTATTTGGGAGGCGTATGGATGCATCCTAGGCTATGTTATGATTTGATATGATATGATATGATTTGTGTAGAGCGGTCGTGTGGTGTAGTGCCATACACACCTTCCGATTAGGGGTTACACCTGGAGTCGCGACCAGTGTGTTATTGCGCGACATGATTTGATATGATATATTGTGAGATATGATTTAGCACCGGTGATGTGCAGTTTGGATATTTGTTTTGTAGGGTACTCGGTATAAAAATAACCCAACCCCTCGTTGCCTCAGCCTTTATTTCATTTGTTTACTCTGGTGTAAGGGTGGTGTTACTCGAAGGGTGACTTTTTGAAAAATAAATTTTACTTAATTATTCCGTTTCATTCTTCTTTTAAAATATTAAAATTGTTACTGTTTATTACTGTCTACATCCGCGCACTGAGCAATTAGCTCAGCCGCATTTTCTTTTCTCATGCGGCAGGTAATCGGGGTACATGGGATGAGTACGAGAGCTTCAAGACTTGGACTTGCCATAGAGACCACTATTTATTTAAGTTGGACATTTATTTAGGTTATCATTTAATAGATTGTCATTTATTATTACAAAAATTTATTAGTACATTTATTACTTAGCAATAAATGTGACATCTCGTTTCGTTATCGGAACGGGGGTGTTACAACTTATGGTATCAGAGCTTAGGTTCCTTCTTGTAGTTTGCCTTTAGGTTTGACCTGTGAGTTTTGGGTAGATCACGAAATAGGATTAGATCATGGGATAGGATTCTGCTTCCTTGATCTTGTACTCTACCGTATTTCATTTGATTCCAATAATTGTCTATACGTGTTTTATGTGGAGTTAATTTACGGCTATTTCTATCCCGATGGGAAATTTGTGACAAATTGCGCATGTGTATTGTGAGTGTTCCATATCGATTAGAGATGACGTTCTTCTGGCTTATCTACTTCTTATGGCGATACATCATCATCATTATATAATAGTTGGATCGAACCGACTAACTGAGCGCAAAATCTGTACGTAATGTCTTACTAGTGTAGAATTTTCAAAAGCTGTTGGATATTGATTTGTGCCTGACTTTCTTAAACTAATAGCGGAACGTACTACTTCTTATGACGATCTCCAAAGTCTTGTGGTAGAATCATTCCAGACGAGAAGATACATGGGAACTCGAATAGTCTTTTCGCGAACGATATTCTCATCTTTTGCTTAAAGGTTAAACCCATATTATTGTTGATTGCGAACGACATCATTCTTTAAAAGGCTATAATATAATAAAGATGAATGATTATGAATGAAGATAAATAGATAGTGAACTAATAATAATTTGTGGTATAAATATATTAAATAACGTTAAAGTATTTAAGTCATGCATATTTGATAAACTCGTGAAACCAAATCCAGTGGAGCTGAAAGAAAATTAATAATATTAAAAATTTAATGATCTATAAGTGTATGATTAGCCATTCTTGTTCTACTTAGGCCATATAAATATAATACCAATTGAGCTTGTGTAAGAAACATGAGCTTACGGTTAGAATATAGAATGATGACTCAGTAATATTATGGTAGTGAGCATGAGGTCGTGATAGAAATCAACGTGAGTTACATACACATGTACTTAACCATTGATTAAATCTAAAATGGATTATACAATATCAATTTTTTAATTTTTAGATCAAACCAATGAATTAATAGCACATATTTAGCCATTAAGGCTATTCATATCCTAATAATGAAGTGCATTCTCTTAAACTTGAATATTGAAAATATAAATTGACTAATTGATCACAGGTTCAATACTCGAATAATAGATGACTTTGTTTGTTTAGGACATGACCGGGTTATAATTTAGTTGTCCGATGATAGCATATAGTTGGTATATTGTGAGACGACTTGGAGATACAAAGGTAAAGCATGTCTTGTATAGGTATAAACCCCGAATTCCTTTGTAACGTCAAATTCATGGTTGATAAGTGGAAATCGATGAGACTGAATTTTTTTTTTAGAAACCTATATTTTGGCTAGGCTTTTACATAAGTGGATACAACAAATCTATTTCCTTTTGAAAGGTTATGGAGTAATTAATTTAGACTTTGTACAATCGTAATGTTTATATTTCTCCAGTAGCTAGGATATTATCATCTTATATTATTTATATGTGAACCTTTTAATGGGTTTTATGTGAAACAAAGACTTAGGAAACTAATGAGTTGAATATAAGTAGTCAATAAAGTGTCAGTGAGAAAATCGATTCAATCCGAAATGTCGTGAGGCTATAATTTTGAAATTTGTGTGTTCATGAACAAATTTAAATGAGTACTCTTGCGACAATAGATATTAAGTTACTTTTAACCATAAATACTGATTAATAATACTTGTCAATAATAAATGTAAGATATACTAGCTATCAATATCAAGCACAATTTTTTTGTTAATACCTTTATGAATTTTTTTGTTAAATAAGTATGTCATGTACGAGTAAGAGTGTACTCACACCACGTTATAAATTTGATATGTCGCACCATGGGGTTTTCAAACATGTAAGTAATTTTCATGTTAGTACTATGATCTGGTGAATGAAGATTGACTTATCTGAGTTTAGAAGACTACCGTATTGGCAAATAGGGCTTAATTAAAAATATTGGCTTCAATCAGTTTAACTTAAGTATTATCTTAGAAATTAGAGGTTTGCCCAATGTGGATTTGGTGAAATGGTGGATATTATCGCCAAAATTTTTCTTCATCTCATATAGCGTTAAATTATATAAATTACATGTTTCCTTACTAAAAGAGGGGGTTCTTAACCTATGTTTGATAAACTTTTATGACACGAAGTTTCCTTGAACTACACAATGGAACAAAATCACGCCTATAACTATCCCAATGATCAAGATCGTAATATGTTGTGTAACCGCTACCTTCTTAGTTGACTACTCAAGATACAAAAAAATAATAATAATAAAATAATAATAATAATAATTCTAATGAGAAAAACAAAGAAGGAATGAGGGCCGCAAGCCATCGTAGTGAACAATACAACTCGAGTTTATAGCTCACGTGTAGAGTCGACAATAGTTAGAGGAACACCCTTAAATCACAAGTTGACCCAATATTGATACAGACCATTTGACATATTCGTGGAACCACTTACTGAATTGGAGATCCGATCAGGTTACGAGTGAAGCTTACAGTTCGTGTTCGAGTGGCTGTTCGTACTTGGCTTTGATTTCAATCGGTCCTCATTTGGCTCAGAGGTCATTCGGGAACCGTAATAATACGTATAAGTATAGGGTGTCTCTATCAAGATAATAATAATGAAAGTCAAAATATATATTCAATGTTGATGGTGGCTGAAATTATTATTGGTCTAATAATAGTTAGAATATTAGAGGAATTGAATAATTAAATAATATGTATATGTTTAACCATTAAGGTTTAAATTCATGTTGCTTCATCCGAAAATTATATGAAAACATTGGTCAGTTAATAGTTTAACTTATATTTGTGAGAGCTAGTGGATTATGATGCATAGTGGGAATAACATGAACACATGTGTGAGGTATATTTACAATTACGATTGGCCACCGTAATTATAAATATAAGTTGTACATGTAGACGTGTTATGATCATGATTGGATTATTATGAAACTATTTTTTTAAGAGTTAATAATGATCAGTGAATAAGTAATATAATATGGGATGACATTATTATATATGGATTTGGTAACTGGCCTGCGAAAACATTGAGAGAGAATGATGAAACTGGGTCGTGATAGATCGTCATACGAAATCAGCTCATTCAATATCTTAGCTATTCCTGGAACGTACTCCGGTTGACACTTGGCAAAAAAATAAAAATAAATAATAATAATAATAAATATAAAATAAATAAAAAAAATAACAATAATAAATTGATGTTCGTTGGTCTTTTTGAGGTTTTGGAACGAGTTGGAGGAGTTTTATGTCGCGTAGTGTTACACTGGTGTCTCTCACGTCCATTGTTTGTTTCACGTTATCTACTTAATGAGGCTATAAATATCATTCGCTTCATTGAGTTCGGTATCCACTCTGTAAAATTCGTAAAAATCTCTCGTGTGAAGAAGAAGCGCATGAATTTCTAGCTCGTTAGGAGCGAGTACTTGAAAACAAAACGATATCTAGCTTATGTTCGTGTTGTCAAAAATTACAAATAAACGGGAAGTGATTAGGGAACTTGAAGAGTCTAATTGGGAACGATACCATCATCTATTTAATAAATTTTAAATCTATGTTTTCGTCGATTTCAATTCGGGGACGAAATCTTTCTTTTAGGGGTATATGTTATAATAACCAGCAACGAAATAATAAGGTTAAATGTTATGTTTGTTTTCGGGGAGGATATCAATATTAGGGGGATATGTTATAATAACTTAGAATACAAATAATATGGGTAGTTTTTATTTTCATTGATTTCGGGGACGAAATCATTTTTAGTGGGATATATTATAATGACCTGCACTAATTGTGATATTATCGTAAAGCGTTAGTTACCGATGTTATTTGATAATGCCAATGTTCGTATTAATTTAAATTTAATATTTTCGTTGATTTCGGGGACGAAATCATTTTTAGGGTGATATGTTATAATAGCCCGAACTCTTTTTGATATTATAGTAAAGCGTTAGTGATAAATGTTAATTAAAAATGTTAATATCCATATTAAATAAATTTCATTCGATAAGTTTTGACACAAATTAAATAAAAGAAAAATTAAATTAATCAAAGATAATTATAATGGGTTTCCGTTTTATCACTTAGTCAACGTTATATACGTGGTCAAGATAGACGTCAACAAAAGTTACGTAAATCAATCCGTGTTTATAGAACACGATCCTATTTCCTTAGTTAAAAACACGGTTTATAAACAAATTACACACCTTAGACCTCCACCGTTACAACCCATATTATTCAATCGCCAAAAAATATAAACAATCTAAAACCATCACTAAATAGAGAAGAATAGAGAGAGCATTCGTAGAGATGGGTCAGAAAAGTTGAAACGGGAACAAGTTTCACGAGGGCAGTTTCGATCGAGTTCAATATCATTCGGAGGTAATTTTTGAACCATAAACATATATTCATACTACAATACATATGAATAATACCATATTCATTAGATCTTTAGTTTTATTCAAAATTATATTATGAAAATTTACAGTTTAAATTACCGGTTTTGATTTATATTATCGGCACTTTTCGAGTCCAAAAATACATATTCCGTTAGGAAACCCGAACCTAAAATTCAAAGTAATACATCGTAATATGTTGGCTTTCATTTATATGATCATTTTATCTATACTGGAACAAATCGAATGAACTTGAAATCTGGTAAAACGGAAAGAAGTCTTTACGTGAAGAAGATGATCATCAAGAGTTATAATCTTCTTATTTACATTTAGAACCCTGAACTTAGTAGGTTGCCAATTAAATTTGCAGTTTAAAACACGATACGGGTTTACTCCTTGTGGTTCATCATTATTTCAAAACAGACTCATAAATGAGATTAGATAAATATTTATGGAGTATTATTAATGTTAATCGAAATATTTGTATACATATTATACAATCCACACGTTACATAATTTGAGTAGTGTAGTCACTTTCAAACATATTTAAGAAGCTATATGCATAACATATACAACCCTTATAATTTTAAGATTAAAGTGGTGTTTTTTTTAACGTCTTGAAACCATATCTGTTATTCTAATTTAAAATATAAGAGGCTTATAGTAAAGTAAAAGATAATTTAAATATAAAGATCACAGTCAAAAAGTTGGACTTTGAGATATTGGGTGAGCAGTAACTATGTCATTTAGATGAAGGTATTAAGTTAAGTGAATTACTTTCATGTAGACTTCTTGGAGTTTTGTGGAGTATCTTTTCAACTTTGAGAGCTTTAGATGCTTATTCAGGTACGGATGTCCGTACTCTTCTTTCAGCGTTATCTTGACATGCTTTGTTGATATCCTTGCGTTCTTTTGATATCCTTGTGATTCATTTGATATCTTGATATACTTGTGTGAATTGATTCCCCCATTTGAGCTAAATTGTTTTGAGCTACGGTGTTATTTGGGATTTGATAAATTGTGGAAAATTTTGAGAAAACTTTGCGTTAGAAATGATTTTGGAAAACTTGGGGAATTCATTGTTGCGAGCTATTTTTTATTCATTTGATTTAGGTTCCATATGCATGGTGAACATAATCTGGTGTATGGTTGGTTTATATGTTCACTGTGCGCCCATAGAACCCTAGAGTTGTGTAGACAGGAGATAGGTATACCGAGTCAGCTTCCTGTGGAGGACCACAGGGGCGTCATTGCGGCACCAATGACGTCGCACTATCCGTGGCGGTGGGATTAGACCACGGCGTCTCCCATTTGTTGATATTATGTGATTTGTGTGATTATGCTCGTGGAGAGCTTTTGATTCGTGCTCGTGGGAGAGCTTTTGATTATTTGGGAGGCGTATGGATGCATCCTAGGCTATGTTATGATTTGATATGATATGATATGATTTGTGTAGAGCGGTCGTGTGGTGTAGTGCCATACACACCTTCCGATTAGGGGTTACACCTGGAGTCGCGACCAGTGTGTTATTGCGCGACATGATTTGATATGATATATTGTGAGATATGATTTAGCACCGGTGATGTGCAGTTTGGATATTTGTTTTGTAGGGTACTCGGTATAAAAATAACCCAACCCCTCGTTGCCTCAGCCTTTATTTCATTTGTTTACTCTGGTGTAAGGGTGGTGTTACTCGAAGGGTGACTTTTTGAAAAATAAATTTTACTTAATTATTCCGTTTCATTCTTCTTTTAAAATATTAAAATTGTTACTGTTTATTACTGTCTACATCCGCGCACTGAGCAATTAGCTCAGCCGCATTTTCTTTTCTCATGCGGCAGGTAATCGGGGTACATGGGATGAGTACGAGAGCTTCAAGACTTGGACTTGCCATAGAGACCACTATTTATTTAAGTTGGACATTTATTTAGGTTATCATTTAATAGATTGTCATTTATTATTACAAAAATTTATTAGTACATTTATTACTTAGCAATAAATGTGACATCTCGTTTCGTTATCGGAACGGGGGTGTTACAGTTAATATTTATATTTATTTATAATTTTTATATAACATATAAAATCCCTTTAAATATTATTAGAGGAGACAAAATACGTAAACAAGTTGAATTTAATTTTGATTGACTGAATCCTTCCCGTTAAATGATTTCGTTAAATACATCTAGACCGTTGATCGAGATCAGCATAAATGTTTACGTAATATGTTATCATTTGAATACTAATTTTACTTAATTACCCTTATCTATATCTAAATCAAATCCCCTTTGAGAAATTTCAGGAAACAGTCTTCAGCCTTTAAATTTTGAATTTAAAATTTGAATTTTGAATTGAGAAACTGGATGAAAATAAAAATTTATGCTGGATGAAAATAAAAAATTAAAAAAATTAAAAATTACAAATAAAAAAATATACGAGAGAGGGGGCTTCCATATTCAACTTACCAAATCACCTCACCAACAAACTCCACAACATATCGAGAGAAAATTCCCTCCCTTCCGAGCTTTCAACAACTCACCTTTATATACTCACTTTACTCACTTTCTGCTAAATAATATATGGTATACATATTATGCATTCAAAATAAAAGATAAAATCAACTAGAACGATGGATGCACAAGAAGGATTCACGCAACTGAATCTCATTCATGGTGGAAGGGACGATTGGATGATCCGTGTTAAAGTGTTGATCTTGTGGAAGCAGTGCTACACGAACAATCCTACTTAAGTTGCTTCAATGGAGATGATCCTTATGGATCAACAGGTATACACCATTACTGTTTTGTCGTTGCTTTTAGGTCAAATTAAAGGGGATTGTGGATGAGTGATGCGTATGTTATATGTGGATTCTATTTCCTGTTTTGTCGTTGCTTTAGGTCAAATACATACTCCGAATGTGTATGTAGGGTTTTTATGTCCTCGAATTTACATCTTGAAAGTTGGATTGTGAATTTGTGTTTTTAACCAACTGTACCATGACTTCACATAACGATAGCACCTTCCGATTGTTTTGCTGTTCCTTTTAAAAACTTTCATTTATTTGTGCTACAGTGTTTTAAACAATTTTAATGTCCAACAATGACTTTCGTTTTAGAGCATATACCCATTGGTATATTATCTCTTTTTCATTACAGATTATTATGTACAGAGCAGCCCTCCAGTCCAATATTGTTTAAGTGCAGGTTCAAGATCAAAATTCCAATTCTTTATGTAAAAAAAGGTTGCTGTGAAATCCAAGCACGAATCAGAAGTGTAAAGGTTAGAATAGAAATATTTATTAGATTTTCATTCAAATTTATGCTTGCTTCCAAATAGGTAAAAGCAGGTGGTGGAAATTGTTGTAGTTTTCTTTGATTAGTTGTATGGTTTCACTCTGCAGGCAGGTGTGACCTAACTTCATGGACACACAAGTTTGAGAGGTACCCAAATATTACCTTCACTTATGGTTTTAAATGACTAAGGTTGGACCTTCAGTATTCGATTCAGTTGATTTATGCATATTTATTATTATAGTGTATGTTGATGTGCTATGTAAACACTCTAGCAGGTACCCTATATTAGGTAAATTAATCGGCTTAGCTATATAGGCTACAATATATGCTATTTTTTTGATGATTTATTATTTGTTATTAATATATTATTTTTGCCGCCATCCAAAGCGTTCGAAAATTAGGGTTTGGTGTTTGATTCATATGCTATTTACGTTTTTATTCAAGTTGGTCTCAGTGGCAGGGGAAAAGCACATTAGTGCATCTGAGGGTTTGGTCTGTATGAGCCAACACAGGGGCAGGTACTCTATATGTGTCTTTATGGAGTATTATACTACCAAATGGTGTAATACTTGCACAAACAAATTGTTTCTACCTCCTAAATTGCCCAAATAAGGAGAGCTGGTTTTTTCAAATTAATAACGATTTTGTAAGCATTTATACTTAAATCATTGGTACTGTAAATATCAGTTTTCCTAATTGAAGCCGTTCTTAAAACCAGTTTAAAAAGGTGAATTTTTTAATATAATTTCACTTGGTTGCAGATACTAATGGATGGCCATCCACTTAAAGATTTGGATATCAGATGGTTGAGAGAGAATATTGGCTATGTTGGACAGGTTTGTGAAGTTTCTTACTAAATTTCCATGGTAAATCCATTTTCATGAGATAGAATGGTCGATTCCGAAACAACCATGACGTAGTGTATTGCAATTTATGCAATGCAAGTTGTACATTGATCTGGATTTGGTCGTCTCATATCTTGGAAGAGGCTAAGTTGGATTCCTAATGCAGGAACCGCATCTATTCAGGATGGATATAAAGTCAAACATATGCTATGGTTGTTCTAAGGGATCTCAAGCAAGAAGATGTAGAATGGGCTGTAGAACAAGCTTATGCCCATGAATCTGTTCCCTTCATGATGGGTATGCAACAATAGTTGATGATGAGCTTCTAAGTGGGGGGCAGAAGCAAAGAATTGCAATTGCCAGGGCCATTGTTAGGGACCCTGTTATTCTGATCCTTGATGAACCCACGAGTGCTCTGGATGAAAAAAGTGAATTCTGCATTCATGTTAGTAGTTTTGAGTTCTTAAAAGTTGTTCGGATCATTATTTTTAAGTCGATTATTGCGATTAGGAGAACATAAATCAGAATCAGATAATCATTATTAGTTGCTGAAAGTTGCTAATTTATTATTTGTCCCAGTAATCAGTGATCTTACAAAAACTATTCACCTAAAGAGCTCTGGTTATTGCAAGGCATGCCATATAGATATTCGTCAGTGTAACCCCTAATTTTGTTGGATGTAGCTTAGAAGGGACATTTAGACCATATCAGTGAAAACGGATCATCTGGCTTATATTATAAGTTCACCATTATGTACTGAAGTGTTCATGCTACATCATTAAATTTAGCTTTGGATATGTATAAAATGTTCGTGCTATTGCCCTTGCCAATTTGGCTCCTTTTAGCTTGGGTCAGATCGTTTTCCATGTTACGAATGTGCTATACAGATTATTTGAGGGCCTAAGTTGGCTGAACATTTTACGTTTATGTGAATTACATTACTGTCAGAAACGTTGATCTTTTTTATGGTTGCGTGTTATACAGATTCTTTCTGTGGCGAAGCAATTATGCAGGAACTTAGATGCGATGAAACCAGCTGTTGTGATTTGCTAGATGAAGAAATTATTCAGGTTTACAAATCATCTTTAGACTCTGTTACTTATGACTATATACTTAAAGATATCGGGATTTTCCTTCAAGAATTTTGTAACTCCTAACATTTACATAAACTAATTATTCAATTGATTGCAGGATCATACACACGACAACTGCTATTCAGCTACAGAAACTGTCGTTTCACCTGTCCCAGAGTCCAATGAAGATGACATTGATGCTACTGCCTTTGATGATAGAGGTAATTGAGATGGTTTGTGTAACACCTGTATCTTCATAAAATAGCAATTTGTAACTTTTTTGGCATTACCCATTTATGTTTGTGATATTTACCAAAATGGATCACCTGTTATTAACATATAACAACAAACGGCTAAATTGTGATTATGGAAATGCGTGATTTACCAAAAAAGGCAATAATAAATTAGCTACATTACGGGTGATACTCGTCACTACCAAAGTCGTGATGGGATTTTATATACACAAATACAAAAGATTACGTCCCATCCATGATTCTACTTGATCGGTTTCTTAATGTTTTAAATATGAACATATATGTTATAGAAGTTATCCTAGAGTGTATCTTTGGTGGACTCTGACCAGTTTTCTTTCTTATTGTGTCTACGTAGGAATTGGCAAGGATATTGATGGCCCATCAATGGGAGATATAGATAGTGACAGTAGCAATAAAAACTCAAGTGATTATCTAAGTTGTAATGTGTCAGATTTCTTTATTTCAGACATGATTGTTTCTAGCTCGCCCATTGAAAGGGGGTCCATATATGATATTGCGGAAGCTACCTGCTTACCTGATTATGGATGTGATGAGTCGAACATATTCTTTGATGATGATTATATGATACTACCTTTTCTTGAGGGTAGCATCGAGACGTGCAATGACTCTGATGACTACCTAAACCATTCAGGACCAGTTTTGGCGTCAGAAGAATCAACTGTATATCTTGCAATCCATCTGCTGAGAACCTGCAATCAGGAGCCCGATTTAAATACTTATCCTGACTGGGATCCATCTAAATGCTTGGATCCGCAAATGTTTATTAGAAATTTGCCCGATCTTTCTGAAGAGGAAACAAGTTTTTCGTCCCAACATTTTGCCCCGGGAAAGAAAAATGGTGATACAAGTACTGGATTAGATGGTATGGAGCATTTTGTTTTTTTTTTTTAAATTAATGCAAAATAATGTGCAGGTCGGGTTATAAGCCATAGCAAATTTGGGTCAAAATGGGTTATTATCAGTGCGTGTCAAGCTGGGTCGGGTCGGATCGACCCACAATTATGTTTTAATTTCATTTTCTAACAAGTTTTTTTAATACTTAGTGTTTCAATATGATCGAAGGAACTACATTATTATAAAAATCATCATACCTTTTCTTTAATAAAGGAGATTTATGAGGCTTATTCATTTAGATACGCTTTTGGTAACTTTTAACTCATTTGACCCATTAGAGTAAATTATAACCCTAATGGACCCATTTATAGAAAAGTCGGTCGAAATAAACACCTTAAATTTTTTAAAATTGTCATATCAAGTTACTTCGAAAGTGCTTTCTTTCTTTTTTCTCAAGCTAAATTTTTTTACTATGCTTTTACTATAATCTGCTCATTTTGGCATTACAGAAACGTTGGTCCACTCTTCATCGGAAGACTGTGATGGTGCAGTGCAGACTTCACATTCCAAGTATCATTTCATTCCAAAGAGCATACTGTCTATGTGAAGAAGAGGCCATACTTAAAAGAGTTGTGGAAAGGGTCTCGGAAATGTTTCAAGTTTTCGTGTTTACAACCAGCTAGAGCATATATGCTAAACAACTTCTAGACATACTGGATCCAGATGGAAAAATCATCTCCCGTCGAGCTTATAGAGTCGTGTATATTCGCGGATGGAAGTTTTACCAAGGATCTAACAGTTTTAGGTGTTGATCTTGCCAAAGTTGTCATTATTGACAATTGCCTACAGGTTGCGATTCGTCATATCCTTTCATCCATATTTTGATGTCTAAGGTTTAAGTGAGACTTGCACATGAGTTGAGTACCCATGCCCAATATAGCACAATTGAGGAAGCCTAAAATGGGCTAGAGCAAGATTTTAAAGGCAGCAAGTCCGCAAGTGGTTGCATCAAGTTTGAACTGTACCCAGATTATTCGAGCAACACTGGTCAAGTTCTATTGTTCCTTTTTTAGTATTAGGAACCTCAATACTAGCTTTCTATTGACGAACACGTGGATGTCACAAATTCCTTGCTTAAAGTTAAAATTTTACGAATAAAGTTGCATTACAATAGTTTTTATTATCACTACAATAATTATCAACCAAGCATTTCAAGTTCTCTAATTGTACAAGTTGATGTAAGTAATTAAATTCATGAAAAATATGAGAGTGTAACATATTTTGATACTATATTATTTTATAAAGAAAGAATTATGTAAAAATGGTTGATTTGGGACATAATTTATTAAAGCATGTCAAATTGGTGAAACTAAAACATTAGCATGAAATTGACGTAAAAGAAGTTGAACAAAAGGTTAAAACATTCTAAATTGTTGTATACATAAATATAGGATTGTTGTGTGCTTATGCTAATGATAGTTTTTGTCAATATGTGAATCGCTTATGAAATATGTAAGATACTGGCAATAAGTGTTGGTCTGTCGACCCATCATGGTTCGATGCATGTGCATTCAGTCATGTAGATTGTTATAGCACCATTTTTTTAGTAGTTTATTGCTCGACAAAACTGGGCGGTGTTTGTGTGTGTTATAACGGGTAGATAACCATTATTTTGGAAAAAAAAAATGATATTAACGTTATTAGAGAGACTTGCATACGGGTTCATCACCTAGGGCCCGGTATAGCATAAGTGAAAAAAACCTTAAATAGGAAGAAAAAAGCTCGTAGAGACAACGAGTCGACCAAAAAATAGCATCAAGTCTAAACCATACCGAAATAATTCGAGCAACACGTACTAATAAAATCCAAAGGGTAATAAATATAAGGGGCAAACGCTTTTAAAAATAGTTTAATAAGATGGGTCCATTGATTTATAAATCCCAAAACGACAAAAATGACAAGGATAAGCCGAGAGGCTTTAAGATATGAGCATCGAAGATTCTGATTCTCTTCCTCATCACAATCTAGAGGTCACTATAACCACATAATTAGATAATAGACACCTACAATTCCTTAAATGTACTATTACTTATTTACTTTCATTACCACAAATTTCAATACGTAATCCCGCGAATCAACTTTTGTATTAAAATCATGTGCTAGCCCGCGAATTCGCGGGTTATGATCTAGTTAATTAACAAGAGAACACTAATTAAGAAAATTTAATGCCACATGTCACTATGATATATCATCTTAAGTTGAAGGCTTTCCTTATTATAATAATAATAAAAAATAATGAAATGATAATAATGAAATGAAACAAGAAAAAATGTGCCCTGTAAACTGTAAAGTGGTAATTTATGGACGGATATGGTTAGTTGGGCCAAACATATGATATACGGAGTAATATTTTGAGCCCAAGATTCATGGACCAATATAATTTTCTCAGTCAACTAGTTAATTTAATCTGGAATATTTTTGTTTTTTCAACTATTTTATTTATTTATTTTTAGATAAATGACAAAAATCGACTACATACTGCTATATATTATTTCAAGTATGCAACCTACCCATTTTATTGTCTAGACTTAAATTCGTAGGACTAAGTATAGACCTAAAGATGTGATTGACAAGTTTGAAAAATTGATTGGATGAGATTAAGAGAGAAAAAAATTCAACCAATAAGATAATTAGCATATTTTTAGATCTATGTAAGTATGCCAATTTAATACTGTATTACTCTATTCTAAGCCATTGGCTTTAGTAACGTCGCACATCAAGCTACTCAATGTTCCTAAAGAGTGTAGAAAAACTATTTTATTTTGGTTGCTCAATGGTTTATCTGATGTTTTTCATACCCAAACATCATAGATTGATTTGGTTCGGAGGTTGTCAAGTTACACATTGCAAGATAGTTATTATACTTAAAAGTTTAATTACCTATATTAAATATATACTAGATTATAACCCGCAAAATTTGCGGGCTATTTCATGATTCTAACGAAGAAGGAATTAAGTAGACTTGCTTAACTACTTGGTGTATGTTTAGACAAACATTATTAGGATTATTGTTGCCAATGAGAATAGTAATCGAAAACAAAGGAAAGCGGACTAAACAAACCAAAGGGAAAAGGTGCTACAAAAAATTCATATGAAGATCTATGGTTGACATAATATATATTTATTGTTGTAGGTTTTGAATGTCTGGACGGTGAAGTTAAAAAATCAAGTACGCGATGCCCCTCACATATAGAAAACAAATTTTTAACAGCTTCATTATGTCATATTCGTATTAGCAAACCCCTTTCATCCAGACTGCGACGTGGACAATGACGGAGCTTCTTGAGGGCTAGGGAGGGTTGTGGCCCCTCCAAGAATTTAGGTTCTAAATAGCCTTTTTATGTTACAAGGGTTGAAATATATGTAGTTGCATATCTTAGTCACCCTAAAATAAGGAATAAACAAGTCAGATACGTAGTATCTCTCATGGTCCAGCCCCAATCGTTACATGTATCATCTAGTTATTTTCATCTATTTTATTAAAAAGTTTCACACCTTAATTAGAGGTCATAAAGTTGAGTCGTAACGTATGTAATTCGTTTATCGTTTATTATATTTTTCTTTTCTAGTTGACTAATGGCTCCGTTCTGCTCTTTAACGTGTTTAAACTTTTGGTTCCGTTCTATTACCGAAGCACTATACATCTATACGATAACGGTTTTGGCCCCTCCAACCAGAATGTTCAAGCTCCGTCACTAGACGTGGATATCGAAGTAATCGAGCTACGTACCAAATGATTGAAAGATCCGCATTTAGCCATCGTTCAATGTTTGCTATTGTCACGAGGTTTTTGTGAACTAAACACATCATGGATTCATTTCCGTGTAGATATTGGAAGCCGTTGCGTGATTGAAATATTTCGTCACCATAATGCAAACATACGTCAAGTATTGTAGGTATCTCTAAAATGGTACTGTAAAAAAGTGAACAAATTTTAAAAAGTGAATGATTGAAAGATATTATGCATGAAAATTTGTGATAATTACATAAACAATTTAGTGAACTAAAAGATTATTTCATGTTATTAAAAGTATTTGTTATTCACATGTATATAGATTAGTGTGGGTAAAAGGGATTATCACTGACATAACCATAGCGGGTATACAAATCATAAATGGCACATTGCACTATAGAGTTGTGTGTCCACGGAGTTTTTATTGTACATCTCATAATTTTGAAATAAAACAAAAACTATAAAGCTTATACTTCTAAAGACCCATTCTAAAAAATGTATTAGAATATGCTTGTAACTAATAAAATCCTAACTTTCCGCAAGTGGTTACAATGGACAATTTTTAAATGTTCTAAAAAGGCAATTTTGTACACCGTATGCTTCTTGATGTCAATAGAAAGGATCTCAATTTCCACAGGGACAACCTGCACCTCAAGATACCATCCGACCAGTGGATCAGTGTTTGCCCATGAAAATAAAAGCTTCAAAATTTGCATAAGATAGACTAACTAAAAGCAATCTATAAATACTTGAAGATCATATTCATCTATATTAACTTTGGAGAAGATCATATTCATCCATATTAACTTTGGAGAAATGCAGTTTACTTAAATTAGCAGGTCGAATCGTTTGCACAATTCCCAACCCGAAGACCTAGAAACTTAAACCGGGTTGGCCGGTTCAAGTTGGCAGGTTAGTACATTTCTATCAATATAATTAATCAAACTCTTGTTTATACTCCAAAAATCTGTAACTAATTATACAGTTGTACAAACTGAGAAACATGTTTAGAAGCTCAGAGGGCATCTAGATGCGTTATAATATACCCCATCAGGCAGTTTAATGGTCCCACACGTTGATTGAACACCCTATTAGTACTCCTAAGTTTCAAGTTTGAGGCTTATCGTACTTAATGAAATCACCATTAATGCTAGAGATGGTAGTTGGTAATAAATTTTCAAATTATAGTCACATTTCAAAAAACTAAAAAAGTATACTTTAGAAGCCTGTGACAGTATTAAGCCTATAAAAAAAATACTTACCACTCAACAATGCTGTCAATCTGTACGCAGCGTATGAGTTGAGCTTTCCTTAACCTTTCGTGCTAAATGGACGTCACTCGCACAACTGAGTTAAACTCGTCGAAACTTGCCTTGCAGATCCATCTTGATTTGTATCTAAAACCGCATTCGCCTTTCTGTCCCATACCTATATCCTGACCCTTCCAACACTTCCTTCTTTTATCACCAGGTAGCTATTAACTAAGACAGAAAAGTCAATTTGGCAAAGTTGTATTATTGCTCAAAAACTCGGTCATGATATCCTTCAGGCTAAATAATACTAATTCTCTCATTTAACAAGACTTAAACACCTTTGCTACACGATCTATGGCATCGAGCATAGACCATCATATCTTCATTTCAGATTACATTTGAACCTGAAAAATCAAGAGAAAGCGGACCACGTTGCAAAATGGGACATCTTAAGTGTGTCTTAAACAACTCGCATTTAGTTGGTCCAACTTTGGAAGAGTGAATTTCATGGAAGCATTTATTTAGTTATTCAAAAAAATCCCATTAATAAATTTTCTAAGTTGAAGTTGTCAACAAAAGCACCTGCTTATGCATGATTAACATTTAACCCACCCAAAACAGCTGCCAAGCCTGAACCGGGGTAAACACATTTTATTTAACTTGTGTAAGTCAAAACATTATCTATTTAGAAGAGAAGTTAAAACAATATTATTTTCTATTTCATGAAGTAAGATCATAAATCTGAGAAATTCACACTTGTTTACCTTATTTGGTCTTTCTTCTTTTTCTTTTTTTTTTTCAACTTCCCTTACTGATGATTCTTACTGTTTGTAATGTGTAAATACTCGGATAACGGGGTATCTTTCTGGATCTTCTCCTAACATAAAAAGTGGTGCAGTCCCTGCATTATCTTTAGTGATACATAGTGACTCAAAGATTTGCAATTTGATGCCTGATCTCGTGCCTATCTATTCTGGAGTTGCTGCATAGTAAAGCCGTAGAAGTTATTAAAGTGATTTACGTCTCTCTATCAAATTCTTTTGTGAAGTTGTATTATTTCAAAGATTTTGAAAAAAAAAGAGTTTTACTCAACTCATGATGACCCGCTTTAACATATATAAGGAGAGTGTCATTCTGACTCAAGACCCAAGCCAACTAACCTGGCCAGTTTCTGAGCTCTATGAATTATTACTGGGTCCGTTTTTCTATCAGCTTAGCCATGCTTTCGAGTTCAACATATGGCAAACAATAAAAGGCGTTTTTCATCCAAGTGTGTCTGACCAACGATTGGTGAAGTTGCCAAATGGTTTTTTAAATTTCCTCTTCAAAGCACAATTTGTCCAAGTATATTTCAATGTTCGAAATAATTAATGTGTACAACATATTTAGAAAAAAGTCATATATATACTACAACATATTCGGAATATTTATCAAAAATAGGGGGATACCAAAAATAAAATGATTCCCAATAATTCGCAGGGCGTGCCATGGAAGTTATGTTGAGAGGGTCCAAATTAGTAGAGGGCCCAAATTATGATAATTCACAGAAATTGAAACCACCAACAACGGATAGAAGTACCTGATAGCTATTAGGACCATCAGCAACTAATCGAAGTTCAAGCATGTAGGGTTGAACACAGCCATTTAGGCAACCAGTAACTCTTACTGTTATGGATTCATTATATGGGGAGACCAACCTGAGATCACAATATTCATAACGATTAATATAGATCAATGAACTACTATCATTATCATTATTATTACAGAAGAAAGAAAAATTTCGAAACAAAATTACCAGTCTTGTCAATTAAAGTTCGAGATTTTGAAATGTCAAAATATGTGGGTTCTGTAACAGTTCAAAATGGGTTATTTTAATATGGTTGAATAGGGTGGGATCGGGTTGGCCCAAAGCAGTATCCATCCAAGTACTTTTCAATTCTTAAAATAATTAATGTGTACAACATATTTAAGAAAAAAGGTATATACTTCAATAAGTAAAATGTCGAATAAACTGAATCGGGAGAATTTATCAAAAATAGGGGGTTGCCAAAAATAAAATGATTCCCAATAGTTTTAAGAAAAGATCAGGTCATGTCAATTATGTTGAGAGGGTCCAAATAAGTAGAGGGTCACCAAAAATAATGATTCCTAATAGTTCGCATTAGTAACAGTTCCCAAGAGACTATTTTAAATTCTCCATGCCAACTAAATAGCTACCTAATTGGCAAATCCAACACTAATGCGGTATGCAAAAACATCAAACAAACATGTCACAGAATTTTTTAAGAATTTGTGAGTCACATCAGGTATATGAGTCAGGAAGTTTCAAAGTACCCACTGTGATGGAACTAACCTGGTGATGCCGATGGCTTTTAATTTCCCACTCAAGCAACTCTCGGGAAGGTTCAAAGTTTTTTCCGAAGTATTGTTCAACACCATCATAAGTATTTGTGCAATATTCCTAATTTTGGAGAATCCTTCAACACCAACTTTAGACATGTATTTTCTTAGTTTACAATAATTAATGAGATAAGCAGCGAGCCATAATTCTGAAACATACAAGTCACTTCCATGTTTGCCATTAGATTTAATCTGTTGGGATTAGCAGCCAAAAGAATTGGAAGAGACATTAAGATACAGGTTTGGCCCATTAAGCACCTGGAAGAAATGGATATCATGGCAGGCCGAAACGAACATCCAAGAAATCTGCACGTTTCATTAATTAGTAATTTTATTATCTTTTTTAGTTCTGCAAGTTTAGTTTTTGTAAGAATCAGAGTAGTCGACTTAGTGGGTCTTAGTTTCAGAGTCGGTGGCACAGTTACGTGAGTAACGGTCTGCCTTTTCCCTATCTGTAATTGTTTTCCTTATTCAAGAAATTAATGAGGAAATTGTTCCAAAACTCTTATCCTCCCTTTTACTCTGCTGGAGACCGCTCCTTCTCAAGTTGATAGACGAACAAGTGAGAAAATATGATTCGGAGATATTTTTTGTTCATAGAAAGAAAGGTGCTTATTGTAGAAATCTGAACATGAGTGAGTAGTTTTGACTCTGGGTAACTGTCACAAGATAAGTTTGCGAAACCTTGTGAATGGGGATAGGGAAAGGAGAGGTTGCCATGTCAGAAACATCAGTTAAATAAGCAAAGATACATAAATGTGTTAAAGAAAGTAGCATACTTTGATCAAGTCACATGGTGCTCCAACAACACAATTTTAACTTACAGTAAAATTAGTAATGCCGGTAGTCACCTGATGAAGAAGACGATTATTACCACCCTGTGATATTAAGCGAAAAATTAATGATATTGTACCTTTTGGCTGAACAAAGCTAGCTCCCTGGACTGATATCCCTAACCAGTTACCTGTAGGCCGACTCTATATACCATTTTATCATACAAAAATATGAACAAATCACAAAATTGAAATTATGCATACTACATCGAGATAAAATCACTGAAGTTCTCACCAACATTTAATCGAACATCTTGTGTGCATCCAGTTACTCGTAGAATCCCACGTACAGCCCTTGAAAAAAATCAAAAACTTACCTCAATGGAAACCACTGTATTAAATAATAGGTATCGAGAAGTATGTTTGAAGAGGAAAGCAAAACCAAAACGTTAGTTTAGGAGAAACCTTACATGTTTTGTTGATGTCGTGGATACAACTTCTTCTCATGGATAAAGGGGGAAAAGAGGCAGGTTTTGGTAGGCCTGTCACCAAGCACGTTTGTCCCTTCCATCTTGCTACCTCTAGTCATAAACTGTTGTTTTAGGTAAGACAATTACTCACAAGGTAGTTCTCCACCCAAATGTTGCGACCAGGTATTTAGTAACATGTCCTTCACTCCATTCTGCATCTATGATGCTAAAAGTAAATGGTAATTCTATGAAATAGTATACAAATAGCAACAGAAATGACATAAATAATAATAAATTATCAAGTAACTTCGAAAGCTTTATCCTTAAGAGGTGGCCAATTTTTAAAAACAGGAGTACCTATAGAGAGCCATCTATACAAATGCTACAACATCGCTCTCACAAATGTAAAACACAAAACGACATGAAAATGACTTATTTGCTGCCGTCAAGAAAGATATGGAAAAAAAGAAGCATGGTATTTGATAAAAACTAACCATTAAGTTTGCAACTTAATAAGACTTCAGAGAATATAGACAACATTGTTTGTAAAGTAAGATATCTAGAAATGGTAAACATGATTGCTTATATGTCAGCCATTGAAAAAAACCAATAGAAGCGGTTCAGCGAATATTCAAACTAAAAGACCAGTAGTGGGTTGAGTTGACCCTTAATCATTTTTTTGTCCATATAATTAATTACAATTATGGCGCCGACTATTAACTAAGATTTCATGCAACTAAAGGACCATTGACCTTTTGTATCTTCAAATATACCCGGATCTAAATTAAATAGAAAAATATGTAAAATTTACTTATTAATGTTTGCACCAGTGATACTACTTCCAGCCCCAAGGTTTACCATATAAATAGGATATAAAACCAACTATTAATAATTTTGGTAAGCAGTCGTTATAAAGAGAATGAACTTAAGTTATTGTTCAGTTCAACTTCAACTCACCTCTTTCTTAAGCCTAATCTTTTTCAGTTTATAATTGTAAAGCTCATTTGCAGCAGCTGCAGTGGGCGTTGATTGAGAAAAAGATTCAGCTAAACCCAGAGCAAGGCTCTTATCCAACACCAAAAAGGTCAAATCATATAACCTACGATCACTTCAAACTTGTGGATTTTGTACTTATAAGTTATAACAATATCACACCTAGAGCTGGCAAAATGGGAGGCCCAACTCCGTCAATGCGTCAAAACAGGTTGGGCTAAAATGGGTATATTTTAATACATGTTGAAATGGGTTGGGTTGACCCACATACATATTTTCCCCTTTATTCTTCGAATTATAAACAGTCAATGTAATAAATATGCTTATGAAAATCCACATAATAAACTACGAATTATTAATCTACTTTTTTAGAGGTTTTAAGTATACAAATACGTACATTTTGGGTCACTTATGACCCATTCAACCCGTCTGACATGTTCCAATATAAATAAACTTTTTAAAGTTTATTACCCATTAGAGGAAAAATATGACCCAAATCAACCCATTTCTAGATATATGGGTAAAGTGTCATCCCTAAATACATACCTTATGCTGATGTTTCAATGGAAAAGCAGCAAGGTATTTGGACTGCAACATTGAAGGGCCTTTCATTGAGAACATCGTTGCACTAATCGCTTGTGAGATTACTTATGCTATGTGGATGCTAATAATTAGGTCAACAGATTATTCAATGTGTGAAAATAACAATGGAAGTTTATTCCTTTCGCTAGCAGGTCGATAAGGTTACACGTAAAAAACAAAGTTGAGGCAGATGGAAACTTTTGAGATAGATCGAGTTGTTTTAAATCACCAACATTAGACACTCCAGTTGCAGCCTAGTTGCAATTACATTGTCCATTATCTATAGTTCACAACCCGCCCATTTTGCCACCGGTACCAAATATTATTGTTTCTTACTTAAACATGTAAAAAAAATGTTAAAACCACCAACAAAAGTTAATGCCAACCCAATGTAAAAGTTTCATATATATAGGGCTAATGCTAACACTAATACATGCCCATAAGTTTCAGTATTCTTAACCTTGGAAGAGGATAAGAATAGCGTTATATATATAGACATGTGTATGATAAATATCAGTACCTGGATCTAATATCAGCACATAGGGCTAACCATTTCAGTGAATATTTTGAACAAATGCTGACATTATTTACAATGAAAAATTTGTGCTTTGGCCTCAAATTAAAGATAGTGTAATTGATCACAATTAAGCTTCCTAATGAAAGTATACATAAACATAGCACCAGCAGATTATAAAATCACCAACAGATTATAAAATCAAAATCATCCTAAATTAATAACAAAACGTAACTAATTAAACAATCAAGATTTTAGCATCACCAACATACCATATGAACAGGAAACCATCGCTATCCTCATGTAAATTCAATCAGTCCCAACGATTTTCATGCAACATCCATTCAAATTCGCAAGACCATCGTGAACATCATCATCGGACTTGGTAATTTCTTCTTCTTCATATGAAGGACCGAGTGAAATAGGGTGGTAGGGTTCTAGCGTTTAATTTCTTCTTCTTCATATGAAGGAGCGAGTGAAATAGGGTGGTAGGGTTCTAGGGTTTCAAGGTTGGGTGGTGAGGAAGGATGGTTTCTTTTGGGCACTGTTATTGTTCGGCATTCAAATTGTTAGGGTTTCATAAAAGTATAGCGAAGAAAGATTAGAAAGAAGAAGAATGCGCTATGGAGAGGGTAGGTCACGTTTTTTCTTTTCTTTTCTTTATTGACGGTTTTTTTTTTTTAATTTTCTTAAATTATTAACCTAAATTAAATTAAATTATTAATTTTAATTATTAGTAATATGAAAGAAAGGATAATTATGACTTTTGAGGAATACATAATTACTATTTAGGTTGTCATTTATATGGGAGATTATTAAGGGTTTAGATTTAAAATGGTTAATCAATGGAGGGTTGGGATTAGATTAGAGTTGCTTAAATTAAAAATGACAACCTAATAACCACTCTATTATAATATATTAACTAGATAGATTTATATTTATTTATTATTAATTAAATTGTTTTTGAGTATGTAGATTAAAATTATTCATATAAAATGTATTTTAAAAGATCTCGCGGTATCCTTCAAATACCCGTGGGTTTTTGCCATTTCCAATTAAAGTTGTTTTACTATTCCATTTCAAGCGGAAATGTTTGTTTTCGTTTTTTGACAAAGACGGATGATAACATGATAATCGTGATGGCAAAAACAGATGATAACATGACTCAAGATTTAAGAAAACATACAATTCAATAAGTGAAAGATCAGGAGCGGCTCAAGGTATTTAGGGGCCTAAAGCGAACTCAAAATATGAGGCCTAATCGTTAAATAATTGATTGTGCTATACATAGTGCTTACCGGCTTACGGTTATGATTAGTTAATAGGTGGTTGGTAAAAAGTGTTTAAATTACCAACTTAATTAGTTAAAATTTACTATTTACTTTTTATTACAAAAGTTGACGGTTTATTCAGAGCAATTACACTTTTAAACATAACCCCAGCAAAATCATTAACAATCACAAACTATGTAAAATATTAGACTAAGCTCATTATGCAGTTCAACTTAATTAATCCACTTAACCACCACGAGTCATGATTCTATGATTGAGATAGTTATTTGAACAATTTGATAAATGGTATTGCCTAAAAATGACTGGAGAATTCAATCGTGTGAAGTCATATAGAAAATGATTAAGATACTTTAATGCTAACCAATATAAAACGAAGATTGCATTTAAAGACAAGTAAATAGAAAGTGAAATCTTTTTTTCATAAAAAGACTTGGATATAAGTGACAAAAAGGCCTAGTCGTTTTATCAATTACAATGGGCCTAAGATTTTACGATTTAAACTCTTGTGAGGCCTTATAATGTCGTTTTCTCATACAAATTGAATCTAATGTAATAAAGCTTGTATTCTTTAAGACCTTAAAAGACCAAAAATACATTGAAGATCTTTGTCGTTATACTATACTAATACATGACAATGATAATTTTGAGGCCATAGAAATTCGGGGGCCTAAAGCGGTAGCACACTGGTTTTACCCTCGAGCCACCCCTGTGAAAGACCCCATGGTGACAAGTGACAACCAACGTAAAGTTCAATTATAATCTTGATGACTTTCTCAACAAAGATTTGATTTCTGGAGAAAAATGATAAATTGGACACATTGAGGGTGCGTTTAGTTATAGAAAACTCCCCACTTTTCCATAAAAATTCTTTAAGAAAACAAGAAAATTAGAAAACGTGTTAAAATTCGAGTTTTCTAAAAAACTCTTCTAAGAAAAAGAAAATACTTGTTTTCCTTTTTATAACTACAAAGTTGAAAACTGTTTTAGATGATTTTCTAGGTTTTCCATCTATACTCTTCCTTGGAAAAGGAAAACTCCATCCCTTGCAACTAAACACGTTTTCTAGATTGTTCATGTTTTTCTAGAGAGGTAAAACACTTCTCATTCTCTAGGGAAAAGGAAAAAGAAAAATGAAAAATTTTTTCTGTAACTAAACGCACCCTGACACTTTTAAGAGAACTATTGCAACTTCTTGTCAAAAACGAACATTTGATCTGTTAAACCTATATATTTTTATGTATATTAATGCATAAAATATATAGTTTTCAATTTTATTACAGTAAGCAAGTTTAGTGACCTTTTTACTTTGACACCTCATATCCATTAAAGTTTCTTTATAAAAACGTTTTCACTCTAATATATAGAAAAACAAAATTCTAAAGATCTTTTTTATGCAGACACCTAGCTAAGCACAAAAACAATGAAAACCTTTTGGACAAAAGTTTAGGGTGAGCTTATCTTTCTCAGTTTTATAGAGTTGTGTGTCCTTCGAAATTTAAACGAATTTTTGAAATGTGTTCAAATGTAAGGGATGTGACATTTTCCAAAATAAAAAATGCTGAAAGTTATAAGTGATAGATTCTCTTTTTTAGAAAACTTTTCCGAAAAATCACAATTTGAACACGTTATCTATTTTTTCAATTTTCTATCAAATTTTTTAATAACCGGAGGAGTTTTCCGCAATTAAACGTACTCTTAATTTTTACAAACTTTTACGGAAAACATTACTGTCTTATTTATTTATTTTTTGGGATATCGTTTGTAATGTTGACATTATAATTTAATTGTAATGTTCACCAATTACAAAACAAATGTTGTACATTTTTAATCCTTCAACTTATATATATATACTTATATATATATATATATATATATATAAGGTTAGGTTCAAATGAGAACCAACTAAAGTTGAGAACCTTAAGAACTATATATATATATATATATATATATATATATATATATATATATATATGTGTGTGTGTGTGTGTGTGTGTGTGTGTGTGTGTGACCCCTACATTAACATTGTCTTTCAAATCGTAAAGTTAAACATTACGAGTCCCTTGTATTTTTCACAAAAAAGGTTTTTAGAAAGGGGATTGATATATCCACCATCTATTTTGATAAATCCATCACAATCATGCATGAAGAAATTGTACAGTACAACCTGTTAATGCATGATTATTGTGGAATTATCAAAACGGATGGTGGATTTATCTTCACCTTTTTTTTGGAAATATTTTGCTCTAACAAAAAAATAAATAAATACAAGGAGTGGTTGATGGAGTTTCAGTGTTCAGTTCAGTGTTTTTTTGAATACTGAACTTGAACATTGAAATAAAAAAGTGAGGTAATGGTTAATCTTGAGTTTCAGTGTTTAGTTCAGTATTCTTTTAATTATTTAATTATTTTATTTTTTGTAAAAACAAATTAAACAAAACAAATACATTAAAATACATTAAACAAAACATAATTAATAAAAATTAAAACCTGCAAAAACAATATAATATAAAATAATATAAAAGAGTAATATAATTAAAAAAACAATATAATTAAAAGGTAATATAATTAAATAATTATTTTTAGATGCCTTCATTTTAATATAATTTTAATTATTTAATTATTTTTAGTGGAGTAATCGATAAGGTCAAAAAAGAGGGCCATTTTCACCCATCCTTTCCCCTTCACCCTACCTGCGTACTGCACCTTCACCATTTTTTACACCTCAAACCTTCATTTACCAACTACAAATCAATTCCATCTATCCACAAACAATATAAATTAACAGCCTTTGAAATACTACAAAATCAAAAAAGAAAATGAAAAAGTAAAAAAAAAAGTCGAGAACGCAGCGTTGTATTGCGCACGGTGGTGGTGAACGGCGGTGTTGAACGGTGAGCCGGAGCGGAGAACGCCGACCTTCGGCGTTCAAGAAGAAAAACGGCGACGCCGTTCTTGGGCACTCCGCATGTTAACAAAGTTTTTCCTTCAATACAACGAGGCTATAAGAGCACAAGGAGTGGTGACATTGTGTTTACAATGTTCTGAGTGAGGATTTTGTGGTGAGGATTTTGTGGTGTGGTAACAGTGTTCTCAAAGCATATTTTTGTTTTTATATTTATACTTTGTGTGGGGCAAAACCAAAAAAGATGAGAACATTGATCAAAACAACTTCTCATTTTGGACACTGAACGAAAAACACTGATGAGAACACCGATGAAAACACCGATGCGGAGTGGCAGAACACTGTATTACAGTGTTCTGGATGGAGGATGTTGTTGGAACACTGTCCACTCCTTATGCTCTTACCCTTTTTCTGCAAGTTGGAAGAAGGAAGGGAATTATCGCTGCTAAACAACAATTTGTGTGTTCTTTCCATCCAAAAATTTACCATTTCCTGCCTATAACAATCACTCGCTGGGGACAGGGGACGTAGGTTTACTTTCAAGGTTAGGGTTCATATAATGTTTTACAAATATATAATAAGAAGTTTATGTATCCATCGTTTTTTTTTTTGTTAATTGTGTTTATTGTTTCTGAAAAATCAGTAGATATATAGATGCATTTTTACTTGATACTGAATTGTTAGCCAAGGGTTCAGTATATGCATTTCCCCCAATTAGGGCAGACGATGTGGACATTAAACTTTACGTACTAATTAAACACATTTGGTGTTCTACACACCAAATATGCTTATATCATATTATTAGATTAGAAGGTAAGGTTCGAATGAGACTAAAAATTTGTGTGAGAATAGAGGAACTAATTATATGGTGCCATGTGTACAAAGAAAATACAAAACTCATTTACCCCTTAAGTTAAATATCTCACAAACGACAAATCGAAAAATTATGAAAATTGCACCATTAGATTCAGCGTTTGATCCTCTTCGATTTGCCATTCATTAAGGAATACTTTCGACGAGTTTTTTTTTTCCATTATTTTTAGTGGGTTTCACATTACTAACACGTGTGTTACGCTTTATAAAACTCTAAACCCTAAATCATACTAAACCCTAAACCCTGCTAAACCCTAACACTAAACCCTGCTAAACCCTAACACTAAACTGCTAAACCCTAACACTAAACCCTGCTAAACCCTAACTCTAAACCCTAACCCTAAACCCTAAATCAAATGTATAATCAATCACTAACACATGTGTTACTAATATGTAAAACCCAACAAAAAATGGAAAAAAAAAAAGTTCGCCGGAAGTATGCCTTGATGGACGGCAAATCGAAGAGGATAAAACGTTGAAAAATATGGTGCAATTTTCATGATTTTTCGACTTGTCGTTTGTGAGATATTTAATTTTTAATAACGTGGATGAGAGAGAAAAAAGTGACACATGGCATATTGTGGTTGGTTCCCCATTCTCACACAAAATAAATGGTCTCAATTGAACTCTTCTCTTAGATTAGATTATATAAATAAAAATGTCAGTTTAGGTTTGTTGTATAGTTAGGTTTAGACGTTTAGTGTACCAATGAATCTGATGCGATTGTATACGATTAGCCCTATCTAATGTATATATCCACTATAACCGTAATTGGGTTAGCCTATTCGTTGGAAGTTTGGGAGTCTTAGGTAAAGACTCAAGCTAAATCCACACAGGCTGTAACTTCGTTTACCGAAAAATTTACTCTACACTCACGCTAGGCTGTTGATTAGTTTTTTTAATGTTAGTGTCACTTATATAGTTGTATATATATGAAATAAATTTTAAGTTGATATGATCAAAACTTCCTTTACTAACAAAGTAAAGAAAAATGTCATATATGTATAAATTCCATGTTCAGGTCCTGAGAAAAATGAAACAATTCTTGTAACCACAATTGTCTATCGGTCACAAAAAATCTATTACTATAAATAAATAGATGCTATAGTCTATCTGATCATTACATTTTCTATGTTATGTTGACTTTAGGCAATATATTTGATTTTTTTTATAACACACAATATATAAAATGTAATGGGTTAGTAAATTATGCTCGATACGAAGCTTGACTAGTAACAAACAGTGTTAAAGTGCAAAAGTTGGGATTGATTAAGTCCTTAAAGTAACATACATTTCACCTACTTACACAATCAGTTTGCATACTTTGAATTTACCATGCTTTTATTTTTCGTTTTCGTTTTGCTAACACCTGTGAGTTAGTTCGTTGCAAGAAATTAGGTTTCTCCTCTTTAAGAAAAAAAAAAGTGCTTGTAAGTTTATTCTTAAATGAGTAAATTCCATAGATGGTCCATGTGGTTTACACCAATTTACAAAATTCGTCCCTGTACTTTTTTTTTCACCTTTTCAGTCCAATATGTTTATATTTTGTTTGAAAATGGTCCTCACCATTCTAAGATGACTAAAATACCCTTTATCTCTTTAATTTATTGAATTCCTTATACATTAATTACTTTTTTTTAATAATAGACTATTTTTAAAATTAAAAAAAGAACCCCGTATATCTGGATCTATGAACAACCTCCCGTACATACACTTTTCAAAAAAATTGTCTTCCACATGCTACTTAATCGGCAACTAATTTGATTCGAGAGCAATTCCTGGTGAAGTATTATATGGATACATATGCACTAGTATAAACAAATTGACCTCTCCAAACCCCCCAACTAATTCAATACCTTTCCGGCAGCATACCGGGCACCATTTTTGAGTGGATTTTGACAATCGATGACGAATCGACTCAAACACCGACGAATCCAAGCAAAATCCTGCAAACCCCTAGAAGACTCCGGCGTTTATGGGGTGAGCTTGTCGACTAAAATGCTTCCGGGAACAGTTGATGTTCCGGATCCGTTAATCGTCTCGTACCCGTTTCAGTTCCGGTCACTTTCATCCACTTTCCAGTTTTAGTCAGTCCCGTTTCCTAGATTTCGTTTTTGTTTCCTGGGTCTCGGCTAACGGCGGCGGTAGTAGTCTTTTCCCCGCACACCTCCTAAAAACGGGTGTGAGTTTCCGTTAACGACGATGCTTCCGGCATTAACACCCGCCGCCGGAATCGTTGGTGTAGGTGTATAGATCGAAGAAGATAATCATTGGTGATGGTGTGTAGGTTGAAGGAGATGGTGGTGGGCATCGTATACAACTAATTAATATAGTGAGGAAAGGTAAATGGTTTATGGTGATTGAATCTTCAGATGTATATGATTTGTGCGTGTGGTGGGGATAGAAAAACAGGAGAACCGAGTCTTATTAAGTTATTATTATCATATTAATTAAACTGAATTTAAAATTATAAAATGAGTTTAAATTCAAGAATTTCTATAAAGTATATAGATAAAGGGTATTTTAGTCATTTTAAATTGATGAGGACCATTTTCAAGCAAAATATAAACATATTGGACCGAAAAGGTGAAAAAAAAAGTACAGGGACGGTTTTCGTAAATCAATGTAAACCACAGGACCATCTATAGAATTTACTCTTCTTAAATATAACACATACTTACTGTACGAATCTCATATACTTTAATGGAAACTGTTTATGAGCTTGCCTAATTTCAGCACAGACCCTCAACTTTGTGCATTTCTGATTTTGGACTTTTAAAATGAGTTTCAATGGAATTTTGTTGATTTTTGAATTAATAGTTTAACTAGAATCATTTATTCTTTGGTAACTTTATTGATTCACAATTAAGGTTATTGTCTAAATAAACACTATAAAACTGTATTGACTAAGTGGTTAAGTTGTGATTGATTAAGTCCTTAGAGTTTGGTTTCACTAAAGTACTTATTAGCATATGAGGTTTTTCCATAGTCTGTAACCTTATTAATTATGTAGGGTGGGGTTCTGGTAAAAAATAGTGCTTAATGTAGAAAGGGTAGGGATGAAAAAGGAAGCTTCATGTATCATGCGTATCTTGTGAAATTTAACTAAGTTTACACATTTCTCCTTGATGTACTGAGATGCTTCCTGCACTTTTTACCTGCAGCTCTCTTTTTACTTGATCCTATCCCTTATTATGTAACATCAATTGTAAGAATAATATGAGTTGGAGTATGTGCAAAAAGATGGATTATAATTTATAAGTGTCATTGCCATTTATACTGTCGATTTATATATTTATGACTTAATTATGTGTGTCTTTTTTTAGAAACATGAAAATTCACCGGACACTTAAAACATCCGAATTGTCACTCGAAGATGATATGATCAGCAGCATGCCAGATAATGTTATAGTTAATATATTGCATTGTTTGCCAATACAAGATGCGGTTAGGACTGGCATTTTGTGTAGAGACTGGAGGTTTAAGTGGACTATGATGACCCAACTCAACTTTGATGACTATTTCTACATATATTTGCAAAATAAAGGACGCAATCAAAACTTTGGGAGGATTATAAATAGGCTGCTTCTTCATCTTAGAGGTGATATAACAAAGTTTGTTCTCTACATAGAAAATTACGACGACAATTACGACGACTTGGAATTGGATGCTGAGTTCGTTGAGGATTTTGATAATTGGGTTATGTTCTTGTCCAGAAAAGGAATTAAGGAGTTTACTCTTATAAACTTTGGGACCTTTATAAACGACACTCCACTTAAGTTGCCCTCCCATCTTTTCTCTTGTCGGGAGTTGAATTATTTAAGGCTTACTGATTGTTCTGTTTGTCCCATGCCTAGTTTTTGTGGCTTTCCAAACCTATTGAGCTTATGCTTGGTCAGGGTAACATTTAAAAGCTACACATGTGGGGAACTTCTCACTCGGTGTCCATTACTGGAGAGTCTGATTATTGAGCATACCACCCCTGATACCACATATAATATAAAACGAACTCAGATTGCAAAACTTGAAAATCTCAAGGTGTTATCTTTGCCATTTTGTATCATTGAGAACAGGACGATGATCACACCAACCAGTATCTTTCAACTTCTTGCGTTTTTCACAAAACTTCAAGAGGTTGCTCTAGATATTAGGACCTGCAAGGTAACGATTAAGTTGCTTGATCTGAATTTTAATATGAGCATCAAGGTGTTATGAATTCTTTAACTAATTGAAGTGGTTATATATGTACCCCTTCTCTTATAGTTTTTGGCAGATACGATGCAGATAGACCCAATTGTCTTACCATGCCTCAAGACTCTTAATTTGTATCAAGTAGATTTTGGCAATGGCATTATGGTATCATGTGTTGTTGAATTGATTTGTAGCTCCCCAAATTTGAAGACACTTAATATCAGAGTGAGTGGATCGCATATTATCATATTGAATTATTGAGATCATCTTAAGTTCTCCAAGTTGTGCATCTGAAGACTATTTAATTTTGTAGGCTAAATATTTCAATCAAGACCCCCCATCTCTTGCAACTTATTCATCAAAGGTAGAATGTGGCAGAATCTCGCAGTTGAAGCTTCAGACAGTCCGCTTGGATTCTATTAGAGGTTCAGAGAATGAAGCATGTTTTATGAAGTTTTTACTTGCTTCTTCTCCCTTGCTAAAGAAGATGATTGTATTTACCGTATCATCTGAAGCGTTTGGAGGTGACGGTGCAGCGGTAGTGTTTACTACGAAGTTGCTGAAGTTCCATCGAGCCTCCCCTGTAGCTGAAATTGACTTCCTATGGTAGTAGTATTTTTGAACCTGTTCTGTGTCATTGTTTTGTGAAACTTGTGGCTTCTGCTCATATACTATTGCTTGCACCAAGTATGTTGTTCTAGAGACGCAACATATATGTGAAGCTTTTGTTTTGATTATGGTGTTGGTTCTTGTTTCGTTCTTAAATGTGGTTTCTGATGTAGTAATTTAGAAATTAGATATAATACAAAATTGCAACTTTTTATATATATATATATAGGATCCGGTTCATTTGAAAACAAAAAAAATTGCAAGAACCGTGAGAACTACTAGATTGCATGTTTGTTCACATGTGATTAACTTGATTCACATGTGAACATTGATTTAGGTTATATTGGGAAGAAAAAAATTCGAAAAATCCTAAAATTATAGCGAAAAACACAAAAAAAATCAAATTTATGTTCACATATGAACGATAATATGAACAAATCAGGTAAAACGTGTTTTAAGACGTAATTTTCGAATTTGTTTTCCCCAATCTAACCTAAATCAATGTTCACATGTGAATCAAGTTAATCACATGTGAACAAACATGCAATCTAGTAGTTCTCACGGTTCTCGCAATTTTTTTAGTTGTCAAATGAACCGGACCCTATATATATATATATATATATATATATATATATATATATATATATATATATATATATATAGGGTAGTGATCAAGGGGGAAGTGCAAAGAATGGGGGAAGGGGGAAGTAAATCACCACCATTAATCTCATGAGGTCTATAATAATTGGTGTGGAGGTGCACCCACGTGATCACCTCTATAATTATAAAAACCCATTTACCCATTTACCCCTAAAACAATTTATCTCACAAACGACAAGTCGAAAAATTATGAAAATTGCACCATAAAATTCATCGTTTTCTCCTCTTCGATTTAAGATCTATCATGACATATTTTCGACGAGTTTTTTTTTCGTTTTTTGGTGGGTTATTTTTTCATTTTTTTCAACGCATATGTGTTTATAATTTGTAAAACCCACCAAAAAATGAAAAAAAATAAACTCGTCGAAAATATGTCTTTAGTGATCTTAAATTGAAGAGGAGAAAACGCTGAATTTTATGGTGCAACTATCATAATTTTTCGACTTGTCGTTTGTGAGATAATTTGTTTTAGGGGTAAATGGGTTTTCATTGTACATGTGGCATATTCTCATTGGTAACTCCATGTTTGCATTAAATTCTTATGAGGTACATACTACAATAATATGGTGCACCTTAATTTGCTTAGATGAAATGATTGGTTGGATCAATACTTCCCCCCTTCCCCCAAAAAATGCACTTCCCTCTAGATCATTCCACTATATATATATATATATATATATATATATATATATATATATATATATATATATATATATATATATATATATATATATATCTACCTACCTATTGTATAAAAGAACTACACTAATTACTGTGGAGCTTCTCAAAAAAGCCACATTGGAGTTGAACCGTCTGAAACTGTTCATGACTTTTTATGGACTAAAATCTTACCATGTCTCTTGACATTCAAGATTTCAATCGGTACTTCTCTCACTCTCTCTCAAGCTTCTCTCTATAACTTCTAACTGTTTATGGACGACCGGCCACATAACACCAGCAGGAAATTACGTTCATGGCCTTCAAATTTATAACCATACTTATGTTTTTTAGGTATGTTTCTTGAATCTAGAAGTTATTCACTACTTTTGTTGATTGATGATCTTAGAATGGTATTTAACATTTTCTTTTAGGGCTTACTTTGAAGGAGATGATCGCTTAACGCTTAAGTTTTGCCTATTCTTATTCCCTTGCCAATACGGTTCTCTGGTCTTAATTACAAGTTTAAATCGTATTGATTTCTTGCCAACCATTCATTGTGGGTGTTTTTTATTTTATGGTGTTTGGTTGGTTGTGTTTTCTCTATACTTTTCTTTTTTGAAGACTTTCTTCTTCTCTGTTTGCTTGCTCTGCCTTGAATCATCACTTGGCTCTGTTTAAGTGTTTATACTATTTACTGTGTTTTTTTTTGAAAAAAAAAACTTGCTTTTATATTTGCAATTTGTGAGAAGCTTGTATTTTAGTGATAGCTTCTACGTAGATAGTTAGATATAAGGTTTTCATAATTGTACTTCAAAGCTGAAAATTCCAGCATTAGATCTTTTGTATGTTGGGTTTATAGTCTAAAGTTGCTTCTATATCTGGGATATGGTATTGTGTTGGATTGGATTTGTGTTTTAATTATTTGATGTTGTTTATCTAAGTCCAAAAAGATCTGTGATTATCTTTTGCATTTAATTAATTGATTACATATTTTTTTGTCTTCAATCTCCCTCTTATGATGGTTGTCAATTAACTCTTTCATCTCTTCTTGTTTTTCATTTAGTGTTCAAAGTAGCACTGTCAACAATGAGGAGCTTCTCCCTCATTTCATTGTAAGGTATATGTTCCTTGTTTAATTTTTTATTTTCACTTATGCTTTTTTCATGATTACATGTTTTGATTTTATTCAAACACAAACCCATCACTCATTTCAAAAATCCATCTCTACATCACATTATGTGTGTAATTTATTTCATAAACAAGATTATGGACTACAAATATAGGCTGTCATCTGCATTTTCTTCGGTCAATTTCATCATATTATCAAGTCATTAACCCTCTCCGATTCTACTTACTAAACATTCTAATGTTTCTATGGATGGCTTAAAGATTGAAAAGACCTTCAATGGGAGCTGGAGTTGTTGATGGTTGAATATGTATAAAAAGTTGATTAAAGAACTTTTTAGTGATGAATTGTATCTATATTTTAGATATCTATATTCAGTGATTTGATCATTTAAATGGAAATTTGTTTGGTGGTTGTGTCACTGTGTGTGGTGTACCTAGGTATAGGGTGGGTGTGATGGCTCGAGTCATGGAGCATGGAGGTGCAGGGTATGGCCATGGTGTTGTTCCATCAAAAAGAAATTCAATTGGTTCTTACTTAAATTTTTCATCTTTTAAATAATTTTAACGTAACACTTGTACAAATGGCTTATATAAAACTAGCAGACACCCGCGCAAAGCAGCGACGTACGTACTTTGTTTAGGCTCGTTATATAAGTCGAATACATTAATTAAATTTTATCTGTATGTTGTTACAAGTTTTTTGATTTGATATTTTAATGTATATGTATATGTATATTTCATTCACGCTAATCACAATCCAGTTTATTTTATGAGATTGGGTTATTTCCAAATATATAGTTGTTTATTTATGAACTGAAATGCAATTTACTTTAAATTTTAAACATATATTTATTTATTTATGGACTAAATAGAATTACATATTAATATATAATTATCCCGAATATTGTAGGTTCTTTCTGAAGTTAGCTAGGGGTAATTCTGTCTATTTTGTTAAAGTTAAGGGTATATGTGTCATTTGCATTCTTTAAACATCTAAGTTAATAAAGAAAAGGGTTAAACCCTTTATAAGGGTGTAAGATGTGATTCAGCAACAACAACAACAAAAAAATAAAAAGAAATAAAATGTTGGTGCTAGCTTAAAAATAAAAAGAAATAAAATGTTGGTGCTAGCTTCGTAATAAATATATTTTCTTTTATTTCAATCGTACAAGGCTTTCAGCCACTTAAAATGTTAAATGTTATTAGAGAAAAAGAAAAAGGGGCACACTTTTTCGAAATAGTAAACGTTTTTTCAGGAAAATCTTTTACAATGCAAATCTTTATAAATGGTGCAACACCCTTCGAAAATAATATACACCTTTTTTGTTAACCAAGATTACTTATAAATTTATTTGCATTATTTATGTCAAAGGGACTAAGGGAGTGCCATAATTTTATATGATAAGTACACTAACTGATTTGGTATCAACCAAATACACAATATATGATTTCGAAGTCTTCCGGATCTCTAAAAGTACTACATGGTACATACGTAGTATATTAAGTTCTCGATTGCTAAACCATTTATTTAATATAAAAAGATTGTGTTCCTACAAGGTTTTAGCATCGACAATTCGACACCATTTGATTAGGATAAGGAAATTTACATTTACATAGGAATATATCATAGCATTAATAGTACAGCTTATTTGACATTCGTACGAGTTTTATGGTAATGAAAAGGTTTCTATTTATAATGTGTCCTGCAACAAAGAGCGGTTGGTTTGATTGAAAGCATGCCAGGTATATGGCAATGTACTAATGTGGTCATGGGATTAGAGACTTGGAGTGTAAGACACTACAAAAATAAAATACTATCATTTATGAGTTTTTTTTTTTAATGGTTAATCTATTTATCATGTGATAGGTTTGTTTCATGTGAACTTTATAGCAATGTGTTTTAAGTTAAACAAAAGACTTAAACTATTTATTGAAGGATACAAATAGAGAAAAATTTGTGCTTATCAATATCATTCTAAGAGAAGAAGAAGAAAAAAAACTAAAAGAAAATGGTCAATGGTCATTTGACGGCTCTCATCGACCAGTCTCACAACCAACATGAGAGTAGTAAATCGTGTAACACGCGGTTAAAGAAATATCCTTCCACCACTATGCTATAATCGCGGAGATATCGTCCAATAGACTATAATGTCAACATTCTAGAAATATTCATTTATCAACAGCATATAACTATAAGGAAAGACAATGTATAAATTACTGTCACTTCACAATTTGTCGTTTTAATTTGCTATCTCTTGTGGGGACTTTTACTTTAGTTCAACAATATGTCTAACATTTCAGTGTTCGATGTATTATTGAATTTGTACCCATCATTCTTAATTTGTTATCATGTAATAGCGATTGTTTTATTTTATTGTATTGTAAGTACCTAACGTTTTATCCCTAATTTAAATCGATGAACATACGATTGTCTTGATAGTTAAATTTTAAATATCGTGGGCTGTGCTATGCACAGCCTTTTAAATTTCCTAGTATATATTAAATGAAAGGCCTAAATTACTGTATCATTCTAAAACATTGCCATGTCATCCTCAAATAGTCTAGCACTATTACGATGTCATCTACCTATGTAATAAATATAACAAATGATATAAGTAGACAAAGGCACAAACGCATGTGTGAGAGCACTCCCATCGTGTCCGTCGGTTGGGAGCCGACGACCGTCGGTTTAACCGACGCCGATGGCACGGCGCCGTCGGTTCCCTCCTTCGGTTTGGCGACGAGCGGAGACGAGGTGAGTGGGGTCCATTTCCTTTTTTTTTTTAATTCTAACCGTTAGTTTAAAAAAAAAAAAGGAAAATTTGCAATTTTTGCCATCGTGGTATTGACTTTTGGCCGATTTTGCCACTTGAGAATTTTTTCTGCAATTTGTACCCCGTGGTTGTCAATTTCCGCAATTTTTGCCACTCTCGCTAACTTTTGTTAAGTTTTTCCGTTAAATAGAGTAAAATGACCAAAATACCCTTTATATTATCTAGATACATATACATATGTTCACAATACACCACAACCACCCACTTTCTTCTTCATCTCCTCTCTTGTCTCTGCATCACAACCATCATCCTTTCTTCTCTCTCCTCTGTTCTCTCTGTACCACAGCCACCATCTCCACCACAGCTCCGCCACCACCAACCGCTTTATCGTACGAAATCCACATCACAAAAATCACTTAAAGAATCACTCAACCATCACAACCTCCGAAATCCAATTTCGTTGATTCGAAGAAAACCCTAATTTTCAGCTCCGTCGCCACCACAGCTCCGTCGCCACCACAGCTCCGTCGATGATACCACAGCTCTGTCACCATCGCCACCACAGCTCTATACCACGAAATGATACCACAGCTCTATAGCTCTATACCACGAAATCCAATCGCGACCAAGGCCACGACAGCTCCGTCGATGATACTAAGAAAACCCTAATTTTTAGTAGACAAGTTATCCGCTTCATTGATTCGAAAGTTGCGGAAAAACTTAGGGTTTTGAGAAATTAGGGTTTGTGAAAACGAGTGATGCGATGGTAGAGGGGGTTTTCGTTGTTTGGCCGGATGATGATCTTCATCTCCGATCTGTTCGTGATTTTGATTAGAATGTATGTCAGAGATAGATTAGAATATATGTATGTATTTTAATTTCTGGAAATTTGCTATCTTTGTGATTTGGATTGTTGTTTCATGGTCGTTGTGATACCACAACTCTATACCACGAAATTTGCAATCGTTGTTGAAGTGATGACCGGAATATTCACCGGAGTTTGTTTCATGGTCGGAGAAGATGACCAATAGGTTGGTGCACCGCGGGGGGTTTGGTCATGGAAAGCAACGAGAGTGAGATATGAATGGCCAATAAAAAAGGAGTACATAAATTAATAAAGGAGTGAAAATGAATTAAAATAAAGGGTATTTTGGTCATTTTACTCGATTTAACGGAAAAACTTAACAAAAGTTAGCGAGAGTGGCAAAAATTGCGGAAATTGACAACCACGGGGTACAAATTGCCGAAAAAAATTCTCAAGTGGCAAAATCGGCCAAAAGTCAATACCACGATGGCAATAATTGCAAATTTCCCAAAAAAAAAATAATAAAATAAAATAAAAACAAACGGTCATATGGCCGTTTTTTTGAAAAAAAAAGATTTTTTTTTTAATAACCCACTTTTTACCTTTAAATACCACTATCATTTTACCCATTTTCACACAACCACCATCCAATCTTTCAACACACTTTCAATTAGGGGTGTTCAAAATATCTGAACCCGAAACCGATACCCGATTACCCGAAATACCCGTCCCGAAAATACCCGAAATTTCGGATACCCGAAATTTCGGGTACCCGAAATCCGGATACCCGAAAATTCGGGTTCGGGAATTGGATAGTGAAAATCAAAAAAGTCGGGTATTCGGGTACCCGAAATACCCGATAATTCCAAACTTTTTTTAATATAATATTTTTATATTGGGTATAATTGGTTTCTTGTCATTGTTATCTTACGTTTTCATGTGTATCCCAGGAACGCAAACACATAAAACACATTAGCTTGGCTTTTATTTCCAACATTTTATACATATATATATGTATAATAATACATCTTATTACTAGTTGCAAATATAATGTATTAATTTTGATTAGAGTATTAGTGAATATGATTATTGTTTTACTAGGAGTGTAGGTATTACAACTTTACAAGTCCTTTGCTAATGTGTTTTCTGGAAATGGAATGGAACAGCAGCCGTAGCAACAGGAGAATGCAGTAGCTTTAGCTACTGCACACACACACAACTCACGTATAAACTACATCTTGCATTCCACTTCATTATTGATAATACACATAAGGCTTTATATAGCCAAAGACATATGTATTGGAAACATGAAAGACAAATCATGCAACTATTCTTCTACCAAGAATACAAGAAAGAAAAACGTGGGGAACAAAGAGGCACCAAAACATCCAACCAAGGCTTGACCCATTTTGACCCATGCCAACCTTGACCCTTATGCAGTCTTGCTAAACACACAGAACATACACATGCATGCGTACGTGAAGAACATACACACCATGCAAAACTCTACCAAATCAAGATTAAACCCAACAAGGAGGTAGTAAATCAAAGACAATCTTGCATATATATAAAAAAAAAAAAAAAAAACTTCGGATATCGGATTACCCGATATCCGTACCCGAAATTTCGGGTACCCGAACTTCGGGTACCCGAAATTTCGGGATGGGAATTGGGTAGTAAAAATCACTACCCGAAACGTTCGGGTACCCAAAGTTCGGGTACCCGAAATACCGGGTACCCGAAGTTGAACACCCCTACTTTCAATATACATTTTCACCTTTCTCAAACAACCACCATCCAACATTTTCATCTTTCTCAAACAAAAATGTCAAAAAACACCAAATCAAACCCCAAATCAAAAACCAAAAAGAAAGATTCACAAAATATCGGCCATGATATGTGGCAAGCTTTGTTAAACAACCCGTTACCAAACATGTCATCACAAAACACCCAAGCTTCCGGTTCCTCCCAACCACCTCAACAACATGCTTCCGGTTCATCCTCTCAAAATCAACAATATGCCGCCTTCCCACCAATTGCTCAACCATTCAACTTTGCCGCCGATGATCCGAGAAACAACTACCAACACCACGGGTGGTACCAAAGTACGGCTTCTAGCTCCGCCGGCTCGTCTTCGCGAAGTGTTCGTTCGGAAAAGATTGACACACTTGAAGCAGTCAAACAAACTGCTCTAGCGCAACAAGAAGCTATCAAGTTGATCAAGGAAAACGCAATGAAAAAGGCGGCGTATAAAGCTATTTCTTTTCTTGCTAAGACACTTGGAAAAAAGTTATCAAAAAAAGAGATCAAAATGATCAAATCTGCTCGCAAAGAAGTCGTATCACAATACGAACAACAGTATGCCGCCGGCGAGTCCGATGAAGGCGAGGAGGAAAACGAGGAGGAAAACGCAAACGACAACGAGGAATCGGGCTCCGATTAGATTAGTTTAGGAATCGTAGTTTTAAATTATTGCACTTTTTAATTTTTAGGATTTGTAGTTTTTATTTATTGCACTTTTTAATTTTTAGGATTTGTAGTTTTTAATTATTGCACTTTTTAATTTTTAGGATTTGTAGTTTTTTTATTTAAAAATTATTGTATTTTTAATTTTTAGGAAATTTTAATTTTTCGATTTTTAATGAAGTGTGTTTTATTTAAATTGTTTTGTTTATTTAAATTATTGTATTTAAATTGATTAATTAATTAGTCAGCGGGTCCCAGAAAATGAAGTGACGGACCACTGATGGGAGTGGTCAGTCAGTTTCAGTCAGTTTAGGGAAAAAGCTGACGTGACGCTAACGTGGCTCAGTCAGTTTCAGTCACTGATGGGAGTGGTCTGAGTGTGGGTGGCTCGTGAGGAGAGAAAAAAAAGGGGTAAAAAAACACAAGAAAATAAAAAGATAGGTGTTTTTGTTATCACATTATCTCTACCAATTCTACCTATATTACGTAAAGAACACTTGTTTTACAGTGAAGTCCTAAGAAAATGAAAAGTCACCATGTAATACGGAGTAGTAAACAACTATTTACAATATACACAGTTACACACCATGCTTCTTTTTGCCTTTTTGGTTGTAATACAATAATACATAACAAACCACCTTCACCTATTCCATTTCAATCCTTCAATACCCGTGTGTTTTCCCAAACTACTCTCTCTCTATTTGGATATATTAGACCATACGTAACCGTAACACCAGAACGCCACTTTTTCAGCTGCCACATCAGCGCTACATCAACATCACACCATAACACCAAAACACCCCTAATCATAACACCAGAACGCTACTTTTTTAACCCATTCTGGGACCCACCCACTAACTAAATTTAATTTCCTTTTATTTAACAAAACAAATACAATTTAATTAAAATACATTTCAATACAATAATTATATAAATTAAAATACCTGACAAAATAATCAAAATTAAAATTACTTTATTAAAAATAGTACAACACGTGATGCCACCTGACAAAAATAAGAGTACAATATTTAAACAATATTTAAAAATAGTACTTCTTCTTCATCACCTTTCGTCCTTCCCTCTGCTGCAACTCATCTCTTATATTATTTTTTTCTCAGTTTCATTTCTGAGATCCCATCCCAAAACAAAGGCAAGAACCAAAAGAAAATAAAAAAGGAAAATAAAAAGAATAAAAAAAACCGTGAACGCCATTTCTCTTCCCGCACTACTAGAATCTGGACCATTAGCGACGATAAAAAATGTCGCTAATACCCCAATTATTGTCGCGAAAAACCTATTCCGACGATATATCATCGCTAAAGTAACGTCGCTAATGCCTCGCATCTGTTTCTCTTTCACGACGATAAAATCCTTTACCGACGAAAATGTGGGCCCAGTCTAAGGGCCGGTCAAAAATGACTACCGACGATAAAATCGTCGCTAAAGCCTTTTTTATTTATTTTAGTGAATTTTAATTATTGGCTATAGCGACGATATAATCGCCGGTAATAACCATAAACAGCGACGATATAATCGTCGCTAGAGCATTTTTAGTTTAATTTATATAATCGTTCTAATCGGTGCTGAAAATACTTTTAGCGACGATAAAGTCGTCGCTAAAGGTACTTTTAGTTTTGAAAGGATTTTTTTGTTTTCCCATATTTTTCCCTGTTTCATTTTGGCATATTTTCAGCACCTAAAGTAACAAATCCCAATAATTTTTCTCAATCAAACATAAACTAAACAAACATTCATATCATCCATAGTCAACCAAACATACAAATCATCCTAAAAGTTCAACAATTTCAACGCATTCAAGTACAAATTGTTTGAACGAGCTTCGTTCTACAAAGGCTAACAAAAGACTAACCGATGATCCATCAACTTACTCATGATCCTCGCCCTCATCCTCGTCCTCGCCCTCGTCCTCACCCTCGCCCTCATCCTCGTCCTCGTCCTCAAATTGTTGGAGATCAAACTCTTGAAACGTTGGAACCGTAATGTTTGCCCCCTTTAAGGCATTATGGAATACCTTTAATTGAGAATTAGTGAAACCCACCACTTTAGCCATCTTTCTATCAACTTGTTCTTGTGTATACATCCTGTTGATACATGTTTGTGTGTCTGTCAGTTGGTCTATTGAGTTGTAAGTGTCGTTAGTTAGTTTTATTAGAAAAGTCATTTTCTGTATTCGCGACACTTAAGTTTAGCATTAGGCGACACTTGCCCTAGTGACGCATAGCGACACTTAGGTAAGTGACGCATGAGGGCGGCGACATGCGACACTTCCCAAGTGACGCATGTCTGCCGATTTTGTTTTAGTATAAATTGAAACCTACGGGTTTTCGGCTAGGGTTGACGAAACCCTAGCACCATTTGTCGACTAAGCACTTCTGTAAACAGTTCCAATACGATTTACAAGCTAATATACTCGTTTACTTTGATTAATCATTGTTTTCGGTTTGAGTTTATTACTTGTTTTGTAATTGATTGATTCCGCCAATCTATTACTATCGATCAACACTTAGATCCACATCCAGGGGGCACTTTCAACTGGTATCAGAGCCATGAAAAAAAAGAAAAAAAAAGGATCGACTGGATTTTGGATTGAATGTTCGTTTGGATTTGCTTTGAAGAACCAACGTTTTTTATTCTCATAATTCGTTTTTGTGATTGGAATTTGTGTGTTTTGTTCTTGATTCGTGCTAAATTGAATACAAAGGTATTCGTAATAGTTTTGTTTTCATCCGGAAGTTAGTTTGCTACGTTTGTATTCGACTCTCGTTTACTTTGGGGTTTTTTAGTTTTGGGCCGTATGGTATTAAGAATTCTCTGGATGAGTTCTACAGGAATGTTAAGTTTTTGGGATTGAATATCCTTGGAATTTGACCCGTTTGTTTGGATTTGTTTGCTCGATCGACTTTTGTTGAATTGATTCGTTTGGATTTTGGATGATCTCAAGAATACTAATTTTTGAGTCACAGTTTGTTTGAAGACTAACCTAAGAGCAGGTTATTTGAATCTGAGAATTGGGAATGTAATTCCTATCAAATAAGTGGGTCATTTGAATTTATATTTGAAAATTTGAAGATCGATTTGGTTTTTGAAGACTTGATTATTATCATGTCGTTTGGATTTGTTCGATTGTTTGAAATTTGTTAGTTTGAAGATCTTTATTTGTCGGGCTTTCGAATTTGTTGTCCGAGTTTGATTGTTTGTTTTGAAGATCGTTTGAAGCCGATTTGGTTTTGTTTGGTTAACCGTTTTGAATTTGTCGGTTAGCGTTTGATTGTTTGGATTGAGGTTGCCGGCGTTTGTTTTGGATCGTTTTTGAAAATCGACCGTTTCGTCTGTTTGGAAAATTTGAATTTGACTAAGGTCTCTAGCGTTTGAAAATTTGGAATTTGGTTTGAAATTTTAATTTGGATAGCGTTTGGTTTGAAGTTTGAAGAAGTTCAAGTCACGGTGGAGATCGTTTAAATATGACACAAACTCTAGGGGTTTGTTTGGTAAATTTGGTTTTGGTATTTAAGTCGGTTTAGAATTGTTAGATTAGGATTAGTATTTTGTGTTTGAGTCAAATTGATATTAGTGTTAAGTTAGTCTATATATAGACATTAATAGCTTTGGATTTATTTGTACCTTCGAATTTGAATTTGTTAGTTTGTTTGGTACCTTTAAATTTGATTTGTTTGGTTTGCTTAATTTGCAATTTGATATTCGCTTCTGCTACGTATTTGTCTTTACTTTGTTCGTTCGATATATCCCTAACAACTGGTATCAGAGCCTCGGAGTTGATTTGATCGACGTGTGTACGTGTATTGAAGTGTTTTCGGTTCGATTTTGTGAAGATCAAAGACATTCTAGCAAGATTAGGATCGATTTGGTGCTATTACTGTGTTTTGAGTAAAGATTTACAGGTTTCGTACGATTGGGACTCAAGAATTTTCGTTAGGTTTACGAAAATTCGATTTTTAGGGTTTTTGGGTGTTCACAGCCGTTTCTGCGTCACTCCGAGCGTCACTTCGACACTTTGTGCGGCACTTCGAGCGACACTTCTGTAAGGAACAATTAGGGTTTTAACGACACTCAAGTGCGTCACTTGGTAACGTCACTTGAGTATTATACGTCACTTACGTTAGTGACACCTACTGTTCATTCCGACACTTTACTGCGTCATTTGATACGACACTTGTGTATAATCCGTCACTTACTACGAGTGACGCGTTAATTCTGTCAGTCACTTAAAGCGTCACTTACCTTAGTGACGCCTGTTATTGCTAAGCGACACTCAAGTCCGTCACTTGAGTACGTCACTTACGTGTTAATAAGACACTCATCTCTAGTGTCGTTCTGTTTGTTATCCGTTACTCGATAGCGTCACTTATCAAGTGCCGCTTCTCTTTGCGACACTAAGGTGCGTCACTTACCAAGTGACGCCTTTGTTACTAATCAGCTTCCAAGTTTTTTTTTTAGTTGATTTTACAGGTACGCTTCAATGTCTGATAAGGAAGATATTAGAGGAATCAGAGAGATGCTCAGACAGAGCAATGATATTGGATCCAGTAATAAACCTCCGTTCTTTGGACCAGATTTAGATTATGTGTATTGGAGAGATAGATATGAACAGTATATAGATTTCCACTGTCCTGAACTGTGGGGACCTTTAAAAGAACGATATGTTGCTCCAGTGGCTGAAGGAAATTATCGTGGTGTTCCTCCAGCTAAAACATATAATGCTATGTCACCTCAAGAGAAAAAGGAGTATGAAACAGAAAGAAAGGCTCATTCTTCTATCTGTATGTGTTTGCCAAAGGATGTTATGAGACTCTTTAAATCTCATGACACAACTTATGATCTGTGGAAGGCAATTGAGACAAGATGCGGAGGAAATGAAAAGTACAAGGAGGCTAAGCTAGAATTATTCAAAAAGCAGTATGATTTATTTGACATGATTCCGAATGAGCTGACTTCCAGTCTATTCACTCGATACTCACATCTGGTTAGTGAGTTAAATGAAGGAGGATACAATCTCCCTGCACTTGAGGTAAACAAGAAGTTGCTGGACGTGTTGCCAAGTGCTTGGGATGTGAAAGTCCAATTTTTAAAAGAAAATCCAGAATTACAGAGGATGACTTTGGATCAATTGATAGGTATTCTACAAGCTCATGCGATGGAATTGAAGAAGAAAGAATGTAAGTCAGGTGGATCTGTACAGAATGCCACAACTGGTGGAGTTGGACTAGTAAATTCTGGCAAGAGTTACGGTGGAGTAGCATTTATAACGGATACCAATTCATCTTCTGCTTCTTCTGGAGTTCATCATACAGCTTATCTTTCTGGTACATCTCAAGGAAATCAACAACATGCTCCAGTTTCACCAGCAATACAAGAGCAAGCTGCAATATATACAGCTTTTCTGAGCTCTTACAAAGATTTGGTTACTCAACCAAATACAACTTTGGAACTGATCAAGGAGGATTACGGACAATTGGATGAAGATGATCTAGAACAGATGGACTTGAACTGGAACATTGCTATGATAACAAGAAGGGTTCAAAAATTCTTGCAACGAACTGGACGCAAGAGTTTAGAAGGCAATGGGAAGTCAGGATTTGGTTTTGATAAAAGCAAGGTCCGTTGTTATAACTGCCAGAATTTGGGTCATTTCGCAAGGGAATGCGAGAAACCCAAGATGCCACCGTCGGGCCTTACTAAACCTGATCCTCCAAAAACGAAAGAAGAGGGCAAGACGTTAGCTGTGGACAATGCTTTGGTAGTTTTTGAGCCAACTACTCATGACTGGAATGCGGAGGCTACAAAGTTTCAACAGTGTCTTATGGCTCATATTACACCTGAGGTACAAAATGAATCACCTGAACCTTTAAACTGTATCTCATGCATTAATCTAACTGAATCTCTAGAGGCTTTTCAACAGGATAACCAAGAGTTGCGAGATAAAGTTGCAAAACTTAATGAGTCAAATAAGTTTTTGAAAGAAAATGAAAAACTCTATGAAAAACATATTGAAGCTCATAAGTTAGATACTCAAACTTATAAAGCTAAAGTTTTTAGTCAACATGATGCAATTAAAAGTTATCTTAATGAAATTGAACTGTTGAACAAAGAGCTTTCAGACTTAAAAAGTGAGTATGGTAATTATCAAGATAAAGTCTTAGGGTCAACTTCTGCGACAATGATCTTTAATGAAATTATTAGTAATCATAAGCAAGATAGGAAAAGTAAGGGAGGAAAAGGAATAGGTTTTGTTGAAATAGCACCTCCTACTACTTATACTCCTTTACATGTTAAGGAAGGCCTTGATGAAATTCCAGTTGATTATGCTAAGTTGTTGGGTATCAAGGGTAAAGTGGCTAAATCTAACAAACAGGAGAAGGAGAAAACCACGAGGCCAGAGTATCCCACTCCTAAGTTTGTTAAGCCACTGAATAAATCTCCTGTTAGTGCTGAGGAGATTGTTGTGCAAAAGGATGTATCTCCAGTTTGTTTTGAGGAGATCGTTGAGATTGAGGATATTACGGATCAGGAGTATCCTGAAGTTAAGAGAGTTGAAGTTAAACCTGAAAAGGTGGTTTCAAAAGTTGAACCTGAAATTAAGGTTCAAACAAATAAGGGTAAAGCCAAGGTTTTAAACTCACAACAACAAACTTTACAGTCACCTGTAAAGATTTTGCAACGAAAATTAGTAAATGAAAAAGTTTTGTCTGATAAACCTTCAACTTCGACCTCTCAACCAAAGCAAACATTTTCTAAGACATGTACTCAATGTTCATGTTCTAGAAATGTTTCTCCACCTCCTGTGGTAATGCCTCAGCCTCAACCGTTAGTTGAGACTCGTTCTTGTTTCTACTGTAAGAGACAAGGACATTTGATCCGTGACTGTCCCAAGCTGTCAAATCAGCGCTATGGGAGAGAGATGCCTAGGACATCAGTTTATAAAAATTCCTTTTCAAAATCTCCACCTAGGCGTTACTCAAAATCTCCCAAGCCTGTTCTGAAACTAAGTAATGTTGAGCAAAAACCTTTGCCAATTCAAAAGCCCAACATTATTTTTGATATCAATTCCGAACCTTCAAAAGTTTGGAAACGAAAAGAGTCTGATGCTGACTCTTCAGTCGTCAACAATAACACTTCAGATAAAAATTCTAATTTGTTTAAAGATAAAGTCCTATCTGACGTGCTTATTGTTGATGACCATGGAAGACCTAAGTCTGTAAAGGCTTGGGTCTCCGTTTCTCACTAATCTCTTTCTTTGATGTGTTGCAGCAGTCGGAACGTGTGAAGGATAGTTTATGGTATATGGATAGTGGCTGCTCGCGACACATGACTGGCGATGTGTCTCTTCTGACGGATATTAAATCATACTCGGGAGGATACGTTGCTTTCGCGGGAGATTCAGGAGGAACGATTTCGGGAAAGGGAACGCTAACAAATGGAAAAGTTAGCTTTGAAAATGTGAATTATGTGGCTGAGCTGACTCACAACTTGCTGAGCGTTTCACAAGTTTGTGACAAGGACTACACCACGTTATTCACAAAGACGGAATGTGTAATATTGAAGCCGGGGTATGTCATTCCTGAGGATTGGGTATTGATGCGGGCACCTAGAAAGAATGACACCTATGTGATGAATATGCGAACTGTGGAGACTACAAGTGACTATACTTGTCTTCTTTCAAAGGCTTCAGAAAAGGAATCACTCCTTTGGCACAGACGGATGGGACATATTCATTTCCGTAAAATGAATTTTCTGATTAATAATGATTTAGTGAGGGGAGTTCCAAAACAGTCATTTGCTCTAAAAGATGACTGCGTTTCTTGTCACAAAGGAAAACTCCACAAGAAGTCCCACAAGTCTAAGGTTGTGAATTCTATTGCAGCTCCGTTGGAACTACTGCATATGGATCTATTTGGTCCAGTTTCAACAAAGAGCATTGGTGGTCGATCTTACTGCTTGGTAGTTACTGATGACTACTCAAGGTTTTCGTGGGTATATTTCTTGACTACAAAGGGGGAGACTCCTGATATTCTGGTGTATTTGTTGGATAAGTTGGCAAATCTATGCAACTTAAAGGTGAAAAGGATTCGAAGCGACAATGGAACTGAATTCAAGAACTCAACTCTCGAATTGTTTTGTGCTACAAGAGGAATTGAGCATCAATTCAGTGCTCCAAGGACTCCACAACAGAATGGAGTTGCAGAAAGAAAGAACAGGACAATTATAGAGACAGCTCAGACTATGTTAGCTGACTCCAAATTACCAATCATCTTCTGGGCTGAGGCAGTTAATACTGCCTGTTATGTTCTCAACAGAGTGCTCACGGTTAAGAAAAAGAACAAGACGTGCTATGAACTTTTCAATAACCGTAAGCCAAACCTTCAGTTCTTAGAACCATTTGGGTGTCCATGCATGATCATGATTTCAAAAGATAAGGTCTCTAAGTTTGGTGACAAAGCTGTTGAAGGGATTTTTCTTGGATATTCAGTCAATTCTCCGAACAAAAGAGTCTTTAACAAATCAACGAATCAGATTGAGGAACAGTTTGAAGTAAAATGTTTAAGGCATACGGAACCTCCTCAAGGAACAGGTCCGGATTGGTTCTTCAACTATGGAAATCTATTTGACTCTTTCAAAATTCCTGATGATGATGAAACAGAAGAGTTAGTTTCCATGCTACATGGACTTGATTTTTCTCAAGATACACCAGTTAGTAAACCATCCGACCCATCTCCTAATGCAACACCCGAAACACCACCAACTGATACTACACCAATTGATACTACACCCACACCACCATCAACAACACCTAATCCAACATCTACTTCTCGAGTTGCACCTTCGAAAGATGCTCCTTCTACCTCTAAAACAGTGTATAACTATACCAAGGAGCTTCCTTATGATCCAAACATGCCGTCATTAGAGGAAGGAGGAGAGGATGAGGTAAGTGATGAGGGAGAGGAAGCAGAAAATATGAATTATTCTCATTTATTTTCTCAAGGAGATGAAGATGATGATGCTTCTCCGAATATTTCTGCAAATGAGGGAGATCTGAGTAACCTGGAACAGAATCTTGTGCCAGATCAAATTCCAGTGACTCGGATACATAAGGATCACCCCATTGATAATATCATTGGTGATCCTCATGCAAAGGTTCAAACAAGACATCAAGCGAAACAGACTGATACTGAACAACTTTCGGGTCTGATGGCTAATGTTAATTCATGTTATCTTTCGCAGAATGAACCTAAGAAAGTTGAAGAGGCCTTAAAAGATCCATCTTGGATCCAGGCCATGCAAGAGGAACTACAACAATTTGAAAAGTTGCAAGTCTGGGAAGTAGTTCCATTACCCAAGGGTGCCCACTTGACTGGCACTCGTTGGGTTTTTCGTAATAAGATGGATGATAGGGGCGTTGTAATTCGTAATAAAGCACGTCTAGTAGTTCAAGGCTTCAGCCAAATTGAGGGGTTGGACTATGATGATGTATTTGCCCCTGTTGCTCGATTGGAATCCATACGCATTTTTCTGGCATACGCGTCCTTCAAGGGATTTCGCGTCAATCAACTTGATGTGAAAAGTGCGTTTCTGTATGGAAAGGTTGACAACGATGTGTATGTTAAGCAGCCTCCTGGTTTTGAAGACCCTGTGCATCCTGAATACGTCTGTAAATTGAACAAGGCGTTGTATGGTCTTCACCAAGCACCAAGACTTTGGTACGAGAGGCTAACTACACATCTGATTAAGCATGGTTTTGTGAGAGGGAACATTGATAGCACGCTATTTATTCTTCGTGAACAGTCAGAGGATAGGGAAGATATGCTACTTGTGCAGGTTTACGTGGACGATATTATCTTCGGTTCTACCAATGAGGCAATGTGTAAGAACTTTGAGAAAATCATGAAGTCTGAGTTTGAGATGAGCACAATGGGGGAGCTCACTTTCTTTTTAGGTGTACAAGTTGAGCAGCTTGCAAAAGGTATTTATATACATCAGTCAAAATATGTCAATGACATGTTGACTAGGTATGACCTGCTCACTTGTAAAACCTATGGGACTCCCATCGAGCTTAATCATAATCTCAAACTGGCTGAGGAAGATGAAGATTGCAAGGAGAGGGACTATCGTTCAATGATAGGTTCTCTTATGTATTTGACTGCCTCAAGACCGGACATTGTATTTGCCGTGTCGATTTGCTCTCGTTATCAGGCTAAACCAAAGGTGTCACATATGAAGGCAGTAAAGCGAATTTTTGGTTATCTCAGAGCTAGACCTACCCTTGGTCTTTGGTATTCAAATGAGAAGACTTTCGCTCTTACAGCCTATTCAGATTCGGATCATGGAGGTTGCAGTATCGATAAGAAGTCTACAACGGGTGGATGTCAATTTCTGGGATCGCGTTTGGTCTCGTGGCAATGCAAGAAGCAAACTACAGTCTCGCTTTCTACAGCAGAGGCTGAGTATGTTGCTGCCGCTAGTTGCTGTGCCCAAGTTCTCTGGATTCAGCACCAATTACGCGATTACGGGTTACTTCTTACTATGACTCCCATTCACATAGATAACACTGCTGCTATTTCTATCACACGCAATCCCGTACAGCACTCTAAGACAAAACATATTGAACTTAGGTTCCACTTCATACGGGATTGCTATGAAAAACACTTGATAGACCTGGTCCACATAGACACCCTTAAACAAAATGCTGACCTATTCACCAAAGCCTTTTCACGTGCTCGATTTGATGAACTGGTCAACATGATCGGTTTAAGATTCTTTGGGTCTAAAAAGTAATGTGTGACTTGGATGGTTAATGTTATTTGCTTTTATGTGTTTATTATTAAAAAAAAAAAAAAAAAAAAAAAAAAAAAAAAAAAAAAACTTGCAACAGCCACTCTTTATACTCTTTAGTATTAAAGAAAACGCAAGGTTGCTACATTTTTAAAATAGACGTTGAAGTTGTGTCTGTAAACAACTTGGGATATGATAGTACATCGGGTGACATGCACAAAATGGAATTTTAAGGTTTATCTTGGATGTGTCAGTAGGTTTATCTGACACACTTAAAACAGTTTTTATCTAAATTATCTTCATCATACGATGTATTGGTAGGCATGGTACACACCGGTCTCTGAGGTATTAAGAAGTAATTTACATACATGTCTATGATCATGTGGTAAACACCTTGTGATGTACGACTCTAAGTCTTAATTCCTTAGCATAGCTTGACATACTTCTATTTTTGGATCGTATATCTGAGATCTTTTGGGGGAGTATGCTGATTGTTTCCTCTGTTGTACGCAAGTGCAGACCTGGTCTCAATTCAGCTTACTCTCAAAACTAAGCAAACGTGAGTCAATGCACTTGCAAAGTCTTAAATTTAAGATACTACACAAGGTCGCCACAAATTTGGTTTGACTGCGTTTAGTTTTGCTTATACCTGAATCAAGTTATGTTGCTCTGTTGTACGCAAGTACAGACCTGTCACCGCTGGCTTGATTCTTAAAATTGATTCTCTTATATTCCTTCTAAATTTGGAAACTATGTTCATGTCTAAGTTATAGGGGTATATCTATGGTGGGGACCATGGTGCAATATTCATTCTAACAATAAAAGGTTAACTAACAGACACGGATGTAACATGTTTAGGTGGACAAACAATACCAATAATTGTCTTGAAATAATTTTTATACAAGGTGTTTTAAATGTGCCAAGTAAATTTAAAATGGACAAATATACTGATGATCGAAATAACACTTACCATTCCTAATAATTGCATGTTATTCCGATATGATCCCTAACCAGACTTAATCAACTCCGTCACCAAAAAGAATGTATTTAGTTTGGTTTTATATTTGTAATTTTGTGTCTTTAAATTTTATTTATTTTTTTAACCAAGTCACATTTACTGTCAAATTGAGCACTCCGCAAAAGATCGATTAAATTTTAAAATTTTATCAAAAACTGTCGATATGCGTCACTTTATAAGTGACGCTCATAGTGACGCATAATAGTGACGCTTTAAGAGTCGTTCTAAGTGACGCTGATTAGGGTTTTGGTATAAATAGTCCGTATCCGGCACTTATTTCTACCACCAACACTATTCACTACGCGTCACTTCCACTAACCTTGCGTCACTTCTCTCGTCGCTGCGTCACTTCGACTGTGTGTGGTTTCCGATCGACCTACGGCTTTTTGCGTATTTTGCGTGCAATCGGCCTCCGTTACCTTGTTCATCTCATTCATACGCATCATTAGGTACCGTTTTTATCTATTATAATTGCGTATCCATGATTTAATCGCCGATTGAAGTTTCGGGTTTTTAGGGTTTATGTAATCACGATTATTGGGGATCGTTTTGTTATTGTTTTGTGTTAATAAACGGTGTGTTTTACTTATTTTCACCTGCCGCACCGTTTGGTTAACTCGTTTTCAAAAAACCCCAAATTTGGTTCGTCGTGATTACCGGGCTTGAACAGTGACACGATGATCTTCATCGTTGCGTCACTTCAAGCGTCACTTCCTTAAGTGACGCTTAATGGTAATTTCACAGGTTAATTGACACTTCCACAAGTGACGCCTTTAACCGTCACTTTGTTGAGTGACGCCTTTATGCGTCACTTCCACATCATACTTACCGAGTGACGCTTTGATCCGTCACTTTCTTCACTGACGCTGTCAGTGCCGCTTTAACTAACCGTCACTTTTTAAATGACGCATACCCGTCACTTGTTAAGTACCACTTGAATGATACATGTTGCGGCAACGTCACTTACACCAGTGACGCTTTCAATGCGTCACTTACCTTAAGTGACGCATCCTTCTGATTTCTGATTTTCATACGGCACTCCTTAAGTGTCGGCTGTGTTACGTGCGTCACTTCTTCAGTGACGCTATAAAATCAGATTTTTCGATTATGTTTTTGAGCTTATTCTGTAACGATTTATCGTGTTCTTGTCTGGTTTATAGTTACAGATGGAGCATCTTCATGATTATTATCGTCGCACAAACACCAGGCACAACATTGTTGCATTTTTGGAATCTACGCATAAGAACTCATTGCCTTTTCGGCCGATGATCGAGTTTCTTAAACGTTCGAGGATTCATTACTCTATTACAGCTTCAGTACCAGTGTATATGAATCAAATCGAGGAGTTTTATGACCACGCATTTATCAGAACAGAGAACGACACTCCGAGGATTATGTCCACTATGTTTGGTCGTGAGATTCAGATTACCCAGGATTCAGTTCGTCGTGTTTTGCGGTTTAATGATGCAAACAATATGCCGACCGTTTTTGAGACTACTTTTATCTACGGGGGTCTTCAGAGATTGGGTTATCCGGCTGATCAGCTTACTGATTTTCGTAAACAGTATCTCTGTCGGGTTTGGAGATACTTAACTCACATTGTAATTGTGTGTTTATCTCCGCGAAAAGGAGGATACGATGCTGCAAGTCACATGACTTTATCTCTGATGCTGGCGTTAGTTTATAACAAGCCGTATAACTTCAGCGGTTATATTTTCGGGAATATGGTTGATAATGTTCGAGCTGGAAAAGAAAAATGGCTGTTATATCCTCGTTTTGTTCAGCTGTTGTTAAATGATTTGAATTTGGGAATAGCTCCGGATCTACGATCGTTACTATTCCCAACGCCCATGATGTTACGTGTTTTCAATGACTGTAAGCTGCCACCAAAAGATTCTCAGATCTTACCTGATCGTGAGTTATTTGGGCACATAGTAAACGAAAACTATGTTGCGCCGCCTGGGGATGGTTATGAGGATGTTGTTGCTCCTCCAGTCAATGATGCAGATTTAGTTGATGCTGCTGTAGCTCAAGATTTGGAAGATATTTAGCAAGTTGAAGAGGTTCCAGCTGAGGAATCTGATGGTGGCCTTACACCACCTGATTCTCCAGGTGATGTACCACCTCAGGATGCATTGGATGGAATACAGTTGGCTGATCCTCGACGCTTTAAGCGTATTTTGAGAAGGATTTCTGCGGGGCGTGTTCATGTACCGCCTAATCTTGGAAAGCGACCAGCTGGGTCTTCTCCGTCATATGCTAATTTACCGTTGAGAAGACGCCAGCGAACAGGAATTACCATTCAGGAACCTGGTCACCAAGATCAACAACAACAACAACAACCGCCGACTGCGATGCTTCAGCAGTTACTTGATCAGATAACTCAGATGAACAAGCGTTTTGATGATCAGGCTGCCGTGATTGAAGCTCAAGCTGCTCAAATAAAAGATTTGGAGATTAAAGCAGCTCATGTGCAGGAGTTGCAGCTAGAATTGAAAGATGTGCAGTCTAGGTTGTTAGAATTGGAAGCGGTTACTGTTGTTTCGGGGGAGGAAGGTCAGAGAACCTTAGAAACAAATGTAACCCCTCCCCCAGAATCCGAAAATGTAAATCCAGATTCTATTAATGAAAACATTGCTTTGGATTATTTCGTTGATGTTCCAGGACAACCGAGACCCATTTCGGTTGATTATTCGAATGTTAATCTCACATACATTCAGAGTTTGATAAATCCGGATGATGAAGAAGATAAATCAGTTGATCCGGATGATATAGAGATGGATGCTGAGGTTCCAGGGTCAGACGAAGAATATTTGGTTAATCCTCATCAGGAACCAGCACCTGAGCGAGAATCGGAACCAGTTCAGAAACAACCGGCTCAACCGTATGATTTTGATGCACCGATCATTGAGTCCGATGATTCTGATGATGACCAAGAGCCTCAAACAGATACTACTCAGGAACAACCAACTGCTGAATCTGTTCCTGAACAAGCGCAACCGTCTACATCTTCAGAGCGCCCAATGTTTCGAAAGCTCAAGCCTGAATTGAAGATTTGCAAAACATATCAGGTTCGAGGTGATTTGACTGGATTAATCAGAAGTTGGAAGTTTGATGAAGTCAACTTTCTGATTCTTATTAAGCGAAGAGATGGAGTACAGTATTTTCGGCCAAGATTTAACTGTATCAGCACATTGCCGAAGGAGGAATTAAATCGTCTTGCTCAGCTGAACATTGTTAATCACACTGATGATTTTCGTGGTAATATGTTTCAGAAGATTCTCAGAAGAGACATTAACAGCAAGAAGTATTTGTGGGTTAGACCAGAGTTGGGAGTTCGTTATTCATACAAGAAAAAGTTGGATTCAAGAACTCAGCAACCGATTGTGAAGTATCATTATCCTCCAGCTGCTAGTCAGAAAACTGTGCCTTTGCAGTCATTACCACTTGATTTTCTGAAAAGATTAAGATATTGGTGGTTTGACTCTGTTACTCAAGAAGCAGTCATTGAATATCTTTCGGTTGAAGATCCAGTGATTGAGAAGGGTAATTGGAGTTTATCCGCAAAGTATGGAAGAACTCTTCGTGTTTTTGATCCGATCAGCCTTATCAATTTGACGAAGAAAGATTTGAAAGCTCTTCACAAAAGTAAGATGGAGTATCATCGTTATGATCAAGAAGAAGCTTCAAAGTTCGAGAAGGTGGTCGAGATTTGTGTTCGAGTGGGTATTCATGCTGGTGGAGTATTTCCACCAGGTTGGGTTTAAACTGAAGATGTTTTTGAAGACCAAGCTGAAGACACGGGGGAGTTTGTTGATACATGTTTGTGTGTCTGTCAGTTGGTCTATTGAGTTGTAAGTGTCGTTAGTTAGTTTTATTAGAAAAGTCATTTTCTGTATTCGCGACACTTAAGTTTAGCATTAGGCGACACTTGCCCTAGTGACGCATAGCGACACTTAGGTAAGTGACGCATGAGGGCGGCGACATGCGACACTTCCCAAGTGACGCATGTCTGCCGATTTTGTTTTAGTATAAATTGAAACCTACGGGTTTTCGGCTAGGGTTGACGAAACCCTAGCACCATTTGTCGACTAAGCACTTCTGTAAACACTACCAATACGATTTACAAGCTAATATACTCGTTTACTTTGATTAATCATTGTTTTCGGTTTGAGTTTATTACTTGTTTTGTAATTGATTGATTCCGCCAATCTATTACTATCGATCAACACTTAGATCCACATCCAGGGGGCACTTTCACATCCTTTGTGGGTGTGATTGAACGCGTGAGCATGAACATGCACCGCCCGGTAACTTTCGACCACGTCCGGGATTAAATCCACTCCTTGTGCCCAAGACTTTTGCAAGTATCGCTTGTTCAGTTAGAGGATTAGCACTCCCCGATTGTTGCTTTTGAGTGACCACCATATTGTCCTAAAAGTTACAAAACAAGAATAATTAGTATTGTATAGTTTTGGTACCCATATTACCCATTTGACAATTTATTGACTCATTTCACTCATATTACCACTTGTAGACCCATATGAACCTATTTGATGAGTTACAGATCGGGCTTTTCAACGAGTCCAGTTGTAAATTCGAATACAGTGCACCAGTTTTACATGCTTTTGACTTTTGATATATAACACACAAGTAATCAAAGATGTATTAATGTTTAATATGTTTACTAACTTTGTGATGCCTATATAGTTATATCCATACAAGTATAATCGATCAGTAAAAGAATTAAAGGGTACATATAGTTGTCACTTAACATTTATAGCCTATGGAGAAATCGAAACTGCCTGTGGAAAAATCAGGCCCCTTTATGTATGACCAAGTGACTGTTTAAATCAAGGAAAGTACTAGTTTGGGTATATTAATAATTTGACATATAACACATTTGACCCATTGGACCTCTAACCCATTAATTATATATTTACATATCAATTATATACTTACATATCGTTGTTTGGCACCTGGGTGGACCCACCCACCCCTTTTACGCTGATGCATCTTTCCATAATGTGGAATGAGTCCCGGATATTCACGTTCTTTTTCAAACTACAAACACGTGAAGTTTTTACATATAGAATACAAATCAATCAAAATAATCACGACACTAGATAATGGTTAAAGAAAATAAAAACTATAAAGCTACTTACTTCTGAATGTCGGTGGGCAGCATAGGACTTTGATCCATGGCAACTCGGGATAACTTGGTTTTCCCGACACTTGGCATTTACTTTTGAGCGTTTTATAGTCTTCGGATCCAAGTAATAGTCGCAATACCTACCCCACTCAGCTAGGGCCATGTTCGGTGGTGGGCTTAGTCTAATTTGTGTTGGATTCTCATACCCCCCACGATCCTCAAACCACTCTTTCTTGAAGTTGGATTTATTGTCTCGATATCGTCCAGCACAAAGATGTTCAATCCCATTTATAACTTTTGGTCCATGTGGCCCTTTCAAGTGGGGGCTGATATTAAAATAAGTCTGCAAGTTCAAAGAAAAAATTAAGGACTGTCAAAAAAGTTAGGGAGTGTCAAAATATGTTTACTATAATATATTAAGCAAGCTCAACCCGAATTTCGGGCCAAATGGCAGTTTTCTCAGACTCGGGCACTTTCTTCCACGAACTGTAACGCAATGGAACTGTTGCAGTCACAGTTGACCCCACTAAATGTACGAAGGGTCCTTGATTGGTGCCAACAGGTTGGGCCTGGTCTCCAATATCAAATTCAATAGGCAATGGTTGTTTGCCGTTAGCTTTCCACCTCTTAAATAGCTCTTCGCCAGTGGCAGGTCCACGCACCTTCTTCGAACCTACAATTAATGTAAACGAACTGAAGTCATATAAATTTCAAATCAATTCGAACCTTAATGTAATTGTTTAGCCAACTTCATCACCCTTTGGAAGTTAAAAAGACTATTGAAGTAATAATAATAATAATCTGTTGACAGGCATTAGTAAGGTATAAAACTAAAAAACGAACCCACAAACTTAAACCAAAGTACTACTGGTAAACAGAGGGACAAGTTTATCTTTGATTTGGATATGAAAAATCAATGTTCTGAAATGCGTTTGTTACCCTCCAGATGATGTCTGTTATAGAACTGGGGCTCCTAACCTTTCACATCACATAATCAAACCGACAAAAATCTGACCAAATACGTGACGTATTTAAGCAGAATATCAGATACCATTAGACCAAAAAGACTATTTGGCTACATTTAGACTTTGTAATAGAAAGTATGTTAAATACGCAAATATACCAAATCCAGTTCTTTTATGAAAATATATAGATAGCAAGTACGGTATACTATATGATAGTGAGCACTTCTGCTTACCTTGATTTTTTTGTAATAAACAGACATAATTTATTTGAGAGGAACCAAATGCAAGTAAGTCTTACTTTGGCACTGGCTGGTGGGTGGTTGCGAGGGAACACGAGACGGATCCTGATCATCACTGCTGGTGTCTCCTCCGTGATTTCTAGCAACAGATGTCATCTGCAAAAATACAAGTATAGTATTAGAAATTAATCAATAAGCATGTAATTAGCAGTCAATCAATCAGAAGTATGTTAATTAGAAATAAATCAATAAGCATGTAATCAAAAGTATATTAATCAGAAATCAATCAACATAATAAAAACAACTCAATATGCATGTAACCAACATAACTAAACCAACAATTCAATAATAACTCCATTCAAAATAGTGTCTAGTTACATATATTAATTGGAAATCAGTCGGACTCATCACTAGAACAACAAATTGGTTCACGTTCTGTATCAGACTCTAAATCTTCATTTTCAGAATCTTCAATAGAATCAGCATCTTCGTCAGCGTCATCAATAAAATCTTCATCGTCGCCGACATCAGTATGAGTAACAGTAACTTCTGTTGATTGACAATCTCTATTCAAGCTTCCATAAGTCAAACTATCCAAATTTGCATCCAATGCAACATCAGATGAGTTGCTGTCATGTATAACATCTCCTTCATTCACTTCCAAGATGGTTTCTCGGTCCCAGATCTTTCGATGATTCACCTCTTGGACGACCCTCCAATGTTGATTACTTGATGGGTCATCAAGATAAAAGATTTGTTTTGCTTTTGTTGCAAGAATGTATGGTTCATCTTTATACCATTCATGACTTTGAGAAATGCTAGTTATGTTATTTTTAGTGACATGACGTTGGGTACGAGTAGTAGCATATAGCTTGCTTAGTCATGGTAATTTTTATTTTTACATCGATGATACATAACTGAGTTTCATAATAGGGGTCAACTATATCCAGTAATGCAATAAAATGAACCATAAAAAACTACACTAATGAACATTTAAATATGAACTTATCAAGAAACCATGTTTGTAGATTTGATAGGCTGTAGAGTCTCCTCAACTTCGTCTGATTTTAAGTGAACCATAAAAAACTACATGGTCTTTATCAATCTTATTATTGTCATTTAAGTTAGTCAATTTTCAAGCAACCAGTGACCCAAATAATTTAAGGGGGAAAAAGTTAAACAAATAAAAAACACAATCAGCTACAAAAAAAGCCACAACCTAAAACTAACCTTTAGTGGTGGTGGATTTCGGTAGTGGAGCAGTGATAGAGAAAGAGAAGCGGCGGAGCAGCGGCAACGGTGGAGCAACAGCAGCCGCAACGTCGGAGCAGTGGTAGTGGAGAGTTTTGGTGCTGATGTAGAAGAGGGTTTTGGTTGGGGGTCAAGAGACTGTGGGTTTTATTGGTGGATTTGGTGTATTTGGAGGTGGATTGGTGGTCACATGGTGGAGTGCGATTGAGGAGATGAGAGGCAGAGGGTTTGGTTGGTGTGATTGTGTCTTGGAGAAGAAAGTAAAAAGGGGGCAAAAATAAAACCGAGGGAAATTAATAATAAATGGGGGGAAATTTAATCTTTTCGTGTAAACTAGTACCAGTCCCATTTAAAATGTCCACTTTAATTTAGCATTTGGTTTTATGATTCTCCACTAACTACACTTTTCACCAATCAAATATTAAATTTACCTACTAAAATCTTTTTTGATTGGTTAAATATCAAAGTGGACTCTTATAATGAGACATCTTAAAATAGTAATGTGGACATTTTAAATGGGACGGAGGGAGTATACCATAAAAGGATATACTCCCACCGTTCCATATTTATAGTTCATGTTTCCTTTTTTGAACGTCGCAAATTAATTGTCCACTTATAAAAGTATAAGGATTTAATTAACTAAATTTCCTATTATACCCTTACTTTATAAGTATGTCATAAAAAGGTAAGCAAAAAGTATATTGTGATAATTATGTTAAACTGCGTGTTTTTCTTGTCTGTGGACAATAATTTTGGGACAGAGGAGTAATTAAAACTAATTTACATTCGTCTACATAATATTCAATTTCTTGTAATTAATTATGATCAAAACTATATTCTATATATTAATGAATAATATAAATACCTATGTTATCAAACAAACTTAAATTAAATTAAGTGTGATTATATAGGTAAGTGAGTTTCAGTTTAACAATAATAGTTAAATATTTTTTTCATTTATCATACGATGATATCGAATAATACATATTGATCACATGCACATAAATCGTGTAACACCCAGTCTTCGGACCTAGTAGTATTATAATATTTTCTGACTGTGAACTGTTATTAATGTGTCAGAAAATGGTTTCCTTTGTTATTTGAAAATAAATGAGGAAAAGAGTCGAATAATTTATTGTGACTAATAAATTATTGATTATTTTAAATTAATTCAGTTGACGGTAAAATAAAATAATGTTTCCCCACAAATGGTTTTTAAGTTCCAGGCAATGATAAGTACGGGGAATGAAAATTTACCAATTATATGATAGACTCATATGTTTGAGTCGGTTTATTAACTTCCTCATATATCTATATGCATACGTACGTATGAACATACATACACACATATATCCCTAAATTGATTCATGAAATCAATTCTTAACATCAAATTGAAGCTCCTGAACTCGAATTTAAGCTTAAAAAACGTGGATTAAGCATCTCTTGATCATCCTAATCATGTTGTAAGTCTCAATTCTTGATTCTCATATAAACCTAGAAATGGGTTTTTGAGTATTTGATTGAATTAGTTTGATTTACTTGAAATTGAAGGTTATAATGCTTGTATAATTGATAGTTGATGCTTAAATGAGGATCATAACCTAAACCCTAGTTTAAAAATGAAGAATATGATGTATGATCATATAGATAGTTAAGGGTTTAGTTAAGTATTCATAAATCAAAGCTTGTAATCATGTTAGAATGGTTATTTGATACTTGAATGGTGATTATAAGCTAAGCTCTAACTTAGAATTGATGAATTATTGATGTTAGAGACTAATAATCTTGTTAATGATTGCATTATATTAATTAACAATGATTAAGATGAATGAAGGTGATAAAATGATTATAAGTTGATAATTGATTGTGAATTGTGGTGATTAAAAGTGAGTATTTATAATCATAGAATGAATTATGTTAAATGATTATAAGAAAATGATAACTTATTTGATTTAAAGTTGAAAAGTGATTATCATGATAATTAATCATGATTAAGTGATAAATCAAGAAAGTTAACATTGGAGTTAAATATCATGTTGTAATGACTAAACATGTTGTTGACAATCATGACATGAATCCATGTAAGTATGGATTGAATATAGATGATTGTGATGATTGTATAAATTCATATGAATCAAGTAGTTTGGAATGGTTTGTGTAAATCTATTTGAGTGATGTTATATCAATATTGAGACAAGTTATTAACTTGTGTGGTTCTGATGTGTTTTCAGATAAACAGAAGGCTCAGTGACATTAGACTACTGAGTGGACGACTGAGGTAGTAGGTGAGTGGATCTGTAACCTCAGTGTGATTTAGTTGTAATGATTTGGTTACAACAAGTAATTATAGTATTACTTTGATATAATGTTTTCGTTTGAGATAACTCGCCATGTTAGTTTGGTTGTTTGCTTACTTAGCTGTTTGAGCTAGTATGTAAGATTCTGAGGTCAACTTGAAATGATGGTTGGACTTGGTTGTTATTATAGACGACAGGAAATCTTGGAACTTGAAATGTTGGTTCAAAGATTTAGGTCGTGTGTGATTAGCAACAGGTTATCGGTAATTCTGTATAGGCCAATACAGATGATTGATAAGTGTTCTTTGAGTACCAAACCGGTATAAAGGTATCTCAAGAACCACCGATCCTTATGATGATTGATTGATTGTTTATTGTTATTTGATGTAAACAGATTGTTGTGCTAAGTTGGACTGTAGATTATAGTTTCATTCACTTAGCGTTATGCTAACCCCACCACAGTTCTTCCTGCAGGTTATAAGTGATGGGACATATTGGGCGGGGCAGGAAGTGTTTGGAATTGATGGAATGTTTGACAGGCTGTTACTCTGATGTTGGTTTAATAACCGAAGAAATGTTTTAAATTATATAACACCTAGTTGTTGAAATGTCATGTATTTAGTTTGGAAAAAGTTTATCTACATTAAAGGGTAATGTAAAGCATGGTTACATGTGTGAAATATACGCTTCCGAATCACAATTATTATTATAATTGTTTTAAATAAATGAGGGGTGTTATAAGTTGGTATCAGAGCATAGGTTTGGGTGAATTGGACATTGGTAATGTTCAATCCCAAATCTATCGTTGTGTTAAGTCAAACATTCCAATGAGTGTGGGATTAGTTATGGTATGAAAATTAGTTAGTGTGATATGTACTAACGCTTAACAACTTGTGAGATTGTTGTTTTGAATACAGAGACGGTAACACATGAGTACTGACTGGTACTCTCGGCAATTCGGCTATATCAGGTAATCCTCGATAAGCTTACTTGGATTTACCTTAATTGGAATTGCTTGCTTTACAATGATGATTAGTAGTAAAGTGATTGAGTCAGACTGATATGATTCCCCAGTTATGAGTCATTGGTGATTATTACTTGTTAATGTGATGCTAGGAATATTAGTTGAGATGTTTAGCATCATGAGTAGTTCAAAATGAACTAGAAATGGATTGTGTAGACACATTGTTGAATGAAGTGTAACAGTTGCATTATTTGGATTAAAGTGTGTCTACGATAGGAAAATAAAGTATAAATCATTGTGTGATTATGATTTGATAAATGCAAGGTGATTATAAATCCTTGTCAAGGCATTATGTGATAGTTGTCTGAAGTATAGTTGCTCCTTCGGGAGAATACTTGAAAATGTGGCTAAATGCTTATGTGTTGTGCCTTGATCATGATTGCGGTTGAATTATGATCTAGGTGTTAAAAGTGGTAAAATTGAAAGCCAAAGTGGTCGACGAGTCTTTATATGCGTTGACAAGTTTGTGAAAGGTCAAGGTTGAAAATTTGTTGTAATTGGCCTAAACATAATGAATTTTATGTGAAATTGGTGTTTTGATGGTATAATATGACACCAATAGTGATACTGGGTTAGTTTGACTTATAATAGTCAACGTAATGTGAAATGGATAATGGAATAGTAATCGTATGGGTTGAAACCCAAATGAGTTGTTAAAGTGCCCAAATGGGTCACTTGTTGGTTATATGGTTAAAACAAGTAGTGAATTGAGTATAACGAATGTCAAAGTGACTTTAAGTCATAAATATAGTAGCAAAATGTGTTGAAAGTATTGTGGTAGTCAAAATGGTTGAAATTGGTAAAAGTGCCCATTTGGACCCTTAAACGGGTCGACTAGTTAAAACATGATAGAACAAGTATATGAGGGTGATGAAAGTGCCCACACGTCACAAATATATGTATAAGCATGTTGGCAAAGGGTTGAAACCAGAAACCTAGCCATTTGGAATATGGCGTGTCAACGAAAATGGTTAAAAATGGACTAAAATGAGTCGTACGTCCGTTTTCTCGATAAATGTGAATTTTGAAAAAGTGGAAAAATAGAAAGTTGCATTTTGATCATATGAACGTGCCTGCAAAATTTCAGACCTTAATTCTTTACGGTTTAAGAGATACGCGCGTTTGAATTTCGGAAAATTGCATTAAAGTTGCAGGTCTGAAAAATGCATATGAACGCGATCCTGGCATGGGATCCGGATCGCGTTAGCATGTTGAAATTGGTTACAGAACGTTTTATGCTGGGGAACGCGATCCAGCCATCTTGACCCGGATCGCGTTTGCAAGACTAAATCTGACATTTTTTTGCAAATTCCAAAAGTGCATAAGACTTTAGTAGTGTTTTTAGCGACGGAAAATTTGACAAATTTTCTTTGAACTCGGATTGGGCTGAAATTTACACGGTCACTCGAAAATGGTCCAATGATCAAAGCTAAGTCCTTAGCCTAGGCGGTTTTTGGCCATTCGGGGTCGTTTGGGGCCCGAAAATGGCATTTTACTGTTTTTCGGACTTTTGACTTACGTTTTGTATTGGGCTTTTGTTTCTTTGAGCCCAGGGAGCATTCTTGTGTATATGTGCAATACTAAAATGTGTTTTAAGATGTCCACATATGTTATTATGTATGAGTTATTCTCAGGCGGTTTATTTAACTGCAAATTATGTTATTAACTGGTATGATTGATTGTTGCTAACTAGGGTTACTAAACATTGAGTATGGGATTATGTGGATCATATATATGAATTAGTTGAAACATGATAAAGTATTTGAATCATGTAGAGTAATAGAAAGTGTGGAATTGAGCATTTTAAGAATGTGCAAAATAAATATATGAGCTCATATTTATGTGATAGTTAAACATGAAATGCTCAATTGTAATTCAATTAAAGGTGTCTAAATTGATGAATATGTGTTGAATGTTGCACATAGTGTTGACAAAGCGTTTAGTACTAAATGTACTGTAAGTGTTAAATGATGCTGATAGATGTAATTGTTGGATATTACATCTATGTTAAAAAGATATAACTAGTAATTGATATTGAATCGGGTAACAAAAGTGTTGATTGATGTAATTGTGTTGGACATTACATCTGTGCTAATAAAATAGTGAAAAAGAGTTATAATTACCTGATTATGTGATTAATTGTTCATTTAAAGTGATAAGTTGAAAATAATAGCAAATTAATACTTGGTTGTATGTCTGTTGTTAAGGTGTTGTATAAGTGTGTAAATTTGAATATCACATTTGTGAGACATGTGAGAGTAAAAGAGTAATAACTTTGAAGATGGATGGTATGAGGTTGCCTGAGAATGAAGTGTGACTGACATAATATGACGACGTCTGGCCAACGTATTTATATTATGCCATTTCACATGGAGTTGTTGAGGTTACTAAGTACCAGATAAAGTTAATGTGATTTAAAATAACAGGTAAGATATGTTGACCTGTAATTGAGAAATAGTCAATGAATGATTGACTGAAATGAAAGAGTAGTACACCATAAATTGTTGTTAATGTGGTACCTATGGTACAAGTGATGTGTTAATTAAAAGATGATTTAAGCAAAGTAGAGGTCAGTTGATTGCGAATAATATTGTGTTGATATTGTTGAATAGATGACTAATGACAGCACCTTGTGTTGTTGAAATACCTATGCTGATGGCGCATGGTATTAACAGGTGTTGATTTAGCGTCCGAGTTGATGTGAAAGGATGCTAATTGATTATGTGATAATGGTATTACCATAGAATTGGACCTCTACATAAGGCTTAATGGTTATTCCTATGTGTTGATGGTTATATGAATTGGATTCTTTTAGAGAAAAGAGTTTCATATAACCTAAGTAAAGTGATGATAAACTAGTTGTAACGTTGGAAATTCTAGCAAATTGTTAGCTAAATTGCTAGTGGTGAAGTAAGTTAAACCTTTATGGTTAAGGTACATGTTGTGGTATTCAGTACCACTTGTTATTGTTGTTGTTGTGATAAAGATGAAAGTGGATTATATGTTTAAATAGTTGACATGGCTAAGTATGAATGGTCATGTAAGTGGTTATTTAAACTTATTTGAGATACGATATATGCACAGTATGTGTGTAGGGGGGAAGGATAGAAACATGTACATTTGGATAGGTGAATGTGGAAAGAATTGAAAACGTGTATCTATATTTATAAGTTGTTCACGGGAGTAACATTTGATGTGTGTATTTGTGATTAAATAGTTGAAGATGCAACTTATATGATGAATATTGCATCTTGTATTAGCAAATTAAATTGAGTACAAAGCATAACTTATGTGTTTGTGTGAATTTAATTGAGATATACACTGGTGGTGTGTAGGTTGATAAGATGTATACACATTTAGTGTATGAGTGGTTAAATATATGTAAGTACATTTTGGTAGTGGTGTGACTAAAGTTATGCATAAGGATGATATGCATAAGTGAAATAAATTATAACCACATCTTGTGTGCATATAGTAATGAATAATTATGTGGTTAGAAAAGTATGAAAAGTATAGTATTAGTGAAATGAAATGTGTGACTCTATTTCACTTGATTGGATAAGTGTGATCAGATTTCGAGGACGAAATCTCTTTAAGGGGGGGAGAATTGTAACACCCAGTCTTCGGACCTAGTAGTATTATAATATTTTCTGACTGTGAACTGTTATTAATGTGTCAGAAAATGGTTTCCTTTGTTATTTGAAAATAAATGAGGAAAAGAGTCGAATAATTTATTGTGACTAATAAATTATTGATTGTTTTAAATTAATTCAGTTGACGGTAAAATAAAATAATGTTTCCCCACAAATGGTTTTTAAGTTCCAGGCAATGATAAGTACGGGGAATGAAAATTTACCAATTATATGATAGACTCATATGTTTGAGTCGGTTTATTAACTTCCTCATATATCTATATGCATACGTACGTATGAACATACATACACACATATATCCCTAAATTGATTCATGAAATCAATTCTTAACATCAAATTGAAGCTCCTGAACTCGAATTTAAGCTTAAAAAACGTGGATTAAGCATCTCTTGATCATCCTAATCATGTTGTAAGTCTCAATTCTTGATTCTCATATAAACCTAGAAATGGGTTTTTGAGTATTTGATTGAATTAGTTTGATTTACTTGAAATTGAAGGTTATAATGCTTGTATAATTGATAGTTGATGCTTAAATGAGGATCATAACCTAAACCCTAGTTTAAAAATGAAGAATATGATGTATGATCATATAGATAGTTAAGGGTTTAGTTAAGTATTCATAAATCAAAGCTTGTAATCATGTTAGAATGGTTATTTGATACTTGAATGGTGATTATAAGCTAAGCTCTAACTTAGAATTGATGAATTATTGATGTTAGAGACTAATAATCTTGTTAATGATTGCATTATATTAATTAACAATGATTAAGATGAATGAAGGTGATAAAATGATTATAAGTTGATAATTGATTGTGAATTGTGGTGATTAAAAGTGAGTATTTATAATCATAGAATGAATTATGTTAAATGATTATAAGAAAATGATAACTTATTTGATTTAAAGTTGAAAAGTGATTATCATGATAATTAATCATGATTAAGTGATAAATCAAGAAAGTTAACATTGGAGTTAAATATCATGTTGTAATGACTAAACATGTTGTTGACAATCATGACATGAATCCATGTAAGTATGGATTGAATATAGATGATTGTGATGATTGTATAAATTCATATGAATCAAGTAGTTTGGAATGGTTTGTGTAAATCTATTTGAGTGATGTTATATCAATATTGAGACAAGTTATTAACTTGTGTGGTTCTGATGTGTTTTCAGATAAACAGAAGGCTCAGTGACATTAGACTACTGAGTGGACGACTGAGGTAGTAGGTGAGTGGATCTGTAACCTCAGTGTGATTTAGTTGTAATGATTTGGTTACAACAAGTAATTATAGTATTACTTTGATATAATGTTTTCGTTTGAGATAACTCGCCATGTTAGTTTGGTTGTTTGCTTACTTAGCTGTTTGAGCTAGTATGTAAGATTCTGAGGTCAACTTGAAATGATGGTTGGACTTGGTTGTTATTATAGACGACAGGAAATCTTGGAACTTGAAATGTTGGTTCAAAGATTTAGGTCGTGTGTGATTAGCAACAGGTTATCGGTAATTCTGTATAGGCCAATACAGATGATTGATAAGTGTTCTTTGAGTACCAAACCGGTATAAAGGTATCTCAAGAACCACCGATCCTTATGATGATTGATTGATTGTTTATTGTTATTTGATGTAAACAGATTGTTGTGCTAAGTTGGACTGTAGATTATAGTTTCATTCACTTAGCGTTATGCTAACCCCACCACAGTTCTTCCTGCAGGTTATAAGTGATGGGACATATTGGGCGGGGCAGGAAGTGTTTGGAATTGATGGAATGTTTGACAGGCTGTTACTCTGATGTTGGTTTAATAACCGAAGAAATGTTTTAAATTATATAACACCTAGTTGTTGAAATGTCATGTATTTAGTTTGGAAAAAGTTTATCTACATTAAAGGGTAATGTAAAGCATGGTTACATGTGTGAAATATACGCTTCCGAATCACAATTATTATTATAATTGTTTTAAATAAATGAGGGGTGTTATAAATCGTCTTAGTGTTAATCCCAATCATTCAAATGTTCTTAGAGGGTTGACGCCTTAACCTATATATATTGTAAGCACCTTATCTAGTGTCTGGTTGGTTCAGTGAGCAACTATGGTTGATATATCGACACACGTTACGATAATATAAAATAACAATAGTAAGTTCAATACCGTAAATATTCATTGTCTATTAAATATATTACCGAGTTCATTACCGTTAACGTTCCTTTTTCTTTCAAATACGTACTTAGCTCGTTCGTTATACAACTTTTGTATCTTCTAAAAGCTAGCCAATATACTCTAAAATGCCTTTGCCAAGCGTATGGTAAACATATCATAAACACCATCGCCAACATAAAGCGAGCTAATGCTAGACATAATGTAAATGCCTTGGTATTTCACGAACTTATAATAGCCTTTGAGGTAATGACGTTTCTTTTCTCGTTCGTTTCACAACTTTTGTATCCTCTAAAACTAGCCAAAATACTCGTAAATGTCTTCGCCAAGCTTATAGTAGACATATCGTAAACGCCATCGCCAACATAAAGCAAGCTTATGGTAGGCATAACCATACGTCTTAGCATTTCACGAACTTATAATAGTCTTTGAGGTAATGAGGTTTCTTTTACTATCAAATGTGTACTTACTTAACTTGATCTTTTCACGACTTTTGTATCCTCTAAAAGCTAGCCCATATACTCGTAAACGCCATCGTCAATCTTATGGTAGACATATTGTAAACGCCATCACCAACATAATGCTAGCTTATGGAAGACATAATATAGATGCTCTTTGAGGTATTTCACGAACGTATAATACTCTTTGAGGTAATGACGTTTCTTTTATTATCAAATATGTACTTATCGTAACTCATTCGTTTCCCAACTTTTATATCCTCTAAAGCTAGCCAATATACTCGTAAACGCCTTTGCCAAGCTTATGGTAGACATTTCGAAAACGCCATCGCCAACAAAAAGGTAACTTATAGTAGAGATAACGTAAACGCCTTAGTGTTTCACGAACTTAATTAATTTATCATTTGAAAGTTTAAGGGTTGAGGTTAATGCCCTAAACCCTAAATGATTAAAAAATAACGTAAATTCCTTACCCAACATAATAAAGCTAGCATACGGTACATAACATTAACTACTTAGAATTTAATGAAATATTTTTGAAGCCATAACAAAAAACAAATAATATTTAATTGCCTTTAGCGACGATTTTATCGTCGCTAAAGGTATGGCGGGAAACGAAATATTTTTTTTGAGCCAAAACAAAAGAGAATAAATTCTTATTTTCCTTTAGCGACGATAAAATCGTCGCTAAAGGGTTGGCGGGAAAATTAATTTTATTTTTGCCGAAAATAAAAAAGGAAAATAAATTTAAAATGCTTTAGCGACGATATTATCGTCGCTAAAAGGTTTGGTCAAAATGTTGGCCTGGTTTTGGTCAAAAAGTTATCGGTTTTGTCTTTTAGTGGGTTTTAGCGACGATATTTGTGCCGTCGCTAGAACTTTCATCGCTAAAACTCCAGATTCTTGTAGTGCCGTTGATCCATACACGACGCCACCACAACGCCGGCCGAGAACGCCCGATTAGTGGCGTTATGGCGTTCTGAAGCCTGAGAACGCGAGCCACATGGGAGCGTTACGTATGGTCTTATCGGTTTCTTCTCAAGATTTCATATATTCATGAATCAAAGTCTTCTTCATTGTTCTAAAGCCATCACTATTAGAGAGTAAGTTTCTAACTCAAGGCTTTTTTTTATTTATATTTCGTATAGTTTCTATTTTGTTTCAATGTTATATATGTGTGTGTGTTTGTGTGTGTGAAAACGTTTGATTTTGTTCCATACAAGCAAAAATACATTAGTTATGTTTTGAAAGCTTACGGCACTGAGGTGAGGTGCAAGAGAAATAATGGAAGTAGATGCTTCAACGTCCTTGATCTTTGGAAGCATACATAGGGAAATTTGAAGATGCTGGTACAATGTTCTTTAACTTTGCCCGCTAATTATTTTAGGAGGTATCTTTTTTAATCTTGTTGCTCTAAGAACAAAAAAAAACCTTTGCTAATTCACCTTATTTAGAGAAATAATATACGGAGTATAAGATTTACTTTTGTGGGGTTCTTTCTACCTTTGTTTTGGCGGCTTCTTTTTTTTTCAGCTCACGATGGCTAGAGCCTAGAAGCCTAGAAGGTACAAGATGGTTGTTGATTGTTGGCGATGAATGCATCAAAGTTTTACTTTATATATGTCTTGGTAATGGTAATTTGGTAGAATATTGTCAGTAATTAGATCAAAAACATTTCGGTTTGTAATTGAACTACATGTAAGTAGTACATATATACGAGAAGCACCATATAAGTTTGGTGTCCGTAATTTGTATATTGGATTCTTAGTCAATAGTATATAACTACATAGAAGGCGTTCTGTGTGTAAATTAATTAGACTAATGTTAAACTACAAATTTCTTAGGAAAATGACATAAATGTTTTTCAATTTTTGTCTGTAATTATGTAAAAAAAAGTTGTGAACTGGATATGTACTGTGAAACTCTAGCATGGTTACTTGTCAAAATCCAAAATGTATATACATACATACTAATTCGATGATATGTAAGTTGTATACGCTACATTGCCAACTATACATTAGCATTCTTAAATTAATAACTATTTTTTCTTTTATACGGAGTATTATGCTAGATTTTAAACTTTTAATAATGAATATTGATATGATATATTATGTGGTGAAAGTAGACATTGTTTCATGTATCTTTAAGCACAGGGTGTGGTAAACAATGTTCTGGGCAGTGTTCTGGAGAATGTTGAAAGTGAGGATTCCGGGGTGTGGGAAAAAGTGGGGAACGTCGGCGGATATCTGCGTTCGTAGGAGGACGGCGGCGGAAAAAAACTTCAAGAACGCCGGCGAGAACGCCGGCCCGGTCTGGCAGAACGCCGGCGCACGGCGTTCTCGCCTATAAACGCCGACGAGAACTTAAGCATACCGAGTGCTCTAACTACAACTCTCAAAAGAAACTGTAAGTACACCAAAAGGCAAAAGTAAATCATACTCCGTATACTTTATGAAGTAGGTTAGGGTTGCTAGATTTTGTTCAGTACAAAGAAGATTTGACAAGATAGAAGGGTATGGTCTACATGTTTTTTGAATGTGATATATAGCCAATATAGGAAGTAAGGTTGCTACGAAGTACAAACTATATACTCCGTCAAATTGCCAACTATATACCGTATATAATTACTACTCCCTCCCCTCCGTTCCGGAATAAGTGTCCTGTTTCAGATTTTGAAGTCTTTCCTTTTCAACTGGGACGGAGGGAGTATATGAAGAACATTTTACTCGGTAATGAATTAAGGAAAATGATTGGTAAGACTAAATTGTTAGGATTAAGGGTGTGTTTGGCAAAATCAGCTGGAGATTTAGCTGGAGCTGGAGATGGAGCTGAGGATGGAAGCTAGAAGCTGGAGCTGAAGCTTTTATTTGGGGCTGGAGATGGAGCTTTTATTTTATAATGAGTGTTTGACATAGTAGATAGGGCTGGAGCTTATTACGTAAAATGACAAAAAAAGACATGATATTGTATAAAACCAAAAATTTTAATAATTATAAAAGGGGTAATATAGTAATTTAATATTAAGGGGATGGAGATTCTATAATAAGCTACTTTGAATAGATGCTATTTGAGGGGATTAATTTTTATAGAATCCCTATTCCATTATTTATGCTAAACAAGGATTGTTATGTGACACCCGGTCAAAATAACCCAAAATTAGCTCCTAATTTAAACTTTTAAAACACGTAATTACATACGTGTCAATACTCAAGTACACAAGTATTATATATAGGTATATATATAAACCCGAAACGATTATATAATAAACACACGTACACGAATCTGGTAGAACGCAGAAACCCAAATTAAGATTTGGTGAAAAACATTTTCAAACAAAGTATTATTATTGATAATAATAATAACGTACTCAGAAAATTATTTAAATACATTTTAGATACAGAAAACTATCCGTGTATTTCGAGTTAAACTAAGATATATTTTTATATCTCATTGGAAGTATTTTTATAAAATATTTCAATTGTTAACACATCCGAAATAATATTTAGAAAATTTTCATTTTTAAATATTATACTACATTACGATCGGGTACGCAAACACGGGGCGAAATATACCACCAACCTTCAATAATTGAGGCCGGTATATACAACCGACCTCAATAATGCAAATAACATACGCACACATTTGATCTCTTCCTCTGCTCTCTCTCGTTCCAATTCAAACAACAACAACAAAAACATTAACAAGATCAAAATCATCAGCAACATCATAATCATCTTCATCTTGATCATCTTCATCATCATCGGATCATCCTCATCATCGTCCTCTCGGTTTCCAAATTTTACTACGTAAGAACACTTATTAATTCTCGTTAATTTCATGTTTTTAATACATTATATAACATGTAGTAACATTCTATATGTGCGGAAATTGGTTAAAACTAGGTTAGAAACCGTTTTGTTGATGATCTGCACGAACAGGGGCTGGATTCCCCAGGGATCCGGCGGATTCCCAAGGGATCCGGCGGATCAAGCGGATTCCCAAGGGATCCGGCGGATTCCCAAGGGATCCGGCGGATCATGTGGATTCCCAAGGGATCCGGCGGATCATGTGGATTCCCAAGGGATCCGGCGGATTCCCAAGGGATCCGACGGATCCAAGCCAAACCAAAACACATTTTTCACCAAGTATTGATCTTATACACTTACGGATAAATTGTAAACAATACAATGATAAAATATACGAAATACAATTATACAAAGTATATTTTCTTGGAACAATTGAAATTATATTTTTCAAATATAATTGTAACCCGATACCAACGGGCCGTGCACTTTTACAAACTACAAACTTAATTGGATTTCAAACGCGTAAACATAAACACTCGACAAATACGTTGAACATAATCAATTAAGTGAACAAATATACGAATCATTACGCGTACACTTACAAACATACAATCTTGCGTGTTTAGGACGTTAGGAGATTACTGCTGGAATACGTACGCACATTAGGATTGCTGGCTCTACAGGTGAGTCTCATGGCCCCTTTTCACTGTTTTACTTTGGGGGAGATGCATTACTTGCTTTACTCGAACACATGTATTTACACACTTGATTACAAACTGATTTACTGGTATATCGATTGCATGAGATTACTTAATCCAATGAAGTCCCTTTAATCATAGTCGTCAGTTATGGTCTTAAGCGCGAGTACTAGTAAATGGATCCATTAGGACTGACAATCCTCACCCAGGGTAGCACGCACTACCCCGAACATACAGGTATAAATGGGTGTTTCTTACTCGTTACATATGAATGTTCTGGATTAGCATTCACGAGGGCAAAATCACTGATTGTTAAGCTTCGACTATGGTGCTCATGGCAATATATACGGAAACTATTGCGACTGTGCAATATTTACTCAATGATTTTACAAGCTGATGTGTTCAAACTGTACTTATTATACACCTGTGAGATTCACTAACCTTTTGGTTGACCTGTTTTAGTAATGCATTCTCAGGTACACAGCAACAGTAGGGTTGATCAGTACGGATGGCCCAGCAGGATATGCTTTAGTAGCTCGAGTCGCATGCAATTACACATATGAAGATTTTACTTGCATTATCTTTTGTATAATGATTATGTACTTAAAATCTAACAAAACAAGTTGCGAACTCATCAATGATGTATTACTTTTGAAAACTTATGTATTAATGTAACATCTTCTACAACGTCTCATTTAGAGTCGTTTGCTTGTACTTTGGGTTTGATTATTGATTAGTCACGCCCCAAAACAGTCGCTTCCGCAAAGCATGAAATTGGGGGTGTGACAGATTGGTATCAGAGCCTAAGGTTATAGCGAACTAGGTTGCATTTAGTGGGCCTAAACTATGACCGTTAGGCAGTATTCCTCATTAGATATAACTGGTTCAGGAATTTCATCATACAAGTTTAATTTAACATAGCCTGATCAACTATGTACAATTAAATGAAGATGATGTAAGATCTGAAAGGGGTTATGTTGAACAGGAATGCACTAGTTGACTCTGACCACGAGAGAACCGTGACTTGTACTTGTTCTATGTTAGACACAACTAAGTGGATAATAAATATATATAGGTTACACCTATATAATTAGGCTTATTAAGATCCTCCGGTATTTGGTAACACACTTTCGAATAGGCCTGTGGTAAGTTGATCGAGTCAGGACAAATAGTACCTGGATGTGCTCTGATAGAGAGGGTCATCTCTTCGAAATAGACTTACCCTAGGTAGAGATTAAGAACTTCGACACCTTACTCTGCACAAACTGGTCAACAGAGGACCATTCTTCACTCACCTATCAGTTTAATCGTTCGAATCCAGTATTTCTCTAAGTACAAATCTTTTCCTACCTCCTTATCACATTCCGCAAAACTACTGATATCTGTTCGGATGTAATATCCTTTTTTCCTTTTGAAAACCTTAATCCTAGTAATCATTTGAACTAGCAAGTTGGATGATTACAATCACTGTTATTCTACACTATTGATTGTCACTTGTGTTGTGATATATTACTGTTATATATGCAACTACGATGATCATATTCTTGTACGAAACTCTGACATGTCCCTTATCTTCATTGAAGGAACATGCCTCCACGACAAAAGTTCACTCAAGCTCAGGTCGATCGATTGGTTGCTGACGCAGTACTTGCCGAGCGACAACGATCTGAAAGTGCTGAAACACCACCAAATGCCCCTGTAGTGAAACCCTGCACCTACAAAGACTTCCTTAACTGCAATCCTTTGAGCTTCAAAGGCACAGAAGGTGCCATTGGGTTGTTGCGATGGATGGAGAAGACAGAGGCAGTCTTTCGCATCTGTAGTTGCCCTGAGAACTGTAAGGTCAAGTTCTCCACCTACACTTTCATGGATGATGCTCTGACATGGTGGAACACTTATGCTGACTCCATAGGCCAAGACATTGCTCTGGAAACTCCTTGGGATGAACTGAAGAAAATGCTCAAGGATGAGTATTGTCCCAGGGATGAAATTCAACAGCTTGAGGCGGAATTCTGGAATCTCTCCACTCAAGGGAACGACATTGCCAGCTACACCTCTCGATTCAATCAGTTGGCACACCTTTGCCCATCAATGGTCGATACAGAATCCAAGCGAATTGAGCGCTATCTTTGGGGACTTCCTCCACAAATTCAGGGAATGGTTACTTCGTCAAACTCTCCCACATTTCATGGTACAGTGCGTATGGCACACAAGCTGATGGCACAAATGGTTCGTCAAGGAACCGCTGGCAACAAAACTACTGTGAACAGCTCGGGAGATAACAAGAGGAAAGCTGATGGAAGCTCTGGAAGTCAGAGCCAAGCTAACAAGAAACCTGCAACTGTTCAGGCCAACACCTCTGAAACTGATGACAAGAAAGAGTATAAAGGAAGAAAGCCCTATTGCTCTAAGTGCAAGCTTCATCATGATGGTCTATGTCCTTGCACCAAATGCAAGCGATTTAGACATCTGACCAAGGACTGTAAAGAAACCACCACTGGTACCGACACCTCTGCACCCAAAACCTGCTATGAGTGCAATGGTACTGGGCATTTCAAGAGAGACTGTCCAAAACTGAAGGACAAAAACAACAACGCTGCTAAGGGCAGGTTCTATGTACTTAATGCTGAAGGTAAACACAAGAACCCTAGACTTATTGACTTACTCAACACGGGTACACTCACTCCCGGATAACCAAAACTGCATCTGTACTACTTACTTGAATAGGTTCTATTACTGCTTAGTACTTTATATGTTTCCTTAGATTCTAAGTACCAATAGAATAAGGAAATTGGTGAACCATTTCAGGTAGACAGTAAGAAACCGATGGAATCGGTAATACATACAAGTATGATTAGGCTATTATGGGATATTGGTATATATACATACATAGGCCTAGACTACGTACTACTCACTAGGCTATTATATACTGGATGTATAGGAATAGGCCTTTACTTGATGATACCTTTGAGACCGTCTACACCACTACAACAAACAAACATTCTTACTTCAACGTCCTTTGATAAGAAGATCGGGACTCTATTTTAAATTACTACTGTCTACTAAATTCTACGTTTACAACGTACTCCATTTTCAACAATTTCAATATGCTTTTACCCCGAACTTTTTCTTAGATTCTGTTTTTGAATAGATTTTGTTAAACAAGATTTCAAACTTTGCTACTGATAAGAATTTCAACCGAACTATTTATTGACTAGAGTTTTCGACAAACTTCAAAGTTTTCAATCGACTTTCACTGTCAAAATTTTCTGACAAATGTACTTTTACCGGATATATTGCAAAATTTCTTATGAAAATTTTTAGAGAAATTTTCAAGACTTCAAAACCGTTCAAACTTGCTTACTGTACACAACTTGATACAAAACTTCAAACCTTGAATGGTCAACAAAATTTCACAGTACACAATGACCTCCTTGCTGTTATAGGAGCAAAACCTGCCAGAATCTGGATAGGGATGCGATTATGGTAACTCGCTAGCAACCTATCTGCTTTCATACTACTTACTTGATAAACTTTACTTGCTACTTGATACTTGTTAGGTTTTCCCTAGATTCTAAGTACACTAAAGAGTTAGGGGAAAATAACAATTTAGATCTATAGTCTCTATATATGAAACTAGTTTTAGCACAAAGGTATAGAAATAACATATCCTACGATGTTGTACACCGGAAAACAAACCGGTTGACTTTTATATACTGGGTAACGTCCCGAGTAAAACAAATTTTTGGGTGACGACTCACATAAAACCGTATTTTGGGTAACATCCCACATAGACCTGAAATGTGCTAAACCACTTCGTTTCTGTATAAGATTGATAGAGTCTAAGGTGGACTACTAGTGCAAAAGTAGTTGTACTCTAGCAATTGGCTGAATGACTAACTTTGTCCTACCGACAAAACCCTCAAGGATTTACTGAATTACTTTAGGCTACTAGTACACATTGTAGCTACTCCCTAGTGATCGACTGGACTGATCATGTAGGCACAATAGTCAACACATCTTGAAGATTGACTTCGAATTCCTTAGTTGCCGGAAGGGCACTAGTTCAACAAGGGGAGATAGACAACTCTAGATAGGTGTTGTCAGACTTACATAGATAACACGCGAACTATAACTTGAATACAACGATAAATACTACGAACAAATTTCGGGACGAAATTCTCCTAACAAGGGGAGAATGTGACACCCGGTCAAAATAACCCAAAATTAGCTCCTAATTTAAACTTTTAAAACACGTAATTACATACGTGTCAATACTCAAGTACACAAGTATTATATATAGGTATATATATATAAACCCGAAACGATTATATAATAAACACACGTACACGAATCTGGTAGAACGCAGAAACCCAAATTAAGATTTGGTGAAAAACATTTTCAAACAAAGTATTATTATTGATAATAATAATAACGTACTCAGAAAATTATTTAAATACATTTTAGATACAGAAAACTATCCGTGTATTTCGAGTTAAACTAAGATATATTTTTATATCTCATTGGAAGTATTTTTATAAAATATTTCAATTGTTAACACATCCGAAATAATATTTAGAAAATTTTCATTTTTAAATATTATACTACATTACGATCGGGTACGCAAACACGGGGCGAAATATACCACCAACCTTCAATAATTGAGGCCGATATATACAACCGACCTCAATAATGCAAATAACATACGCACACATTTGATCTCTTCCTCTGCTCTCTCTCGTTCCAATTCAAACAACAACAACAAAAACATTAACAAGATCAAAATCATCAGCAACATCATAATCATCTTCATCTTGATCATCTTCATCATCATCGGATCATCCTCATCATCGTCCTCTCGGTTTCCAAATTTTACTACGTAAGAACACTTATTAATTCTCGTTAATTTCATGTTTTTAATACATTATATAACATGTAGTAACATTCTATATGTGCGGAAATTGGTTAAAACTAGGTTAGAAACCGTTTTGTTGATGATCTGCACGAACAGGGGCTGGATTCCCCAGGGATCCGGCGGATTCCCAAGGGATCCGGCGGATCAAGCGGATTCCCAAGGGATCCGGCGGATTCCCAAGGGATCCGGCGGATCATGTGGATTCCCAAGGGATCCGGCGGATCATGTGGATTCCCAAGGGATCCGGCGGATTCCCAAGGGATCCGGCGGATCCAAGCCAAACCAAAACACATTTTTCACCAAGTATTGATCTTATACACTTACGGATAAATTGTAAACAATACAATGATAAAATATACGAAATACAATTATACAAAGTATATTTTCTTGGAACAATTGAAATTATATTTTTCAAATATAATTGTAACCCGATACCAACGGGCCGTGCACTTTTACAAACTACAAACTTAATTGGATTTCAAACGCGTAAACATAAACACTCGACAAATACGTTGAACATAATCAATTAAGTGAACAAATATACGAATCATTACGCGTACACTTACAAACATACAATCTTGCGTGTTTAGGACGTTAGGAGATTACTGTTGGAATACGTACGCACATTAGGATTGCTGGCTCTACAGGTGAGTCTCATGGCCCCTTTTCACTGTTTTACTTTGGGGGAGATGCATTACTTGCTTTACTCGAACACATGTATTTACACACTTGATTACAAACTGATTTACTGGTATATCGATTGCATGAGATTACTTAATCCAATGAAGTCCCTTTAATCATAGTCGTCAGTTATGGTCTTAAGCGCGAGTACTAGTAAATGGATCCATTAGGACTGACAATCCTCACCCAGGGTAGCACGCACTACCCCGAACATACAGGTATAAATGGGTGTTTCTTACTCGTTACATATGAATGTTCTGGATTAGCATTCACGAGGGCAAAATCACTGATTGTTAAGCTTCGACTATGGTGCTCATGGCAATATATACGGAAACTATTGCGACTGTGCAATATTTACTCAATGATTTTACAAGCTGATGTGTTCAAACTGTACTTATTATACACCTGTGAGATTCACCAACCTTTTGGTTGACCTGTTTTAGTAATGCATTCTCAGGTACACAGCAACAGTAGGGTTGATCAGTACGGATGGCCCAGCAGGATATGCTTTAGTAGCTCGAGTCGCATGCAATTACACATATGAAGATTTTACTTGCATTATCTTTTGTATAATGATTATGTACTTAAAATCTAACAAAACAAGTTGCGAACTCATCAATGATGTATTACTTTTGAAAACTTATGTATTAATGTAACATCTACTACAACGTCTCATTTAGAGTCGTTTGCTTGTACTTTGGGTTTGATTATTGATTAGTCACGCCCCAAAACAGTCGCTTCCGCAAAGCATGAAATTGGGGGTGTGACATGTTATTTTCTAAGAGATGGAGATTATAAAAATGAGAGTCTCAATCTACTAGAATCCCCAATAATCCCTTAGAATGTGGTTGCCAAACACACCCATATAGATCTAAATAAGTAATTGATTAGTTTGAAAAATTGATTGGATGATATTAAGAGAAAGAAAAAATTCAACCAATCAAAAATTAAGTTTACTTTTAGAGCTTTAAGTATATATAAGTAAGCCTATTTAGCATTACTCATGAATTAATATTGACGTTGTTAGCGAAGGTAATAGAGAAAAGTATTTTCCAATCTTAAAATTGAACTTTATGTATACATACGTATCAAACATTATGTAATTTGGTTAGGCATTGATATTTAGAAATAAACAAGAAGTTAAAAAAATAGGTTACTTACAAACTTACAAATGGAGGAAACATGATGAACTACCAACGAAGAAGAATTGTTATGTTATTTCTTCATAGAAAAAGTTACTTCGGTATGTACATGTACAGATGTACTATAGAATACGGAGTACTTGAAAATAGAGGGTACATACTACAGTACATATATAGGTCCCTATTGCTTGACCTACTACAGGAGGAGGGTATGGCATTGAAAAAAAAGCTTTTTTAATATCATTTCTTTAAGGCGGGTGATAAATACAACACATATTTTTTTTTCATAAACCAACTTATATGCACATTGAAATAGTACAATACAATACTCTAATGCATATATTTGTTGTATGTATCAAAAAGTATATTGTATTTATCAACACCCTTTCTTTTAAAAAACATCACACACACAACTTAAGCCTAGATTTTCACACAGATTTCGAAATTTCACGAACTTTTAGCCTAAAAAAATTCCAGTACTACTATGACAAAAACTTTTCAAAAACCTTTTTACTTACAAAAGTTTTTAGAAAAGCTTAAACGATATGCTCTTGCACATTCTTGTTACATTGGGTTGAATATATTGATTGATTTCTGCAATAATTTGTGTCTCCTATCAATATTCAAGTTATATGTTTCTATAGGGTTGACAATCTTCAACACGACCCGAAACAGACACGAAACCGATTCGAAAAAATTAAAATTAGTTCGAGGTTTTTTAACCCACGAACTTGTCAACCCGAAACCCGCCAACCAGACTATTTTTTGGGTCGGATTTGGGTCACCTAAAGAGTTTCTGGGTTGACCCGACAACCCGAATAAATTTTAAATATAGTTAGAATTTTAGATGTATTATTTTGATATAATAATCAGACGTATTTAATTGTGTTTTAGTATTAAATTGGGATGAACGTAATAGGTGATGAGTTTTCTGAATTTTATAAACAATTTTATGCTTATTAATGTGATCTATTTGATTCGAAATTGATCCATTAACAAAAACTGACATGAAAACATATTGATCTCACTAGATAAATGGGTAATCTAGGTCGGGTCAGGGTTGGGTTAAAATACTCAACCCAATTATAAAATCAGGTTTGGTTTTGGTCGACTAATCCTGACCTACAAACTTGATAACTCGAGCAGGTCAACTCGACACAATTCAAATTGTCACCCCTATCTAGCAGTACGTATCAATATCAATAAATGTCGTGTAGCACAGCCTCATAAACCACCTAGTACCAATATTATGTAAAGAAGCCATTCTTTACTGTTAAGCCTTCAAAAAATGACAACTCAGCAAACAATAGTCAGCAACTATCCACAACATGCTTCTCTTTAGTTTTGGTACATAGCAGACCACCTCCCCCATTCCATTTCATTTCTTCCGTACTCATTTTCTTCCTCAAAAACTATTCTCTCTCTCTATTTTGATACATTTACCAAGTCCTTCTCAAGATTTTACAAAGTTATGGATTAAAGTCTTCTTTATTGTTACCAAGGCATCATCACTCTAACTCTGTAAGAGTAAGTTTCTAACACAAACCTTTTTTTATATATATCTTTTGTATAGTTTCTATTTTGTTTCATTGGTATTCATTATGGGACTATGAACTACTACAGAAACAGGCAACAGCGACAGAATTTTGCGACGATAATAAAATCGTGGCGAATTTATTGCATTTGCGACGCATTTGCCACCGCTTTGTGACGATATATTCGGAAAACGAAAGTCAAAGGTTTGACTAAATTTTGACACATATTAGTGACAAATTTACGACGGCACATCAAAAGTCAAATGTTTGACCAAATTTTGCGACAAATTAGTGTCAAACTTGCGACTACAAGTCGGAATTCAAATATTTGACTAAGTTATCAAATATTTGACTAAGTATTGCGACGGATTAGTGTCAAACTTATATCATAATTTAAATGGTTCATCTAATTTTCAAATATTTGACTATGTTTTGTGTGTCAAATTTGCAACGACTAAAAAACATAAATAATAACTTGCAAATATTAAAATCTACAATGATAATATTCGTAGCGGATCGGTGGCAAAATTGAACTGAAAATATGAATATATCAAATAATAATAAAGGGAATCCGCCACAAACTGGTTGCAAAATTTTATCGTCAAAAATAAAATAAACAAAATAATTAAGTTGTTGCAAATCCATTACAAAAATTTAGAGTTGCTACGGATTTGCTACCGATATTTTTTCCGTTTTGCGTTTACTTGATATACAAGCACAATTATATAAATAGGAGTATCAACTTTGTCTTTATATGACTATAACATATCAAAGACACAATATTCGTATGTGTTAATATATTTGTTGTTAGTATGCATAAACTACAAATAGATACATATATGCTTCTTATATATCGAACTTGACATACACACATACTTATATATGAATATGTTTATTCATTAACTTTTAATTTTTTTAAGTACTTACTGAACCATATTGTAATATGTACAAATATACATGTGTATATTTTATTTAAGACTATTTTTTAAAAAAATAAAACAAATTAGGTTGTAGCAAATTCGTCACAAAATATTTAGAGTTGCTACGGATTTGCTACAGGTCTTTTTGCGTTTGCTTGTTTTTACAAGTACAATTACATACATAGGAGTATCAACTATGTCTTTATATGAATGTAACATATCAAAGACACAATATTTGTACATGTTAATATGTTTGTTCGTACGCACACCTAAACTACTACTAGATGGATATATACTTCTTACATGTCGAACTTGACATATACACATACTTATATATGAATATGTATATTCACTCACTTTTAATTTTTTTTAAGTACTTACGGAACCATATAGTAATATGTACAAACATACATGTGTGTATTTAATTTAAGACTATATTTTAAAAAAATAAAACAAATTGGGTTGTAGCAAATCCGTCACAAAATATTTAGAGTTGCTACGGATTTGCTACAGGTCTTTTTGCGTTTGCTTGTTTTTACAAGCACAATTACATACATAGGAGTATCAACTATGTCTTTATATGAATGTAACATATCAAAGACACAATATTTGTACATGTTAATATGTTTGTTCGTATGTACACCTAAACTACTACTAGATGGATATATACTTCTTATATGTCGAACTTGACATATACACATACTTATATATGAATATGTATATTCACTCGCTTTTAATTTTTTTTAAGTACTTACGGAACCATATAATAATATGTACAAACATACATGTGTGTTTTTTATTTAAAACTATTTTTTTAAAAAATAAACACAAATTAGGTTGTAGCAAATCTGTTACAAAATATTTAGAGTTGCTACGGATTTGCGACAGGTTTTTGACGTTTTGCGTTCGCTTGATTATACAAGTTACATACATATCAATATCAAAAATATCTTTACATGTGTGTAACATATCAAAGACACAATATTTGTACATGTTAATATGTTTGTTCATACGTATACCTAAACTACTACTAGATCGATATATACTTCTTATATGTCGAAGCTGACATACACACATACATTTAAGTTGTCGTTTAACGACTTTTAAAAATGCTGATATCAACAATAGATAACGGTCAATGCTTTATAAGCAAAAGTGAGATGTTTTATTTACTTTATAAGGTTATTTTCTTCCACCATCGTGTTGTATTTTATCTTTTTATAATTTCATAGAAAACCGATGGTTAACCGTTAACCGACCCATAGCCGCCAAATTAACCGATTAACCGATAGGCGGTTAACCGTTAACAGAAGGATTTGATTTCTCATTAACCGACATGGCGGTTATGGTTAATTTTTTTCTATTAACCGACTCATAACCGATCCATGCACACCCCTAATGAAAATATATTAGTTAGTTGTTACCACCGTATTATACGGGCAATATGCTAGTTTTATTTTAAATGTATTTGTAGTGTTTTCGATTCTATACTTGAATCTTTTTGTGAATTAAAATCCATTATGCCGCCCAATTTAGGCGCCATCTAAAATTTCAGACCTAATTTTTTTGAAACCCCATTCAATCAGCCTCCACTCAACTTTAGGTCTTCCATTTCATTTGAACACCCCCAGAGAGTTCGACGGGTGAAAGAGATTTACAAGGAGATTATTTTTAGGTTGATTTGACAACAACAACGATTCGTACTTCAATTTCACCAATGGCGAACAAGTCTCCGTAGACAGTCTAGATCCATACGGATTCGGTTCACATTCGATTCCAGATCCATCTTCTCAACCGATTTCAAACGGTGCAAATTAGGATTACGATGATGCGATGATGAAATCTTCAGATCTGATGGACCCGTGCTTCCACCGCTTACCAAAATGTGTGAAGAAGGATTGCTCATCGTGAATGGTAGAGGTTAGGTATTAATTCTTGAGATCTATTTCATTTTTTGTATTTTTATATATTGACTGATTAGTTGAAGTTCTTATATTAATTAAGTCGTTATTGATTTTCCTTGCCTTTTGAATTGACAATATTGGTCAAAGTGACTACTACTCCATATTAGTTCTTGAAAATGTTATAAGCACTACATTTTTTTAAAAAAAAAATTGTTAATCGTTTTGCCAATTTGATGCCAGTGTCTATTAATGTGAGTTGTTTACTTGTCCTTGAAGTTCTGTTAATATTCATTGTTTGCAAAACATTCATTTATTATTGTAACACCCCCAAATTTAATGATTTGCGGAAGCTTGATTTGGGTGTTACTAATCAATAACAAAGCACAAAGATATATAGTAAACGACTCTATATGCGTCGTTTTAACAAAATATATTGATAACTGAAATGTTTACAACATTTAAAGCTTTACATAGCTCGAGTTTAAATAAAATGAGATTTCAGTACATAAGTACTTGTACAAAATATACTAATGCAAGAAAATCTCAATCTTCTGTATGCTGACTCAAGCTAAGGTCCTGAAGCAGAAACATCCTACTGCTTGGTACCTGCGATATATGCTAAAAGGTCAGCTAGAAAGCTGGTGAGCTCACAGGTTTGAAATCAGTTAATATAGTATGAACCGCAAGATTTAAATAAGGAATTGCATCCAGCAATTAAATAATGAATTGCATCCAGCAATTAAATGATAGTCATCGTGTATACAGCCATGAGCACATAGTTGAGCTTAACTCGAGGGCCGGGTCCCCTATAGAGAATTCCGGGCGAGGTGCCTCCACGAATGCCTAATCAACATTTTTCTTCCCAAATATTAGTACGTTCGTTTACCCGGTTAGTGCTTGCTAACCCGAACGAGGAGGGTCAATCCTATATGGTACCATATACTAATATTCACGCTACAACGTATTAACAACTATGCTGACGGAGGACTTTAAATGATTAGTTTCGAAAAACTCATGTAGTATATGAAATGTTTGTACTTGCGTTCACATGTAAAAGTTGAGCAATATATCACACCCCTGAGTAAAACAGTAAAAGAGGGGCTATGAGACTCACCTGAGTCTAGCGAGTTTAACTTAATAAACTTGAGTTGATTAGCCGAGTATGAAGTCCAAAGACTTGTAACCTGAGGGTGTCCACGACACGCGATGGTTATAAACATGATTGGGTATCTCAAAAGATCACCCTTGTAGTTGTTCATTCAACTATAATGTCCAAATCTCCACTATTTGGTTGATACGTTTAAGTGTTTGAAAAGTGTACGGCCCGTTGGTGACGGATTTGTAATAATAATCTCAACTATTATTATTTTGATTTCGTGGCGTTTTACTTGAAAAATGTGTTTTGATTGTGTTTTAGAAGCCGTTACGGAATCTAAGTACGGGGGTCCGGGGGCAGCGCCCCTGGTAGCGGGGTCCAAGGGGCGGCAGCCCCTGGCGGGGTCCAAGGGGCAGAGCCCCTGGCTGGGGTCGAGCTGCCAGGTCAGCTTGGAAAATTTTTATTTCTACTATATTGCTTTGACGAAAAACGCATTTGGATCCGAATTTGGGTAAAATCGAGTGATAAATTTCGAGTCTCGACACTTAGTAAAAATCCGTGTTTTTGAGGTTCTGGTTTGTGCGACGTTGGGTGCGACGTTGGGTGCGACGTCGCAGATCCTGACTGCGACGTTGGGCACGGCGTCGCTATGTGCGACTTCCGCAACTTAATGCGACGTTGTACGTGGCGTCGCTATAGGCGACGTTGTTGATTTCAGCGACGTAAGGGTTTGCGTCGCTAAGTGCGACGTTCGCAAGTCAATGCGACGTAATAGGCTGCGTCGCTATAAGCGACGCTGAGAGATATTAGCGACGTTGCAGCTGACGTCGCAATTGGGCCAAGCCAAGTGCGACGTCGGGGTCTGTTACGATTTCGGTGGCCGGAAAAACGGCCGAGAGGCTTCCGTTTGGTCTAAATCTTTTACCCAACCCATTTTTGGACATAATAAGTTGATACAAACCATAAAAACGTAAAAATGAGTAAAAACGGAGAGTTTCGGGTTTTGTCGGAAACTTACAAATTGCCGAAATGAAAATCCGGAAAGATAGCGTTGTAGATCGTCGCGAGGTGGTCGTGAATCTCTAAAAATATTGGTGATCCGGTTGCGTTTCGTGGTGTTATTTTGCGATTTAGGTGGATGGTGGTGATTTTGAATAATAGAGAGAAAATAGGAGAGAGAGAGATAAGAAAGATGATGAAATGAAAAAGAAAAGTGGGAGGTGGGGGTTTATCCCCACTTTTCAGTTTCTCGCCCCGCGTTCCGCGTGGTGTTCGTTTGCTCCGTCGTTTAAACCTTAAATAATTATTTACATTTTAATTATGAGTTTTAAAATACGATTTATTACGCGATATATTGTTTAAATATTTTACAAATCAATTTATATTTGTGTTATAAAATGTAAGTTAGTTTGTTTTGCGCGTTTTACATTTTTAAATCATATAATTTTTGTTTGTATAATCCGAATGAATACGAAATATTATCTTAATAATATTCTTGATATAAAAGCGTTATTTAATAAAATTGGTCACCAACGCCCGTATTAAATTGAATCGAAATACATTCGATTTAAATTGCGTACGATTTAACCAAATCGCATTTTCGTATATATTCAACAATATATAATTCGATACATTAATTAGCCTAACACAGAACTAATTACATGTATTAACATCTTGTTAGGCACTAATTAGTAGTCCTAATTTGGCGGGTGTTACATTCTCCCCCTGTTAGAAGAATTTCGTCCCGAAATTTAATTCGAAGTCGTGTTTGATGTAGAATCAGTGAATAGTTGAGGATATTTGAGTCGCATTTGGTCTTCCCGTTCCCAGGTGAATTCCGGACCACGCCGCGAATTCCATCTGACCTTGACGATGGGAATACGACTTTGTTTCAGTTATTTGACCTCACGGTCCATAATTTCAGTGGGTTCCTCAACGAAATGAAGTTTATCGTCAACACGAATTTCATCTAGTGGAATAATAAGCGTCTCATCAGACAGACACTTCTTCAAATTTGAAATATGAAAAGTAGGGTGCACGCTGCTGAGTTCGGATGGCAGCTGCAATCGATAAGCTACGGGGCCAATCCGTTCGAGGATATCAAAAGGCCCGATGTACCTGGGATTTAACTTCCCACGTTTGCCAAAACGGATGACGCCTTTCCAAGGCGATACTTTCAAGAGTACTCGATCCCCAACTTGGAACTCGAGTGGTTTGCGTCTCACGTCAGCATAACTTTTCTGACGATCACGTGCGGCTTTGAGTCTGTTTTGGATTTCCAAAATTTTCTCAGTGGTGGCGTGTATGAGTTCAGGACCAGTGAGTTGACTTTTGTGGTCGGTAAAGATTGTGCACTTAGTGCCGTAGAGATAATGTCTCCAGATTTTGAGAGCAAAAACGACAGCTCCAAGTTCGAGATCATGAGTGGTGTAGTTCTTTTCGTGAATTTTCAGCTGTCGTGAGGCATAGGCAATGACTTTGTCTCGTTGCATCAGTACGCAACCGAGACCTTGGTGAGAAGCATCGCAGTTTACCACGAAGTCATCGGTGCCTTCGGGTAGTGATAGAATTGGAGCACTGCAAAGCTTTTGTTTTAATAATTGGAACGCTGACTCTTGTTTATCAGTCCAATCAAACTTCTTTTCCTTCTGAGTCAGTACCGTGAGTGGTTGAGCTATTTTGGAGAAATTCTCGATGAATCGCCGATAGTACCCAGCAAGACCCAAGAATTGACGTACTTCAGTTGCAGTGGTGGGTGCTTGCCAGTCTTTGATAGCCTCTATTTTTGATGGGTCAACGTGAATTCCCTGACTGTCGATCACGTGACCAAGGAATTGAACAGTTTGTATCCAGAACTCACACTTAGAGAATTTGGCATAAAGCTCCTCGTGTCTGAGTAGTTCAAGGATGGTTTTGAGGTGTTGCGCATGTTCTTGTTCGTTGCGCGAGTAAATGAGTATGTCATCGATGAAGACAATGACAAACTTGTCGAGGTAAGGTTTGCACACCCGGATCATGAGGTCCATAAATACAGCCGGTGCGTTGGTTAGACCGAAGGGCATCACTTGAAATTCGTAGTGCCCGTAACGAGTTCTGAAAGCAGTTTTTGGAATATCGGCGTCGCGAACTCGTAACTGGTGATAGCCTGATCGCAGGTCAATTTTTGAGTAGAAACTTGAACCCTGAAGTTGGTCGAATAATTCATCAATATGAGGAAGTGGATAACGGTTCTTGACGGTCAATTTGTTCAATTCTCGGTAGTCGATGCACATTCTGAATGAACCGTCCTTCTTTTTAACAAATAAGACCGGAGCTCCCCAAGGCGAAGAACTCGGCCTAATGAATCCTCTATCCAGAAGTTCCTGTAACTGAGAGGACAACTCCTGAAGTTCGGATGGGGCTAAACGGTACGGTGCACGGGCCACCGGTGCGGCACCCGGCACGAGATCAATTGAGAACTCAACCTGTCTAGGTGGAGGTAAACCAGGTAGTTCTTCCGGAAAGACTTCGGGAAAGTCTCTAACAATCGGCACATCCTCAAGTCACTTCTCCTCCGACTTCTTCTCTGTGATGTGTGCGAGTATTGCAGGGTAACCCGTTCTCAGAAATTTTCGGGTTTTTAAACAAGAGATGATATTGAGTCCCGTCCCACCGGTCTCCCCCTGTATGATCAAGGTTCCACCGGCGGTGAGTGGAATGCGGACGATCTTATCGTAACAAATGATTTCAGCTCGGTGTTTGGACAACCAGTCCATTCCAATGATAACGTCGAAACTTTCGATTTCAACGGGTACAAGATCGATTGAAAAGGTTTCATCAGCTAGGTTTAAAGTGCAATTAGGTATCACACTATCGGTTTCTATAAGTTCCCCATTTGCTAGCTCTACAGTGTACTTAACATCTAAGGCAACATGAGTGATGTCAAGTAGTGGGCAAAAGTAATCAGAGATAAAGCTTCTATCAGCACCAGTATCAAATAGAACAGAAGCATGTAAGTTGTTGAGGAGGAACATACCCGAGACCACATTCGGGTCTTGACGGGCGTCCCCAGATTTGATGACGAAGGCTCTGCTTCGGGTGTTGTTGTTGCTGCTGTTACGGTTGTTGTTGTTATTCTTCAGCTTGGGGCACGTGTCCCTGAAGTGCCCGGGTTTCCCACACTCAAAGCAGACTTTGGGTGGTCTGGTGTTGTTGTTGGAATTGTTGTTGGCAGGAGAATTGCAGTCTTTGGTGAGATGGCCGTACCTCTTGCAATTGTTGCAAAAGGGACCACAGGAACCTTCATGGTGGCGACTGCACTTGGAACAATAGGGTTTGTTCCCAGTGTAGCCCCGTGTGATGTCAGTGGTGGTGTTGTAGGCTTTGATGGTGTCGGGTTTCTTGTTTTGTTGGTTGGAGTGGTTGTTGTGGTAGTCAGACCACTTTCGTTTGTTGTTTTGAGAGGATGAAGTGGGTGGTTCAGAATCTTGGCTCATGGACATCAGGTCTTGGGCCAATAGAATTGCACCGTCAATGGTGGTTTGGTTGGAAGAGGTAACATTCCCCCGAACAGGCTCAGGAAGGCCAAGGATGTACTTCCTGATTTTATCAGGTTCTGTGCTTACCATGGCTGGGCGGAGGGCAGCGAGTTGCTGGAATCTGGTGGTATAACCATCGATATCACCACCCTGAACCTTTAGGTTCCAGAACTCCTCGTCCAGCTTTTGGAGTTTGGCGATTGAGCAGTATTTGGCAGTGAGTTTTGCTTTCAAGTCCTCCCAAGAGAGTTGGTAGGCAGTGTCAGCACCCACTGATTGGGTATATGAATTCCACCAAGAGTGGGCATCATCTTCAAGAGAGCAGGTGGCGAAGTTTACTTTGTCGTTCTCCGCGCAGTTGCTGACACGGAAAACAGTTTCCATCTTTTCGAACCATCTGATCAGTCTGATGGCTCCTTCAGAACCCTTGAAGCTTGAGGGTTTACAGCTCTGAAAGTCCTTGTAAGAACAAGGTTTAGCAGCAGGGGTTTCAGCGGCATCGCTGTTTCTGGTGGAGTTTTGTGGGGTATTCCGAGCCAAGGCTTCAGTAACAGCCTGGGTTATAAGCGATGTAAGCTAAGCGTCGGTGTATGGTCTTGACTTTGGCGGCATGATTCTTCAATAAAAGAAATGAAGATACATGAGATTTTGTAAGAAAAAAAATTGTATTTGTCTCAGATGTACATGTATAAAGGCGGTAATACATAACATCAATATGAAAAAAGAATTATGGCAATTGGTATAAGTAGAAACAACAAGGAACATTTGATAGATAATACGAGTTCAAAGGTTACATCCTACGGATGTATTACAAAAGGTGTCGGGAATTGTTACATCCGACTAATTATAGAGTAGCGCTTAGATAGTTACTAGATTACAGGATAGATTTCAAGACAAAGACTACACTAGTCTTAACGTAGATTAATTTGTTCCATCATAGTGACAAGATGGTCCACAGTGTTTGCAAGTCTGCTAGCTTGACGGGCGTTATCTTCTGCTAGTGCCAGTCGTTGTGTTAGTCCACGGGCATACTCTTCTGCTTCATGTGAACGCTGTTCACATTCTTCCATCCTTTGACGTAGAAGGGCATTTTCCACGCTTATTTCTATTACTTGGTTGCGAAGGACATCCATGTTGTTGTTTGTGGTTTCAAGGTCGTCGGAGACTTGTTCGATGCGTTCAAGGGATGTAAGTCTCCAGTTTTCGTTCGTTTCCTGCAGCACGACATCCATGGTGCGAAGTCGCTTCTCGTGTTGGTTCACCCTAGCGGCTAAGGCCGGCAAGGTGAAGTGAGTGGGGTACGGGCCAGCTCGAGGCAACCTGTTGTTCCTCCTTGCTACCCTTGGGTTCTGCAACCCGGATTGAGAGCGAGATGAGTTTGATGGTGTGTTTGCCATTTCTGAGATAAAGCGTTGAGGCCTATATTCATATAGTTCCTATATAATATAGCCTATTGAGTGTCTAGCATAAACATGTTTAAGTCTCAGTTCTCTCGAGGTCAGAGTCTTCTATTGTACCATGTTCAGCCATAACTACTTTCAGATCTTACATCATCTTTGCTTAATTGTACATAGTTGATCAGGCTATGTTAAATTAAACTCGTATGACGTAATTACTGAACCAGTTATACCTAATAAGGAATACCGCCTAATGGTCATAGTCTAGGCCCACTAAATGCAACCTAGTTAACTATAACCTTAGGCTCTGATACCAATCTGTAACACCCCCAAATTTAATGATTTGCGGAAGCTTGATTTGGGTGTTACTAATCAATAACAAAGCATAAAGATATATAGTAAACGACTCTATATGCGTCGTTTTAACAAAATATATTGATAACTGAAATGTTTACAACATTTAAAGCTTTACATAGCTCGAGTTTAAATAAAATGAGATTTCAGTACATAAGTACTTGTACAAAATATACTAATGCAAGAAAATCTCAATCTTCTGTATGCTGACTCGAGCTAAGGTCCTGAAGCAGAAACATCCTACTGCTTGGTACCTGCGATATATGCTAAAAGGTCAGCTAGAAAGCTGGTGAGCTCACAGGTTTGAAATCAGTTAATATAGTATGAACCGCAAGATTTAAATAAAGAATTGCATCCAGCAATTAAATAATGAATTGCATCCAGCAATTAAATGATAGTCATCGTGTATACAGCCATGAGCACATAGTTGAGCTTAACTCGAGGGCCGGGTCCCCTATAGAGAATTCCGGGCGAGGTGCCTCCACGAATGCCTAATCAACATTCGTCTTCCCAAATATTAGTACGTTCGTTTACCCGGTTAGTGCTTGCTAACCCGAACGAGGAGGGTCAATCCTATATGGTACCATATACTAATATTCACACTACAACGTATTAACAACTATGCTGACGGAGGACTTTAAATGATTAGTTTCGAAAAACTCATGTAGTATATGAAATGTTTGTACTTGCATTCACATGTAAAAGTTGAGCAA